>OZ005742.1:158025680-158400680 GCA_963930735.1 Dioctria linearis | reverse complement strand
TACAGACCTCTTAACACAAAATTATGCGGTAGTAGTTCCGTCAGGTTTCCTAATTTTAGCTTTCCAATAAATGTTTATCTAAGATGTAGCTGTATTTTCGGGCCTTCTCACTGTTGCTCCAATTTCGGCATCCAGATCATCTCTGTGGACTTCATCTACGGTTACCTTGTGCATGTCTAACGCAAATCTTTATGGTTGCGGAGTTTGTGTCTTCTTTTAAGTGCAGCATTTTCCGTGTGGGCAGGATAGTTCAATGTGTGCTGTATAAATTAACTTTCCCACGGTGCTCGAAAAACACTCCTGTACGGCTTGATACTATAACCTGTCTACTCTGTCTCTGTCTATATGATACTAATCTATGGCAACCCTTTTATTCTCCTTAAACATGTTTTGTTTTTTTTTTACTTTAGAAATCTTTACTTTTGTTCTGTATTCTACTTGAAACCTTTATATTTTCTTTCTTGTCTCCTTTACAACTTTCTTTCTTTAACTCCTATTTTTTAAAAACCTTTAAATTTTACCATATCTTCCCTATAAATCTTATATTTCTTCTAAATTTTCAATCTTTTCTTAACTCTTATTTTTAACAACCTCTTCGTTGTTTTTCTACATTGTTAACATACTGCTTTCCTTTATATTCATTACTCTTTTAGTTTTTATCTTTCTTGAACCTACTTTTTAGTTTTCCATCTCTAACTTTAAACATTTATTTATTATCTTCATACATTTCTTATTCTTCTAAATTTTTCTTTCTATTTCGTGTCAAGTAATCTTTTTTTTTTATATTCTCTTTCTTTTAGATATCTTTTTTTTTCTTTTCAATTTCACTTTACTTCAAAATCTCTATTTCTTCCTTTTTATTCAATTTAATTCTTTTAAAATCTCAATTTTTTCTTTTTTCTAATTCTGGTTATTATTTAAGTAATTAAATAACTCTTTTTCCTAATCTCTCTTTATTTTAAATTTTCAAATTTCCATTATTCACTTGCTCTCTCTTTTTTTTTGTTAAGGACTTTCGTACTTTTTATTTTATAGATTTACTTTACATCCTTTCCATATTTTCCTGTCCATATCAAGCTCCGCTCATCGAACTTCTCCTGAAATTAAAGGGAATTTGTTGGACATATATTTGGTTAAGCCTCCCGATTCCTGGGTCATAACCATTACTTACCTTGTAAGGGGTTATTGAACTTGCAGTAGAAGTCGCATTTGCAACAAGAATGAAGTTCCGTTCCACTTCTTTCCTTCTGCTTTGACGTACTTCTGTCCTATCCGGCTTACTATTATAGCACTGAAATTTAAACTTACCTTTTTGCAGAATCCCCTGAGCTTCTCGTATTTGCCAATAGAAATTGTTCCTACCTTTGTAGCGCCATGCAATTCGTTCAGGATACTTACGAGATCCATGTTGCCCATCCGAGGAGTTCATGCTTTTTCAGGATAGACTCTTGCATTAGCAACTCTTACAAATGCACAACCATCCTCCAGGCTATTTCCTCTGTGGTCATAATATTCATCTCGCCTCCTCCTCTCCTCCCTAAATTCATCGATTCTTACCTCGTGAAGTCTCGCACTGTCGCGATCTGTCTCTACACTTGTGGTCTGTCTTAACTTTCAATTAGTTGTCTTTGCTATTAACACCTGTACTGATGATTTCTGCCATGCTGCTTTCAAACTCCTCTATTCTCGCTTGTAAAGGGGTTTTTTCACTGGACAATTGCAGAGTATTTGGTACAACTGGCCCCACTAGCTGCGACATTCTCGAAAACCGCACTTTCTTTCTATGCCTGGCCGACGTTTTGTATCCATAATTTGCTATTTACACAGTCGATTATAGCTCTGTCCCTCAGGAAATCCATTCCAAGTATCCCGTCGGCTGGAGTTGAATCAGTACTACCAATGGCATTAAATTGACAAGCCTGCGGATTGTTATCTATATGCAAGTTCGCCTGACAAGTGCCTATGGACCACCTAGCGAACCCAAAAAGACCTCCAATTGTTATTTTCTGTTGTGTCTGTACGGGTGTATTTCCTTTTATTCTATTGATTTTAATTAAACTACAGGTGGACCCAGTGTCAATTAAAAGTCTAAACTTACCTTCTAACGCTATGTCCGAAGGAAGTGTGATGACAAACTTACTCTTGGAATTCACTTCTTCACTCTCCCTCTCGGCTAAATACTTTTTCAGACAGTTTGCCGTGTAGTGATCCTGTGTTTGACAGAATTAGCAATAAAGCCCCTTTCTTCCTGAATGGAGTTCATCTTGACTGCCAGCTGCACAGTTAGCCACTCTGACGTTATAGATTCGGCAATTGGATTCCTCGTGTCCATATTCCTGACATTCAGTACAGAAGAGTACTTGTTGGCACTCTCTCGCAAAGTGTCCACGCTGTCCGAATTGAATACACTCAATAGATCTCAGAGGTGTTCTCCTTGTCGAAGATGCTTGGTATCCTCCTGATGACACTGGCCCTGTTCTGGATACGAACGGTATCGAACTCTGTCCGGGCTCGCCTCTGGTGAAATCCCCCGTTGGCCATCTGTTTGGTGCACTTACTGTGTTTGGTTTTCGGTCTTCTTGCCATATTCCCGATTCTTTCACTTGAAGTCTTTTGGCATCCTTTTCAAAATAACTGGCTGCCTCTCTCACTTCTTCCAGTGACTGAAACTTACGCCCTGTAAGGTACACTTGCGTGAGTCTACTAATCACACCCGCTTTGAAGATAGCTACAACATCGGCCTCCAACGCGGCTAGTAGTCCCTTCTCCCCTCCCGGGTATTTGGACGAGACAGCCCCTTTAATCTGATTGAGCAGTTCTTTCATTCGATCCGCGAACTCCGTGATGTCCTCTCCAGGTCTCTTTCTACATGCTAGCATTTCAGTGCGTAATTCACTGAATGAAGTCCTTGAAGTCCTTCAGCTCCTGGGAGCTTATCAGGTAATACGCATCATCCGTCAGCCGATATTTTACACACTTCATGAAAATAACTTTTTCTGCTGCTTCCAGTCGGTCGTAAAGATCTTTGCAGCAACACAGAAATCGATATACTTCCTTTGCCAACTTCGGTGACCTTTCTCCTGAAAACGTCGGCACATATTTAGAAACCAGGTCCATGATCTTATCGTATGAATCTGCCATCTTGTATACAGTTATGATCTTCAATTTTGTCTTTATTTAAGCTCGTTCTGGTACTTTCACTTTTTCACTAATACCATTTATACTCCATACCTGAACCGAAAAATTAGTACATCGCGCTCTAGAACAGATCTTTTGCAAAACTCATATCTTTATAGTAGTGTCGTGTCCCAAAAGCAATCAATTAAGTAACTATAGAAAATATCAATTATGAACCGAACTGAATAAAACTCTCAACTTCTTTACACATTAATTCTTTATTATAATCCACCGAAACTGACCTATCTTAACAATTTGAACAATCTAATCCGAACCGAAACTTGACACTGCGATGACTGATGATTACAAACGGCACTCGCCAGACCAGTCATTAGTCTTTTTATGTCCGATACTCGGAAGTAAACTTTCTTTGCTCACAACGCGGATGTAAACAAACGACAACAACCTTGTCGTTTGTTCTACCGGTTGCAGCACCTGAGTCGCTTAGTTCTAAACAATCGCTTTACATAATAATTACCATGCGAAGGTGAATTATTATTGCAATCGTCGATTTCTTCACTAAGCGCTCATCGCAGCCAGCTGTTGGGCTAATCAGCAAAACAACCGACAGTTGCAGAACAATACCATGCGAAGTTATTGTTTAGCAATTGCTGGTTATTTCGCTGTGATGCCCTTGGCTGCTGGGAAGAATCTTCCGTATATTGGGCCATCACATTCCTCCCCCCTTGGAAAAACTAGTTTCCGCAGGGAACTAGATCTGGAGAGTGCAATAGTCTTAAAAATTGAAAATATTTTAATCTCCGTTCGGTTCAGATTCTTAGCATTACCTCGTTACATTTTTAACATCTAGATTTTCATATTTTCTTTCTTCAATTTTTTGATTATCCTTTTTTAAATTTCTTTCTTATACCTATTACATTTTCTTCTTTTCTGCCTAACATTTTCTTTCTATATTTATTTTTTTTTACACTCGTTTTTCATGTTACCATTTTTTTTTCTTCTTTCTTTTATTTTCATATTCCATTATATCTTCTTTACAAATTTACCTTCTTTATTTGTCTCACAATAATTTATTTCATTGTCTTAAATAGAAAAAACCTGTTTTTTGTTTTTTTTTTTTACTTTAAATTTGTGATAGTATCTTCTCATATTTCATTCCTTACATTTTATTTCTTTCTTTCTTGTTTTCTGTATTCTATTCTTATTTATTTTTTATTTTTCCGTATTTATATTCGTTCTTATGGCTTCTCTCATTGAATTTTATTAACATTTTTATCTTTTAATGCCTTACATTTATTTTCTCAGTTTTTGTTCACATTTCTCTTATTTTAAAAATTTGCTCTTTTCATTTTTACACTATATCTCCTTCAAACATCACACACAAATTATTTCTATTACACCTTCTTATCTATTCTACATTTCTTTCTCTTGATACAGTTAAGCTAGATTGCTTAATTTTTATTTGTTTAATAGAGCAACTATTTTAACTATACGCATATATATTGATATTCTCCTTTTTACCTTACTTTCGAATTGACAACTTCGCTTAATATAATTATACCTTAATTCTTTAATACTATTACGAGCCTTAAATTTAGTGTAGTCGTTCGAATTATTTGTTGATGATGGTCGGAAAGTATGGTCTGGATTCGCTACAAGGATGATGTCATATCAACGGTAAGGTGGACGTCTGCTTCGACTTGCTGCTGTTCTGAATTACGAGTTTGGATTATGTCCCCCTGAGAAGAACGGCTCATCTGTTGCTGTTGGCCTGAGTCTGTTGTTCATCTGCTGGCTTAAGAGATGTTTTCTAAGCTTCTCCTTCCAGCTCTTTTGTGCTACACTTATTCCACTTCTAGCTTTTGTGTAGTATTTCCTGAATAGCATTAACATCTGGTAATCAACAATTGTTGAATACTCATGTCATTTTCAGTTATAGTATTTAAATTCCCATTGAATAGACAATTCAAGATTGTAGTTCCGCTTTGTTAGCAACATTTGAACATTTCAAAGTCCAATCATATGAAAACGTACAAAACCGCTCCTATTACTGGCACTTCTCTAATTGTACAAGTGGACGAAAAAAAACATTGGTCTCATTTCAATGTTCTATGAGTATAATATTTTCCAGAAGATGTGCTCTCAATTATCTCGTTACCATGAGGGTTAGTGGTTCGAATGATTGATGATAATATTTGTAGAAATATTATTTATCTTTTCTTGATTTTCTTAAGGATACGATGGAGTTCTCCCAATTATATCGAGAGTCCATCCGTACCTAAAAAAAATTAGATATTTTTAATTCCATATAACACTATATATGTGTCACCAGAATACCGACTTCCCAACATTCAATTACGCTGTTTCTTAATTGCAGCTTTCCACGAAAAATTTATTTAATACAAAAATAGATAAAAAATATCTACGGATTTTACTCATAAATTCGTATCCATATCTATAAGGTTAATTCTCCAGGGCTCCGCATAACCATTGGCTTTCCTCTCATTTACTTATTTCTGCTGCTTACTTATGTTTTGGCTCTCAGCTACATATCGGAACTTTCCGCATCTCGGTTGTCATACTGATCTCCTATTTGGGTAAATTTCCATCCCGCTCTTTAGGGTAACGCTACACTGCTATGATAATTTCCTATTTACATTTAATCTTTCTTAACCTCTAAAATATACAATTAGAGTAATGGTTATTGCTCTTTGTTTATGAATCTTGATTTTTGAATATTACATTTGTCTTTAATTTCACTACTTTTACTGTTTTTATCTTCCCTGCTTACCTTTTGGGTATCAATAACTATAAACGTACAAATATATTTCTTATTCTGCTAACTTTTCATTTCTTTACTTAGTCAATTATTTCTCTTTATATTTTTTAACTATTAGGTTTTTCTTCGGATAACTCTTTTTATTACATCTTATTCTCTATATATTGTTTCTTTTAGATATTTCCTTACCTATTAATCATATTACTTTACCTGAGTTGTAGTATTGTTTCAGTCTCCAGTAAAGCAGGCACTAGATTATCCTTATATCCTTGCATTTCTTTTCTTCACCTGTAAATCTATAGAGCTATGTTATTTAAATTTTGTAAAATCCGCCTTTCAATTCACTTACAAAATTTGAAAGCCCCTGTGGAAAACCTCGGCTTATCGTCGCTTTACCCGGACATTTACCAACACTTAAAGTCATTAAAGTTGCACTAGAATTTCAATGTTCCACACGACTGCAGTTTCGATGCCATAATTTCTTCTGGAATTTCTGTTCTAACCGATTTATTTCTATATTCTTGAAATTTAAGCTTTCCTCTTCGCCAAAGGGCCTGAGCTTGCTTTTGTGGTGGAGAGAAACTTTTCCTACCCTCATAACTCCATGCAGGTCTTTCGGAATACTTAAGCGGTGTCGAATAATTTGGTGCTTTTACCGGACAGGCTCTTGCATTAGCGATTCTTACAAATGCAAGTCTATCCTTCAGACTATTTCCGCTGTGTTCGCCGTGTCTGTGTTGACTGGTCAATCCTTCGCTAGATTCTTCGGTTATAGGCTTGATAGGCTCCGAAATTTCGCAAGGCGTGATACGGATCTTTTCCCAGAAGGGTACCAGAAATGGGTCCTGCCATTTAGGATACTATTTTTTCTGCCGTGTTGATGTTTTCCTTTTCTATATCGGCCGGGAATGGATTTTAATGACTGCTACTCTGCGAAGCTGTGGATCCCACTTGGGCACAAGCTGCGATATTTTCACAAGAAGCATTTTCTTCCATATCTTTGCTGGCATCTTGTATCAGTAGCTTCATATTTAGGCAATCGATTATAGCTTTGCCACTGAGGAAATCCATTCCAAGTATACCATCGGCTAGGATTGAGTCCGTATCACTAATAACATTAAATCTGCAGGCATGCTGGCTGTTGTCTATCTGCAACTTTGCCTCACAAGTGCCTATGGAACTCCTAGCGGATCCAAACAGTCCTCCAATTCTGATTTTGTGATGTGTCTGTACGGGCGTAGTACTCTTTATCCTATTAACCTTAATTATACTGCAGGTAGATCCGGTATCTATTAAAAGTCTCCACTTACCTTCTAATGCTATATTTGAATGGACTGTTATGACAAACTTACTCTGAGAATCTAATTTTTCGTTGGCCTTCTCTGCTAGATATTTCTTGAGGCAATTCTCCGTGTAGTGGTCCCGTGTTCTGCAGAACTGGCAGTAAAGCCCCTCCCCTGCCGTCAGGAATCTTCCATTAACGCCTTCTTTGATATCTGCGACACTGACGTGATGTATTCGGGAGTTGGAAATGAGGGAGATTTCGCGCCTATATGGCTGGCATTCTCTAGAGATATGCCTAAGCTGTCCACATTTGAAGCATTTGATATTCTTTCCTATGAGAAATTCCGGTATTACCTTCCGCGTCTCTGGTACCATGGCTTGAAGCCTTTCCGAGTCCTTTTCGTAGAAGGCAGCTTCCTCCTGCACCCCTTCTAGCGATTTAAATTTCCGACCCGTAAGGTATACTTGAGTAGGTTTAAGCCTCACGCCTGCTTTGAATGTCGCCAGGGCATCTACCTCCAGCTCTGCAATCAGACCTCTATCTCCTCCCGGGTATTTTGCCGAGACCGCCGCTTTTATCAGATCGAGAAATTCTTTCATCCGGTCTGCGAACTCCCTGATATCCTCGCCGGGCCTCTGCCTGCATGCCAGCATTTCTGTTCGCAGTTCACTAAAAGATTTCTTAGGCATGTAAGCTGATTTGATTACTTTCTGCAAAGAATCAAAATCTTTTGGCTCTTGCGAATTTACCAAGTAGTACCCGTCGTCCGATAAGCGATACTTTATAGACCTGATGAAGATCTTCTGCTCTTCTTCTGTCAGACGATCGTGTAGTTCTTTACTACAACTCAGAAAGCGATATACCTCCTTCGACAGCCTGGATGATCTTTCACCGGATAGCATGGGCACATACTTGGATACTAGATCCATTACCTTTTCGTGCACGTCTGTCATACTGCCTTGCTGACTGTTCTCCCCGGATGTGTTTCTTTCCTCTGGAATTATCTGGTTTCGTTCGCTTCCCTCTTTTCCACTCGACGCTAACTCCTGTTTCTTTCTTCTACTTTGCTCTGTTTCTGAATGTTGCTTCTGCTCCTTATGCTGTTCCCAGAATAATAATTTCCTTGGCTTGAACCCCTTACTCGTGATCGCTTTATTATTGTCTTGATTCGGACTTCTTTGTGAAGATTTATCGAGCCCCAACTCTTTCTCTAGTTCTGCTGTAGCTTCCTCGGCCTCCTTTAGCTGTACCTTTAGCGATTCTATATTCTTTAAGAGCCCTTTTTTTCTTTCTGGGTTTCCTCCAATGCTTGTTCTGCTTCTATTTCACGGCTCTGGATAACTTCGAATGCTGCTGTCACCAGTTGATCTAAGGCTTCGCCTTTTGTACTTTTTTCAGCACTCTCATTCAGTTCCTCCAGTAATTTCTCTGCCTCTTTTTCTGTCCACCTTTTCCGTAACTCTCCCGCTATATGCTCCTCTATATATTGCCAGTCCTGTTCATAACTCTGCAATATTGTCTGGTATTCCTTAAGCTCTTGTGCTTTCAGTTCTAATTCCCTTTCCTGGGCCTGATAGCGTGCTAATTCCTCCCTAGTTAATATATTACTCCTACCTGTGGACATTTAAGGTATATAACAAAACTAGTACCATGCAGACATTGATACGCTGCCACGGATTATTCCCCACAACTCCTATCCTTATTGTAAACCCAACTAGACTCAACCTCTTGACCAAAACTATTTCCGATAACTCCGATCCTTATATAAAACAACTGAAATTACCGTCACTATACTCGAGACCATTAAACGAAACAACGATTAGTCTTCTAAACTTACTATATACTATCGTTAGTCTCCTATTGCTTAATCACAAAATTCTCAAAAACAAATCCAATATTTTTTTTAAATTTTTATTTTAAACTACAAAAAAAACAACACAAAACAAATCTTGAATCAGTTTTTACTGTACCCTAAAAAAAAATTTGCACAAAAATTATGTAAATGCCCCGTAATCCGAAAAGTTGTTTAGCACGTTTGTTGTATGTACCTACGTGTATGATCGGTTAACTAAATTCTAACGTCTATACTTCATAAACATGGAATCGCAAATTTTATACAACTTGCTCTAGAAAAGATCTCTCGCAACACTCATATCTTTCTTAGCCGAACAATATACACACTTGTATCTAACGCTGAGCATTCAAAACTCTAACACAATTACCACACTCAATTACTCTGAATTCAGCTATTATGCTCACAAACATGCTTTCTCTAAATTTTTATTCTTCCTGTCACACAATAAAAGAAAATACAATAACCCATACTTAACTAAGCCGAGATTATTCCTATTAATCAAATTACTCTAGTTTACTGGGAGCAGTTATTACAACTTTTAAAAACGCGAGAAATTACCGAAAAGCGTGTGTGATCGACTCTCTAACCGACCTGCGACGTTGAAAACTTATCTAACCGATCACAATTTAAAATTTATTCTCGAACTCCATTCCATGCTAAAATTGACATCTGTTACATTTTTATGTGAAAATGGTGAATGGTGTTTATCGGGATGCGGGAGTAGCTTGTAAAAGCACAACTCCTCGATCGCCGCTAATGTAGGTGTATGTGAGTATTATGATGAAGATGCGGGAGTAGCTTGTAAAAGCACAACTCCTCGATCGCCGCTAATGTAGGTGTATGTGAGTATTATGATGAAGATGCGGGAGTAGCTTGTAAAAGCACAACTCCTCGATCGCCGCTAATGTAGGTGTATGTGTATATTATGATGAAGATGCGGGAGTAGCTTGTAAAAGCACAACTCCTCGATCTCGTCAATATATGTTGGAGTAGCTTAATTTCACCAAAAAAAAAAAATCACAAAACACAAAAATTTAAATCTAACACTTTTTTTAAATACCTGAAACGCAAAAGAATTAAAAAAAAATCAATATATAAATAAAAAAATTCCCACCTTCTACAAAAATTTCTTGAAAACAAAAAAAATGAGCAATGAAAAAAAAACAAACACCAGCAAGAAATTTCTCTAATTTCTTACCTAAGTTTCACCGGCTGCGCCAAATGTCGTGTCCCAAAAGCAATCAATTAAGTAACTATAGAAAATATCAATTATGAACCGAACTGAATAAAACTCTCAACTTCTTTACACATTAATTCTTTATTATAATCCACCGAAACTGACCTATCTTAACAACTTGAACAATCTAATCCGAACCGAAACTTGACACTGCGATGACTGATGATTACAAACGGCACTCGCCAGACCAGTCATTAGTCTTTTTATGTCCGATACTCGGAAGTAAACTTTCTTTGCTCACAACGCGGATGTAAACAAACGACAACAACCTTGTCGTTTGTTCTACCGGTTGCAGCACCTGAGTCGCTTAGTTCTAAACAATCGCTTTACATAATAATTACCATGCGAAGGTGAATTATTATTGCAATCGTCGATTTCTTCACTAAGCGCTCATCGCAGCCAGCTGTTGGGCTAATCAGCAAAACAACCGACAGTTGCAGAACAATACCATGCGAAGTTATTGTTTAGCAATTGCTGGTTATTTCGCTGTGATGCCCTTGGCTGCTGGAAGAATCTTCCGTATATTGGGCCATCACAGTAGGTACTAATCGACTACCAATACTTACTCAATATAACGTAAACATTCAAAGCTATCATACCTCAATTCAGCTATTATGCGTACATACAAACAAACATGCTCAACTTTTTTTTATTTTTTATTATTCAGATGCACCCAATGAAAATACAACAAACCATACTTTACTTAAAACTTCCTACCTACTTAATCGCGTAAAACCCGAATACATTTGTCCAAATGCGTCTAAACAAAGATCATTTCGTAATTATAACATGACATTATTACGACTATCAAAAAACCGACAAATTAATTAGCGCGTGTACGACCAACGCCTAAATCGAAACGTGACGTTGAAACTGGTGAAATTCTTATTACCAACTTCCACTTATCTCAAACAAATCTATAAAAATCTTGCAGCTTACAATATTGCCTCTTATATATTACTCCGAAGTTTATCACATCTTAAAATTAACACATTTTTCTGAAAAAAAAAAGAAATTGTGAATGGTGTTTATTCGGGATGCGGGAGTAGCTTGTAAAAGCACAACTCATCGATCACCGCTAATGTATATGTGTGTATTATGATGAAGATGCGGGAGTAGCTTGTACAAGCACAACTCCTCGATCTCATCAATATATGTTGCAGTAGCTAAAATTAGCTTTGCTCCCAGCGTATGTTTGTGTGGAGTAGCTGATAAATATCAACTCCTCAAATGTGATAAGTGTAATTTCCAATTTATTTTCAAAAAAAAAAAAAAAACACAAATCACAAAAATTTAAATCTAACACTTCTTAAATGCCTGAAACGCAAAAGAATTAAGAAAAACTCAATATATATATGTATAAACAAATTTCCTCCTTCTTACAAAAAATTCTTCAAAAAAAAAGTTAGCAATGAAAAAGACACACCAGCAAGAAATGTCTCTAATTTCTTACCTATGTTTCACCGGCTGCGCCAAAATGTCGTATCCCAAAAGCAATCAATCAATAAAACCCAATAATTAACAAAACAACGCTCGAATTTCGTGCACGTTATAAATCTTTATTTACTAAGCCTTGACCTATCTTAACAATTATTATGTACTCCGTACCGAACGGAAACTTAACACCACTATACAACGCGACGGCTCACTGGAAGAATAGAATATTACAGGCACTCGACAAACCAGTCATTGGTCTTTTATGCTCCAATATTCGGAAGTAAACATTGCCGTTTGTTCTACCGGTTGCAGCACCTGAGTCGCTTAGTAGTAAACAATCGCCTTACATAATAATTACCATGCTTGGTTAATTATTATCGTAATCGTCGATTGTTTCACTAACCGCTTATCGCAGCCAGCTGTTGGGCTAATCAGCAAAATAACCGACAGTTGCAAAACAATACCATGCGAAGTTATTGTTTAGCAATTGCTGATTATTTCGCTAGAATGCGCCCTTGGCTGCTAGAAGAATCTTCCGTATATTGGGCCATAACAGCCGCACAGCGAAATATATCTCTATGGCAGCCCAAACGAATGGAGTTACCAGTCTGGAGCAGCATCGCAAGACAGACAGACAGGCAGAGAGAGGAGGTAAGAGAAGGAAAAATGGATGAAATACGATTGCTGGCTAGTGACAACTTTAATCAAGCATGGAGAGAGCAGGATGCCGCTATAAAGAGGGTTGAAGAGAAAATCAGCACGGAGGAAGCAATTAGACGTCCCATTCCACATCCTGTACATTTAGCAGCGACAACTACTACCGCATATTTAGCCGTCATCAGCTTAGTAATCCTGATAGGAGTATTATGCCATTTGAAGCGCGGGAAGAGAAACTATACCCAAGCCGGCACCAACACAGTGATTCTACTTATAGTTCATAAGTCAGAGCAACAACCCAAGGCCCAAAATGCAAACATAACCATTGAGACAATCTTGCCCACGACAGCGAACTTGCCAACCACCAATCTGCCAACTATTGTGGGGACAGAACTTGTGCAGCTAGAGTAGCCGCCATAGGTTTAGTTAAGTATATATATATATTTTTTGCACTTGTATAATGAAGAAGTAATTTAAGGGCAACCTATAGTTAGAGATTAACGTATAAATTTATATAGAAATAAAAATATGTATATATGGTTATTAATATTCAATCATGTTCAATGGAAAGGAATAGATTAATTATTATAAGATTCAAATGTAGGAAATTATTAGTATAATAAGGTATTTAAGAAGTGGAGGAAGTTTCCAAGAAAGGGCATGTGAAGTAAAAAAAAAAGTAAATAGATATGGTGTAAAATCAGAAAAAAAAGAAATGATATAAAAAGATGTAAAAATGAAAGAAAGGAATTAAATGTGAAAATGAAATATTGAATTTAAAGAAGTTAAATGTAAAATAAAATAAAAAGAGAAATAATGTAAAAAGATGTAAAAATGTAAAATGTACGGTTTGAAAAAGAAAAATAAGACAATTTAGATAGTAGGTATATAAGGAAAAATGTAAAGAATCTGAACTGAACGAGGATAAAGACATTTTCAGTTTTTAATTATTAATTAAAAATTAATTAATTTGTTGCACTCTCCAGATCTAGTTCCCGGCGGAAACTAGTTTTTCCAAGGGGGGAGGGTTGTTATGGCCCAATATACGGAAGATTCTTGCAGCAGCCAAGGGCGCATTTTAGTGAAATAATTAGCAATTGCTAACCAGTAACCTCGTATGGTACTGTTCTGCAACTGTCGGTTATTTTGCTGATTAGCTCAACAGCTGGCTGCGATGAGCGCTTAGTGGAGCAATCGGCGATTACAATAATAATTAACCTAGCATGGTAATTATTATATAAAGCGATTATTTACTACTGAGCGACTCAGGTGCTGCAACCGGTAGAACAAACGGCAAGGTTGTTGTCGTTTGTTTACATCCGCGTTGTTAAGTAGAATCTACTTCCGAATATTGGTGCATAAAAGACCAATGACTGGACTGGCGAGTGCCGTAAAGTGTACAGTCTTATCGTGATTAGAGTCGGTTCAGGTTACCTAAGCGCCAGGTAGCTTAGTTATATTGGCATTAAATTAGGTCAGTTCTCGCATTAATAAAGTATTGTTTTAAATGCAATTCGTGTTTTTCCTTGGTTTAAAGATTTATGCTTTCATTGTTTGATTGATTCGTGAGTTTTATTATTGGGAGACCAGACCTTGTCAAAAGACAAAAATATCGAGTCATACAAAGAGCGAATACGGAAAATTCAACGTGCCCCAAGGCAGATTCGAGCACGTATACATGGATCTTGTAGGACCGTTGCCACAATCCACTCGCCATTCGTACATCCTCACTATTAAGGACCGTTTCTCATTCTGGCCCGAAGCAATACTGCTAACAAACCTTAACGCTTCAACCGTTGCTTTTGCTTTCCTCCAAACATGGATTGCTCGCTATGGTGTGCCTCACACTCTCACTACGGACCGGGGCACTCAGTTCGAATCAGCACATTTCGTCGAGCTTACCAAAATTCTCGGCACACATCGGATTCACACAACAACCTACCACCCGCAATCAAATAGCATGATCGAGAGTTTTCATAGACAGCTGAAAGTTGCTATTCGAGCATCATCAGAACCCAATAACTGGTACTACAATCTCCCATGGATCATGTTAGGTATCCGCTCAGCAATCAAAGTGGATTACGGGTTTTCCCCCGCTGAATTACTTTTCGGTCAAGCATTACGCCTTCCCGGAGAATTTCTAGCACCTCCCAACACCGGACCCAGCAGCATGACCACAGCTATGGCAAACAATATACAAAAGAGCATAGCCCAAATTAAGCCAATATCTAATAGATTACGAAATCAAAGACATATTTTTGTCCCGCAAGAACTTAATTCATGCTCGCACGTTTTCTTACGCGACAAAATACGCAGGCATTTACTAACACCGGCATATAGAGGACCATACAAGTTTATAAAAAGAGAGACCAAGCACTTTGAAGTATTGATTGATGACAAAGAAGACATAATATCTATAGATCGTTTAAAGCCAGCTTTTATTCTAAACCCTTATCTGTTCACGGCGAATGATAGGATAACAAGGACTACTCCACAACGAAAAGTTACATTCACAATTTGAACTACCAGCATTTTTTTCCTCAGGGGGGAGTGATGTGGCGCACAGTTTGCATGAACTAAAACTTTCATCACAGACTGTACGTAAACTATGAACTCACACATAGGTGTCATTTTTAACTTTGCGCTCACGCTTACCAATTTTGGCAATTTTCTTTACAAGCATGATACAACACATTCAATTAGCGTCTTTCAGTCAGTGCGTATCTATTAATTTCGTCCGAGTTATAACAAGCAACACAGAATTGTATCTCTTTTATTAAATAAAATCAATGAATTTAATCTGAATCGTGAGCAGTATCATTTTATATTTAAATACATTGGACAATACCAACATCCATAGGTTCGCAAATTTTTAATTTATTCTCCAGCAATTAGCATATGCTATTATATAATACAGATTGTACACACATACGTACATATCAAGCGGCATATTTGGGTAATGTTTAGCAACTTTTCCATAAGGGAAGGTGGTGCGAGCGATATGTTGAGAAAGGTCTTATTATGTCGAATGTTGCGAAACTTATTTTATAGCAACAAGTAAATAAGAGGTCGACAGGCATAAACCGTCAAGAGGCTCACGCCAGTGTAACAATTATTCCTATAAAACCTAGTTCAAAGGATTGGTGATCGATCACATTATACATCGCCGCATGATCAGAGCATTTTCTTATATATATAAATATTTTGGGAGCAATCGAAGCCGGCGCGCGCAGTGATAAACACATGGACTGATAAGACGAGAAGTGTATACAAAGGGAACTGTGAGTGCATTACATAAAGCCTAAAACGAGTCCTCTTATATACTCCGAGTCTAGACCTACCGCAAAATTTGATCTAGTTGCTCAGCAATAAATTTATGTTCCAGCTAATCGCTTCAATATATCAAGGTCATAAGTGCTTATCATTGATCTGTAGTTCGGTGCTTTTATGTGATTCATAAACAAGAATTGTATCACTCAATATTTGTTTTTTTTTGTTAAATTGCATGTGCTTAAATACAAACGTCTAAAACATCCAATCCTCGAGAGATTTCGACTAATTATTTGTATTATTTACAATACTTAGATTATATTTTTATAATTTTTTATTTAGTTTCTCCGCTCTTGCATTTTTTTTAGGTAATACAATAGAACATTTTGCTTTGGATTAAACCACCTTGCTATTAAAGTGAGCTATATATATATATATATACGTATTAACCATATATTTAATTGTTTTTTATACGTATGCACTTACCCGACGACCCCCGCATATAATTTTTTTGATTTTGCGAATTATTTACTCTAATCGATTACAATAGCGCTAAGAATCGGTGTATTGCAGTGACGAACAGGCAAGAGGTTATTGCAGCCTATGTACAATTATAATAATTCAGCTATATTATAAAATATTACCAAGTTTCTCTGCTATGTATTTCTACTGACTCACTACCTAGAAATGTCAATGCTTTAAGTAGCTTTTATTAATTTTGGATAGTTGGAATGTTGGGAATTGGGAGACTACAAGCTAAAGTCTTAGGAATGTTTTGTTCATTCGTACGTAAGAACTAAACAATATAAAGTACCGAAGAGGTTGAGACCAATTAATTGAAACCTACTAGTATATGTATATATATCTACAATAACTATATTTTATTTGCACATTTTGAGCGTTATATTCTGGCAATTTTTTTGTGGTATACAAACTTTATTTTTGATCTGGTACATTGATATGGTAGTGGTTGAAGATGTTTGAGCTGTATATCAGCATTTGTACCTACTTATAAGTTTTGCAAATTTTTCAATTTGATTTCATATTTGATAGGGCTTTAAGATTTATGGGCTACGAGTATATGTACGCAGTCGTACCATTACAAGTTTTTTTTTTTTTAAATTTTGCAATTTTCTTTGGTGGAAGTACCCACATACAAAATTTTCTTATTATTTGGTATTTTGCAATTTTTGTCCTTTGAGTTTCACGAGTTATACGTATGCACTTGTACATATATACAAATTTTGCAAATTTTTAAATATTCTGAATTGATATTTTACCATTATAGTGCTTAAGAAATTTATAGGTAACACGTACATACTTACATATTTTATTATAATTTCGGAAATGAATTAATCTGTTGACCGTATATAAATTTTCTTGAGCGCTAAGATTTATGCTATTAGAGGGACTCCAACATAGAACTTAGTGATAAATTTCAATTTACTCTATTTGCGGAGATTCTCATTTATTTCCGAAGGACTCTTAGGTAATTACTCGCTGCTGGCGTTTTATTTCATGTTAGTGGCAACTTGTCAGCATACATATAGTTGTCTCTGTAGGAGATTATAAGGATATTCGTTACCTATCATTGGTATATCTTCTTATTAATTGAAGGCTACCGGTTAACTCTCGTCACGGAAGTAAACAGACTAGGCCAAGAGGAGCTATCATATGAACTCCAACTGAGGGGCTTACCAACTGGAAAAGTTGATGAGATGCGGCCCAGCTTGCGTTAAGCATTAAGAATTGAAAAGAGGAGAAGGTCACTAGTATGGAACACCTCTCAGGTCACATATGATGTGGATATGGAGGCATTAAACAAGAAAGTGGAGGAAATTCGGGGGCTCTTAGATGTTTTCGAAGGCGATTCGACGAGTGGGGATTACCGAAACTGCTGACAAAGATCGAGTGGGCTCTTGGGAGACTGCGGAGAGCTAAGCCCAAAGAAGAAAATCAGATAAAGGAAGTAGCCCAAGTTAGAGCCAATTTAGTCTTGAGTTTAGGGACGTTACAAATTAATGCTGATGGTAGGTATGAAGAAGAGGAACCTGAAGCTGAAGATTTGTCAATGACAGTTAAGGGCAATCGCTAAATTCATTCATGGAGCGGGTAGGTGAACTAGCTGAAGCGCGTGGAATTAAAAAGCATCAACTATTTTACTCAGCTTTAGATTTATTCTCAGGGCGAGCTCTCATTTGGTATAGAGCGAACCAGCCAAGCTTTCATTCTTGGTCAGAATTAATTAGGGAGTTGAAGAAAGAGTTTTTGCCGTACGATTACGATGACCGGTTACTCGATGAGATTAAGAGGTGAACACAGGGCAATGGGGAACCATCGGATATACATTTCGATTATGATAAATATGTTAACGCGGTTATCTAATCCTTTAACTGAGCTCAAGCAACTAGCTATATTGAAAAGAAACGTTAATCCATTTTATCAAACTCAACTAAGTGTGGTCGAAGTCAAGACTATTCAGGATCTTATCGAGTTGGGTAGAAAGTTAGAATCAGTTAGAACTTCCGTCGAGGCCTATGTTCCACCACCATCTAAAAGGAGTAGTCATCTAGTTGAGCCAGATTTTGCGTATATTGCTACGGAGCATAATTTATCAGCGATTGCGAGCCAATCAAGAAATTATAATCAAACTGATAACAGAGGGATTCAATGTTTTCGATGCCACCGTTTTGGGCATATAACACGGTTTTGTAGGGAGGGCATAAGATGTTATGGTTGCGGGACTCCAGGTGTTACTCGAACCAGGTGTAGTAATTGTATAGGTGCTCGGTCGTCGTATCAAGAGCTGGGTTTACAATCAACTTCGCAACAGTAGAACAGGTCTTCAAATGGTAGGCGGTTCTTAACAAATGAATAACATCGAGCTAGATTTTCAAATGCGGGAAGCGAGTCCAATTGACAAGAGGGAAATAATTTAACACAATCTACACAAGTACGCAACGCACCAGCTCAGAATTCGAGAAACGAAGGGAGAACTCGACAGTAAAGGGCGGATCGAGCTCTAGTGATTCCCAGAGATTCGCCCAAGATATTATTTCTCCATCCAAAGATAGTCAGCAATTTGAAAGATGTGACGATACAATCAGCACGTTAGTGGATTACGTCTTTACGGAAGAAGAGGGTGACGTTCGTCCACATTTAACAATTTCGACCTTCGGTCTTAAGGTTTTTGGCTTGTTAGATTCAGGAGCTTCTAAGACAATCATTGGGGGTTTAGGATGGGAGTTATTGGTGACCTTGGAATTTAAGGTTCAAAAATCAAGAGCACAAACTGTCAGTTTGGCTGATGGTAAAAAGGTGCATGTTAGCGAAGTTAGCTTGCCTTTTGAGCTCGAAGGACTGATTGCAATTGTAGATGCATTAGTTATTCCTGAATTCCCGCATAGTATGATTTTTGGTATAGATTTTTGGCGCGCAATGGGAATAACAGCGAATTTAAACGGAAATTCCTGGAATTTCGGGGACGAGGACGTTACGTATCATATAGATGCGCTAAGGGGTCATTCTAAGTTGGCAGTCGAGCAGCAAACAGAACTTAATGAGATAATAACGGAAGTAGAAACCAAAATGGGGGAAGGACTAGGTTGCACCAGTCAGGTGGATCATACCATACATACTGATTCTGCTCCAATTAAGCAGCGATACTACCCCGTAACACCAGCTGTCCAGAAGATTATAAATGAGGAGCTTGAAAAGATGCTGGAAGCCGGGTTGTAGAGCATTCAGATGGTGCCTGGTCCTCTCCAGTAGTAATGCCTAAGAAGAAAGATGGAGCGTCTCGTTTTTGTGATGCTAAGTACATGTCGTCACTCGTACGTATGGAAGAGAGTTCGAAGCAGTACACAGCAATCACAGTCCCGAACCGCGGCCTATTCCAGTTTCGGAGGACGCCCTTTGGACTAAGTAATTCGCCTGCAATTTGGCAGCGCTTATTAGACAGAGTACTTTCAGGAAGCTTGGAAAGCCGCGTGCTCGTATACCTCGACGATGTTATCATAGTGACTCAAACATTCGAGGAACACAAAGAAGTACTGAGAGAAGTTCTAGGGAGATTGTATAGGGCTGGACTGGTAATGAATTATTCGAAGTACGAGTTTTGCCGATCAGAACTAAGGTACTTGGGTTATGTCGTAGGGGAAAAAAGACTTCAGGTAGACCCAGAAAAGGTCAAGTGCATCTAGGAGATTACCCATCCCAAGAATGTTTCAGATGAGCGTCGCTTTATTGGCATAGTCGCGTGGTACTGTAGATTCGTCCCACACCTTTTATCGATATTAGCTCCAATTACATATCTGTTAAAGAAAAAGACGAAATTTGTGTGGCCTCCAGAGTGTCAAAAAGCTTTCCACACTATTAAAGAAAACTTGGTCAGCGCTCCACTCCTGACATGCCCAAATTTCGACCATCCCTTCATCATACATAGCTACGCTTCAGGATATGAGTTGGGGGCTGTCTTATCGCAGGGAATAGATGATGAGGATCGCGTAGTTGCCTACTTGAGCCGCTCCTTAAATCAATGTGAGAGGAATTACTCTACTACGGAGCGTGAGTGCTTAGCACTTTTGTGGGCCATTGATAAGTTGAGGCCATATATTGAAGGAACCACGTTCACGGTAATAACAGAGCATGCGTCATTAGTTTGGCTACATAATTTGAGAGACCCCACCGGCAGATTAGCCAAGTGGGCAATGAAATTACAACAATATGATTACGATATAATTCACCGGAAAGGCATAGAGCACCTGTTGCCAGACTGGTTGTCGCGTTCTGTTCCTTCGTAAATTGTATCAAAGAAAATGAAAATACTGCCGATAAGTGGTACGACAGAATGGTGGACAATGTTACTAAGTCTCCTTCAAAGTTTCCCGACTGGCGAATTGAAAATGATGTCCTATGGAAACATACGCAACCAAAATATCCCTCGTTAGCGATGGAACACGAATTCTGTAAAGAAGGGGTACCCAAAGGACGAAGAAAAGATCTCATATTTAAGGCACATGATATTTCCACCTCGGGTCACTGCGGTGTTGAAAAGACGTATGATCGTATTAGTAATATGTGCTATTGGCCGAAAAGAAATGCGACATTGCTTCTTATATTAAAAATTGTACAAAGTGAAAGGCTATAAAAACCGAGCGGAAGAAGCAGGCAGGCCTCGTGATAGTTCGTGGAGTAGCGGAAAGGCCATGGGAGTGCATAAGCATCGATCTGATTGGGCCACTTCCTCGATCAAACCGCGGATTTGTTTATATCCTTACTGTAGTGGACCAGTTATGTAAATTTCCGATGCTTCTTCCACTACGCTCTGCGACCTCTGGCCCGATAATTCAGGTGCTAGAAGATTACATATTGTTACGCGCCACAAAGTGATACAAGCGACATCTATTGGAAATGGAAACAACGTTAGGTTAGTGACACCCTAGTAAACTGGGTTTGGAGAACGGAATATTCAGGAGGGTTCTAGGATAATTTGTAGAGTATAAATACGGCGCTTCTGACATCCAGGAGGCAGTATTAGTTCAGACAGTGAAGTGAACGAAGTAAACTATTTGGATTGCGATAATTAGAAGTACAGTAGTAGCGATAACTATTTATAGTTGATTTGAGACTTGTTTGTGAATTGTGAGAGTAAACAATAAAGTTAAATAAAGAAAGAACTTTTGAATTATATCTGAAATACTGTGTTTTAAATAACGAACTAAAGCCAAGCTCTTAACAATATTTATGATTATTGGTGGGCGTAAGACTGTGATCTGTGACAACGGTTCACAATTTAGGAGTCGTGAATTCAGGAAGCTCTACGAAGAATACGGTGTAGAAATAAGATTTACGGCTTTGTACCACCCACAAGCTAACCCGGCTAAAAGGGGATCCATATAGTGAAGTCAATGTTTAGGGCGTATGTTTCGGATAACCATCGAACTTGGGATCAGCATTTGGCGAAAGTCGTGGCCGCTATCCGTACCTCTACGCAAGAAGCAACCAAATTCACTCCATACTTCATCAACTTTGGCAGGGAAATGATAGTTCATGGTGCATCATATAAGGATACAGCTGACAATGAAATGTTTGACCCAGAAATAAGATCTTCAGCATTAAAGGGGCTAATTGAAGATGTGAGGAGAAGGTTCATGAAAGCGGCAGAGTCTTGCAAGCAAAAGTATAATATGCGTAGAAGAGATCAAAGTTTTTTCGTATAAGATATGGTTTGGAGAAATAATTATGCACTTTCGGATGCAGCGAAGTATTTTAACGCTAAGCTTGCACCTAAATACAAATACTCTAAAGACTTCAAACCATATAATACGACTGGAGAGCGCTTTGAATAGAGTCTATACATATTTGATCTTCCCGTTGATTCTCCTTGGTTGAGTCCTAAGTGAAAGTTTTGATAGCATTGGAGTCTGCAGTACAATATGTCACTTTTGACTATATAGTGAATACTACCCTTTACTATGGATACTCGGTTCTGTTTTAATTTCTCATTTAATAGCCATTAATCACAGTCGTAATCAGCGAATTTTTAGTACATTAAATAAAGTTTTCTTATTTTTAGTCACACATGCAAAGCATGAGAGTATTCGAACCATGGTGTTGGGATCGCACGCCAATGCGAAGTCCAGTAGCTCGAGACTTTCTTAAGGAGGAATAGTTTTTCGAGGTGTTCATGCAATAAGTGTGTAAGGATAGGATTGATTTAGTATAGTTTAACTACTATGATTTTTTTTGTTACGAGGAACCCCACAGGTAGCTTTATAAATGAAATATGAAGTGAGGATTAACAATATTGCTTTAGGTTTAACGTTTAATTTTATAGAACATTGTATTGGTTATTCACGTAATAGATTTCTAAGTCGAAATCTCTAGGAGAAAAGAGGGGGGATGTTACATAGCGAATCCATTCTTAGCTGAAGAAATTGAGATCCTTGGAAAATAAATAAAGATACAACTAGCGAGGATATAAATATAATAACAAGGGTCACTTATCTTTATGTGTGTCGTCCTCTTTGTATGTATTTCGTCCTCTGCATGAGTGTCGTCACGTCCCTCAACATCCTATAAGAATAATTCTGCAAGGAATTTAAATTATCAGATGATACCTCAAAGAAGCAACTGAGTTACCTGTGTCGCAGCTGGGAAGAATAGTTCAGATCCAGTCCCTGGAATCCAAAACGTCGTCATCTACTTCCTGGAATTAAATTAAAATAGTTAGATAAGATAGTCACGTAAAAAATGAATTTGTAAATAGGTTAGATAGGTATAGATATTTTTTCAGCAAACTAGATAAATTAATGAAGTACCTTTGTCAAGATGATGTACGGCATATTGAAAATAGTAATATTTTGTTGCGATCCATTCATGATCAAGATACGGTCTTTTGAACTTAAAAAAATGTGGCAAATTTTGCTTAGTAGATGTAACTTTAAAAATTCATATCTTATGAAATAAACGGTAATTATTTTGGGAAGCTTTGATTTGAACTTTTTGCAATCTTTTCGATTTTTTGCAATCCTTACGATTTCTGGGAAAGTTTTTGCAATCTTAACGATTTTTTTACAATCTTAACGATTTATTTTTCAAACTTTTTGCAACCTTAATGATTTTTGTGGAATTTTTACGATTTGTTTCGAATTTTGCAATCTTAAAGATTTTTTACAATCTTAATGATTTACTTTTCGAACTTTTTCAACTTTAACGATTTTTTTTGCAATTTTTACGATTTATTTATCAAACTTTTCCAATCTTAACGATTTTTTTACAATCTTAACGATTTTTTTATTATCTTAGCAATTTATTTTTCGAACGTTTTGCAACCTTAACGATTTTTGTTGCAATTTCTACGCTTTGTTTGTAGAATTTTTGCAATCGTAACCAATTTTTTTACAATCTTACCGATGTTTTTACAATCATAGCGATTTATTTTTCGAACTTTTTGCAATCTTTTCGATGTTTTGCAATCCTTACGATTATTTTGTTGCGAACGTTTGTGAAATCTTAACGATTTTTTTACAATCTTAACGAGTTATTTTTCGAACTTTTTGCAACCTTAACGATTTTTGTTGAAATTTTTATAATTTATTTTTCGAACTTTTTGCATTCTTTACGTTGTTTTACAATACAAACGATTTTTTTACAATCTTAACGATTTATTTTTCGAACTTTTTGCAATTTTTCTGAAAATTTGGATATTTCGGTTATCCATGAATATCTCAAAATGTGCAATACCAATACCAGTCCAATTCCATATAAGACTTATAAATGAAGCGAACAGTACAAATAGTTCGCTTCAATCGACAAAACAATTTGTTCGCTCCAATATAGAAGGGTTCTAAAAGCAAGTACACAAAAGAACACAGCTATTAACTCCGACTATGCTAATCTTGTTGAATTATATTCCTTGAAAATGAAAAATTTTATGCGAACAAAATTGAGGAATTACACTAAAATTGAGTTGGAACTTCTACCAGACATAGCTCAACCTGCACTTTCTGTTGGTCACTTCAAATTTATCTCTCGAATGTAGTTCTTTGGTTATCTAGTTAGTAAAATGGTAAATGGTATATGGTAAGTATATTACAACTCAGAATTGTCGGAAGAGGTTTATTTCATGACCGGCTTCAGTAAAATAAAATTTGCCCAAGCAATAAATGGCACCAGACAAATTACAAGGAAAAGTGTCTGGCCAACAGCACAGTGCGCATACATTTCGTTCGCCACTTGCCTGCTCCTCACGCAGAAATATTTTATAAGTTCCAAAAAATTCGATGAAAACTTTTACAGACAAATCTAAAATCTCGCCATGCCTATCCGGTCCTACTGCTGTGCGGATGCCCGAAAGACTTTGAAGTACAATGCAGACGAATACTACAGCTTCATATAGCCTTGCATGTACATATAGTGATTTGTTTCAATTTTCAAATTGCATACTTCTATGCGTTTATATCTGACTGTGCTTTTCAGAACAGAAATCATTTTTTTTTTCGGTAACCCCCCTTAACGATTTTTTTATAATCGTAGTGATTTATTTTTCGAACTTTTTGCAACCTTAACGATTTTGGTTGGAATTTTTACGATCTGTTTTCCGAACTTTTGCAATCTTAACGATTTTTTACAATACTAACGATTTTTTTACAATCTTAACGATTTATTTTTCGAACTTTTTGCAACCTCAACGATTTTTTTGGAATTTTTACAATTTATTTTTCAAAATTTTGCAATCGTAATGATTTTTGTACAATCTTAACGATGTATTTTTCGAACGATTTGCAATCTTAATGATTTCTTTGCAATTTTTACGATTTATGTTTCGAAGTTCTTGCAATCTCAACGATTTTTTTTTGCAATATTCAAGATTTTTTTACAATCTTAACGATTTATTTTTCGAACTTTTTTCAACCTTAACGATTTTTTGTTGCAATTTTTACGATTTGTTTTTCGATTTTTTGCAATCGTAACGATTTTGTTACAATCTTAACGATGTTTTTACAATCATAGCGATTTATTTTTCGAACTTTTTGCAATCTTTTCGATTTTTTGCAATCCTTACGATTTTTTTTGGGAATGTTTTTGCAATCATAACGATTTTTTTACAATCTTAACGAGTTATTTTTCGAACTATTTGCAACCTTAACGATTTTTGTTGAAATTATTACAATTTATTTTTCAAACTTTTTGCATTCTTAACGATTTTTTACAATACTAACGATTTTCTTACAATCTAAACGATTTGTTTTTCGACCTTTTTGCAATCTTAACGATTTGTTTGCAATTTTTTCGATTTGTTTTTCGAACTTTTTGCAATTTTAAGGATTTCTTCGCAGTTTTTACGATTTACGTTTAGAAGTTCTTGCAATCTCAACGATTTTTTTAAACAATATTCACGATTTTTTTACAATCTTAGTGATTTATTTGTGGAGCTTATTGCAATCTTTTCGATTTTTTTGAGAACGTTTTTGCAATCTTAACGATTTTTTTACAATCTTAACGATTTAATTTTCGAACTTTTTCCAACCTTAATGATTTCTTTTACAATTTTTACGAATTGTTTTTCGAACTTCTGCAATCTTAAAAAACAGGAAAAGTTAATACAACTTTGCGTCAAATTTGTGCGTATTCTCATGATCAAAATTGTACATAGTTTGAGAAAATGCATAAACTTAGGTAATGGCGTGTAAAAAATAAAGATTTCAGGGTGTTGTATGTATGTAATTAGCTTTAGAAAACTCTCGAATTCATGAAATTTGCAAAGTTTGTTACAAAACAACGTAATAATGGTACATCAAGTAGATTAATTTGTACTTGAAGATGCAATATCATGAAGTGGAAGAGAAAGTGACGGAGGGAAAACTTGTAAAAAAGTTTTGGTTGCTAATATATATTCGTTTGAAAGTCGCTATTTGCAGAGAGGAATAACTACCAAAATTATGATATTATTGCAAAGACAGTTCAATTTGTGACAGAAATCGAACCCTTTTCTGTTCTGTTCACGGCAGTGAACTAAGCGATGTGCAACCAGTTTTCTAAAGAAAAAAAGGGGAAAACAAAAATCAGAAAGAGAATGCAGTACTTATCGCGAATCAAACGAAATGTAGATATTAGATACAATATCTTACCTCCTCGTTTCAGCTTCCTCTCGTAAACGGAACCCATTGCCTAAAACTGAGGGAAGAATTTAGAGATCTATATCACATTCGGACTTACCTGTGACATCCACTATCTATATACTTGAGTTGTTCGCAGCCCACAGCATGGAAAGTACATAACTTGAAACGACATGAATACTCGCCCGTCACAAGAAGGTGTTAAAATACAAATCCGAAAACTTCACCTAAATCAAAACATAATTTCCGTATAACATCACGCAATAAAATCAAGAGGGCAGAACAAATTTTAAAATTCAAATCAATTGCCGCCATACGATTCACCAACTTGGAAAAATCCCAATATGAAATACGGGGAATATAAATCGGAGGCCGCAATTATGGGCGATGCGATAGGGGAAAAGGCTTTGGTATGTGAAGCGGACAGCTCAAGGGCAGTTAAAGTCAAGCAGAAAGTGAAGCAAGTGTCATAGCACGCAGCTGGAAGTTTTTTTTAAAGAAAAGAGAAAAAGGTACAAAAAAAGGAAAAGGGGCTAACGAAGAAAAAAAGGAAGGAACAAAAAAAGGACTATTTGGAGTTTAAAGAAAATTGAAGAGGAAATTTTAAAGTGGAGTATCTAAAGGAAATTTCACGGTGGAGCTGAACTAAGGAGGAGTAAATAAGGCACGTACTCGAAACCCTCCTCGAAAGGATTAAGTTAAGTACTGCATTTGCTTCCCTTTTTTTGTTATAATAAAGAGAACCTGTCTCAAGAATAATCTCACGGGTTTTTTTGTTTTGATTTTATCAATCTTTATTAAGTGAATATCAATTTTTTTAAGTGCATGATAGCAATTTTGTGTGTGCGAGATCTCAATGTTAGTAAGGTCAGTCAATTGTATGCTTCGATGCCTGCCCAGTTTCGTACAGAAACCCAACATAATTTATACTGAATAAACTAAGCATATTAACTGATCTTGGTTTGTCTAATTTCTGTTTTTTTAAAGTTGTTCCTCAATTTAGCATTTTGCGTTCGGAGACTCTAAAACCACGTGGCGTCCACAGGTGTTTCAGTCCCAACCGTTCTCCACCTCTACCCACTTCTCCACCGGGGTAATGATTTCGCGCAAAAAGTAGCACACATCCAAGTACATGGTATACCATGATGGTGAAATAGCGTTATAAAATGTTAGCAGGAATGCAGAAAAATTTACTTGTCCTGCTCTGTAACTAGCTTGCTCAAGATTCTCTTTAGTCCACTCAAGTTTAACGGTCCCATTTATTTCTTCCTTCAACGGATCAGACGCATCGCGCCTTACCCTTTTAACATTGCTATGATTTCCTTCTTCAGTTGTATTTCGCTTATTATTATTACAGGTTTTCCCCAAAGCAATTTCTGGTACTCTGGCATTTCTGGCTTTCGCTGCGTTTTTTTAGGCGGTCACTTTGTCGGACAACTTTCTTAACTGGCAACGAAAGCATATATTGACTCGGATGTAGCAGAGACGGCCTTAACATAGATTGATTTTTGGATGGGTTTCTACCTTTGTCACCTGTAGTACTCTCCGTGTCGAGTTCTTTTAATATGTACAGGTAAAGTGTACTGGGTTATACCATCTTCAGCTGTGATTATCTTATAATCTTTATCGCGAGACTTGGCTTCAGAAATCGCCTTAGGTATTTTTGAAGGTGGTTTCAGACTTTTTCCTATGCCACTAGCTGATAAGCGGCGATTGGAAGCAGGTGATAACGGTTGTCTTGGTGGTGATATTTCAGCCAGTTCGAAGAAATCCTCTTCCATTCTTTCAGGTGTATTTTCTTTTAAGGGTGATGTTTGTGCTGATATTTCATCTTTAAAAATAAATTTAGTTTGAGTAGTACTATCCCGTAAGCTTTTATGTTTCATAGTCTTTTTTGGTAGTATGCGAATCTTTGTTTTTTCATCTGTCACTCGCGTAGATTTTCGTCTTAAGTTTCAAAATTTTATTAATTCATTTCGGTAATTATACCATTTTACCCTATCAGATACATTCTTGTTTTTTAATATTTTATCCATAGTCTTATCGAACCTAGATTGATTCAGGGAAT
The DNA here is from genome assembly GCA_963930735.1 of Dioctria linearis. NCBI lineage: Eukaryota > Metazoa > Arthropoda > Insecta > Diptera > Asilidae > Dioctria > Dioctria linearis. Next base: position 158,372,332 of record OZ005742.1, on the reverse strand, counting down.
CCTCAATCTCGTTTTTCAATTTTTCGTAAACTTCTGGTGAAAGAAGTAATATTTTATTCAGATTATTGTTTTTAAACATATTTCTCAATTAACGAGTCAATTACATCTGATAATACACTTCCTAGGAGCAGTGGTAAAAAATCTCCACGCTGTATCAGTATTTTACGTTGTTTGGATACAGATCTTTTTGCAAAAACTAGATTTCGTAAATTCTTTTTATACCTACAGAGAGAATTTTATATCTTTCCGCGAGGAATACGATTTCCCTTTAAAGTATTAAGAGTAATTTCACAAAGTGTTTTTATAATTTCGGACTCGGCATTTTTAATAATGGCATGCCTTAATTTTAGTCTCGCTGTTTTAAGAACATATAGCATATGCATGTTGTCCCTCAATAGATACATTCGTGACAACATTTTTACCGATCAAAGAGATATGCGGGCAAAAGCAAGTAGTAAAATCGTTATTAAAAATGTCAGTACGGAATCTTAATACCTCGTTGATATCTTGAGTTGAATCTTTCAGTAAATATCCTCTGCCTCGCTAAATGGATAAACTGATATTTATCTCGAGGGTTTTTAAATACGACGAGGTATTTACAGTTAAGTGATATGTCTCGGCAAAACTTACCCTGGTGAAATACATTTTGTGTTACAAGGATAGCTGAAAGATTACGATGGTGAGAGTCTTTTGTAAAGAGTTCACATACTTGTCTGCTGAAAGCATTTAACATCATATTATCCAATACAATTAATGTAGGTTCCTGTGTATAATTTACAAACTCTTCAGGGATGCTATCAATAAATTCGATGATATTGAATGTGGTATCTGAAGGCAGAGCCACATGTTCTGTATTACACCATATAACCCTTGTTATATGTGGCCGTGTTAAAAACATATTATCGAGAAGGCTTTTTATAAATGTTGTTTTCCCACAACCTGAAGGCCCAGCAACCGTAATTGTAAGTGGGTGTTTGAACGCGATTATTTTCATCGCAAATAACAAAAGCTCTTAATAACAGGTCTTTTGTATATAAACCCCCAATTTGCGAAAAGGGTCTACTGAAATTTTCAAAATAAAAGAGGTAAAAGATACTTATCCAATACCTTAAATTCTTGAAGGTCTATCAAGGAATTATAATACAGGGCGGCGTTTATCAGCTCGATCTATCTCAAAAGATCCTTATACCTACCTTGTAGAAAAAGTTTTAACAAGACGAGACGGTAAAGTTTATGTGAAATGGCTTGGTTTTCCACAAAAGCACAACACATGGATTAATATAAAAGACGTTTTATAAACAGCCTTTATTGCAGTCACAATGATCAGCATTGCGTGAATCTGATCGGTTAAAGACATTTAAGAATTTAACTTTGGATGACAGGAAATCACACAAGCTAGCAAGGAGCGGCTTCTTTTACACCAACCTGAAAGACATAGCAAAATGTTATTTTTTCTGTATGGAAATGAGTGCATTAAATTGTCCTGAAGATGTTGTGGACGAAAATTTTCGACGTTCACCTAATTGCATCTGTGCCAACGGTACGGATGTATGTGGAGCGTATAATAGCCCGCAACCACCACCAGAATGCATGAAGTGGGCTTTAAACACTTTCAAGTTTTAGCTGGAGCGTTAATTTTGTTTGGCTTATGTTGTGAAATTTAATATTTTTACGAACAGTTTATACGGCGGTATAAAAATACAAGTGCGCAGCGTGTGTATATGTGTATGTGTGTGTGTGAGCATGCTGACGTTATGCACATCAAATATGAAAAAAAAACAAATAAGACTCCAAACCCTACCTGAAGTCAAATATTTACATGTATGGAGTTACGCCTATCTAAATGCACGCAAAGGACCGTGGATCACTTACGGATTGGATCGATGCAGATTTAAGGTGCGCATTATGAAATGTAGTTTAATTTTAGGTTCCATTCTTCGTCACTCACACAGGTGCAAAATCTTTATCGAGCGATTTATACTGTAAAAACAAAAAGCAAAAAATAAAAATATCCTGATCGAATTCGCCATTTATTTCAATAGCCCCATCGTTTCTTACTGACGTCTTGTCGAGAGGCATATTATCCAACCGCACTAATCATATCCTACATTCAACAGTCTATCTTTACTGATCTTCAATAAAGGCATTTTATCTCAGCCGAATTCGTTTTTTACTCAAGCAACCCGTTTCTTTTATCTCACCTTCACCCATATTCGTGTCGTTCACAACATCAAGTTCACTGACTGCTGCCGATCTTTTCTTTTTGTATCTCTTTATCGTACGCCGGCAGTATTGAACGCCACAAGAATCAAGAACCCTTGCATAAGCAGCATCAGAACTTGCTCTTAGCGATCTTTCCTTAATCTTTTTTCCTTTACATCAAAAAATATTCCGGAAATAAAGTCACCCACATGTGTCGCAGTTTCAATTCAGGTAGATTTTAATTCTATGCATAAAGAAACAACAACAAAATCGTGACCACATCGCGGTCAAGTTCAAGTTTTAAAACTCGTATGGAAAAATGACGTAGAAGAAGTGTGACTAACTGATCAAGTTTGTTTGGAGTGGAAGAAAAAGTGAACGGAATATAAAAGAGAGGCGCGATAACCGCTGAAGATATGAAGACAACCATGTAGGTTTCAACCATGCATGCTAGCTACATATGGTCGCAAGATTTTGTACTTTAGTTATCTGCTTGCCTGGTAGTGCAATTTTATAAATTTTTACTGTGCTTGTGAGTAGTTACGCTATGCCGGTTCTGCGACACTTTTTCCAACCAAAAAGTGTGCGGAAAATCCCAGCTATTTTGGTGGTGTGAACCGGGCTCTGGGCCATTGGGGGATTCCGTCTAGTGGTCTACGTCACAGGGCCTGCCTGGGGGAATTCCTTTCCTACCATCTGGCTGACCAGGGGATGACGTCATCTGGTTGGCTGATCCCCATCAGCTGTTCAAGCCCTTGTCTTAGCTGATTTTTTAAATAAAATAATGTTGGATTTTTTTTCTGGAATCGAACCGAGAACGCTTGGTTTTGTGAAATCCGAGGAGCTCTACCATCAGACCATGGAGGTGTTGTGTGAATATTCTTTAAAGTTGCTATATATGGGTAGAGTTCTGGACCAGAGTTTTTATTCTAGAACTCTCGGCGCCACCATCGGTAGGTGGTTTGAGTACATACTAAGCGTGGGCTTGTGTGTTGACTGTACTGGTTTATGTCTTGGCTGCACCATTGGCTCTTGGCTTACTGGTTAATGTCTTGGACGCACCATTGAGTTTTGACTGGCTTATGTCTTGGATACACCATTGAGTCTTGAATTGCTTAGTCTTGGATGTGTCATGTGGTCTTGACTGCGCCGTAGCGGCATTAGCTGATACTAACAGCACGTTCCGGTACTACGGCTTTCGTGGATGTGTGGTACGGTTCTTTTGAATATGTGAAGTTTTTTGCTTCACTGTTGCCCACACGCTGCAGCATGCTACGGTTTTCTGTGCCAACACGTAGCAGCATGCCACGGTTTTTTGGATGTGTAGTGCGCCTAAATGTAGGCTTTTGTTGTTTTCAAGTGTTGCGCCTGGTTTTGAATTAATATTAGTAATAATTACAGTTAATAGTAGGAAATTTTTGTTCATACCAATAGGTTCTAGATGGTGGGTATGTGTTGGGGGTGGGATAATAAAGATAGGGAGGGGGCGGGGGTAATGAAATTTTCATCAGAAATCCTCTACGGGCTTTGGTTTTCGAGATATTAGCGTATTACTAATTCAAGTTATTTTTGTTCATGGCAATGGATTCTAGGATTTGAATGCTTTTTTTTTGTTTATCGTGTAATTCGATATCATCCCAGCCTGTAAGCAAATTCGTTGGAATTCATCCTGTGCATTGATTATTGTAGCAGCAGGATCATTCATGTTTACAAACTGTTACTGTAAAAGCCCAAGCAAACTCTTGGGGAGCATCAGTCAGTTTTAGTGAGTCTCGGTGATAGTTTAAAAACATAAAAAATAACAAAGACACCGCCCTGGTAAATAAAAGTTTTTCAGTAACTCAAAACTTGCGGAAGGATGTTTGAAGTGCTTAACAAATTCAGCAAATAAAGACTATATTGTTAAAAAGTGCAACAGAAACATACATAAATTTCAAGTTGCATTTCAGAAGTGCACTAAGAGTGCTAGGAAACGATATTTCCAGAGCTGTCTCGAGCAAATTAAAGCATTGAGAGCGCTACTGAGAGTTCCCCGTCGAGGTGCAGGAATGACTCGCGTAAGAAGAAGTGATTTTGTAAAGTGGGAGGAAATAAAGACAGCGTTCGCAGACAGAATTCGACAAGGTGTTATTGCAAATTTAAAACATATCGATCCGAAGCTATTTATGCAAGACGCTGCCAAATTATTTACGCGTCGTGTTAAAAATACCTTAAAATATTATTTTAATATTAAAGTTTCTACAACGTTTTGCGGTGCATTTGTTAAAGAAATTGGTGACAATGAAATTATAAAAGACATTAAATACTTCCAAGAAAGAATTGCTCCGATCAGTGCAGATGATAATTTGGAGGAGTGGTTTAAATCAAACATTTTGGATCCAATACCCACTCAGCTGGAAGAATTCCAGGAACAAGACAGTGCCTGAGCATTGCACTCAATAATACATCTAGCAGTACACATCAACAAGTTTGAGCAGCTTCGAGGATCTTCGTATACATATACCCCTACCAAAGGTAATTGCATCAAAGAAAGCTTGCATCAATGTACAAAATAATGATGAAGCATGTTTCGCATGGGCTGTAACATAAGCGCTATATCCTGCAGCAGCAAATAGTGCCTCCGCAAGGACTTCATCATACCCACATTATTCAACTGTACTTAATTTAACTGGAATAACATTTCCCATGACACTTAAGCAAATTACGCAATTTGAACACCACAACGATTTATCAATAAACGTATTCATCCTAGAGAAAGAGCGTTTGTTCACCACAGCTCCAGTTAGACTTACGAAACAAAGGATGGAGCGACATGTAAATCCCTTAATGCTACAAGATGACTATGAGCAGGCTGATGATCATATGGATGACGATGATGATGCGGGCAGATATCATTTCTGCTGGATTAAAGATCTTTCCCGACTCATATCAACACAAACTTCGAAACATATCCATAGAGTGTATATATGCGACAGATGTTTGTTCTACTTTAACTCTGAAGAAAAATTAGCATCACACACTCCTGAATGCGAGAAGCAAAATGATTGTAGGGTTATGTTTCCATCAGAGGAAAAGAAATGGTTGGAATATAAGAATTATAACCATAAGAATCCAGTCCCGTTTTGTGTGTATGCCGATCTTGGGTCAATATTGAAGCCGATTCAGGGAAACGCTCAAAATACACAGCGAATCCAGGAACATGAAGTTCACAGCATAGGATTCTATTTCCACTGCAAACATGATGCTAAGCTCTCAGATTACAGAGCATATAGAGGCATGAATTTTCAACAGTGGTTTGTATTAGAATTGCAAAAAATTGCATCCATAGCTGTACACGAAAAGCTGAACATCAGCCCAAAGCAGCCCCTGACCAAAGAGGACCTGCGTTCGGTATATCTACGTCGGTTATCAACTCTAGTTTCACTTTGGTGTAATGGATCTAAATTGTAAGCCTTCATGCACACTTCTGGAAAGTTCTCAAACACATCGGCCAATAGCAGAACATCAGTCTTAAGGTATAGATCTGAATATTCACCAAGTGTTTGTATTTCAAATTTTTGCCAGACCTCTTCAGCATGAATGTAGTCCTCAGGAGATATAGCACTGTCAGTCAGTTTATTGTAGAACGCTTCCTGTGTTGGCAAGTTCCGGAAATCCAATTTATCCCAGTCATGAATAAAATCATATGGGAAGACACCTTTGCGTGTAAGAACTTTGATAGTGTCATCATCCAATCCCTGCCATACTGATCTTGTAGTGTTTAGTTTATCCAATGGCAGCAATGATGATAACTTATTTAAAGATTCAGCCATAAAACGGAAGGAATCGATGAATCTGAATTTTATGCGGTTGCATTCCATGTGCTTGGTGAACGAGATATATCTTTCCTTGTTTATTGGTAAGAGATCAACTTTTGCAGGGAAAGATGTAGCTATATCCTTAGTAATAAAGTGAGCATCATATCCGGATAAATTATGAAAAATTACTGGAACTATGGAGCCATCTTGATACATGAGATTGCATGCATTATGCGCTGGTCCTCGATATTTTCCTGTCAAGTGGCAATGATCCCGAACTCGGTCCTCATCAGCTGCAAATGTTTTCACATATATGGCAGCAAGTATTTTCCATATGTGAACGCCGGTCCTCTTCGGTCAGGGGCTGCATTGGCCTGTTGTTCAGCTTTTCCTGTACAGGTATGGATGCAATTTTTTGCAATTCTAATGCAAACTATTGTTGACAATTCCTGCCTCGATATGCTCTGTAATATGAGAGCTTAGCATCATATTTGCAGTGGAAATAGAATACTGTGCTGTGAACTTCATGTTCCTGGATTCGCTGTGTATTTTGAGCGTTTCCCTGAATGGGCTTCAATATTGACTCAAGATCGGCATGCACACAAAACGGGACTGGATTCTTATGGTTATAATTCTTATATTCCAACCATATCTTTTCTTCTGATGGAAACATAACACTACAATCATTTTGCTTCTCGCATTCAGGAGTGTGTGATGCTAATTTTTCCTCAGAGTAAAAGTAGAACAAATATCTGTCGCATTATAAACTCTATGAATATGTTTCGAAGTTTGTGTTGATATGAGTCGGGAAAGATCTTTAGTCCAGCAGAAATGATATCTGCCCGCATCATCATCGTCATCCATATGATCATCAGCCTGGTCATAGTCATCGTGTAGCATTAAGAGATTTACATGTCGCTCCATCCTTTGTTTCGTAAGTCTAACTGGAACTGTGGTGAAGGAATGCTCTTTCTCTAGGATGAATACGTTTATTGATAAATCGTTGTGGTGTTCAAATTGCGTAATTTGCTTAAGTGTCATGGGAAATGTTATTCCAGTTAAATTAAGTACAGTTGAATAAGGTGGGTATGATGAGGCCCTAGTGGAGTTACTATTTGCTGCTGCAGGATATAGCGCTGATGTTACAGCCCGTGCGAAGCATGCTTCATCATTATTTTGTACATTGATGCAAGCTTTCTTTGATGCAATTACCTTTGGTAGGGGTATATGTATACGAAGATCCTCGAAGCTGCTCAAACTTGTTGATGTGTACTGCTAGATGTATTATTGAGTGCAATGCTCAGGCACTGTCTTGTTCCTGGAATTCATCCAGCTGAGAGTGTATTGGATCCAAAATGTTTGATTTAAACCACTCCTCCAAATTATCATCTCCACTGATCGGAGCAATTCTTCCTTGGAAGTATTTAATGTCTTTTATAATTTCATTGTCACCAATTTCTTTAACAAATGCACCGCAAAACGTTGTAGAAACTTTAATATTAAAATATTGTTTTAAGGTATTTTTAACACGACGCGGCAAATAATTTGGCAGCGTCTTGCATAAATAGCTTCGGATCGATATGTTTTAAATTTGCAATACCACCTTGTCGAATTCTGTCTGCGAAAGCTGTCTTTATTTCATCCCACTTTACAAAATAACTTCTTCTTACGCGAGTAATCCCTGCACCTCGACGGGGAGCTCTCAGTAGCGCTCTCAATGCCTTAATTTGCTCGAGATAGCTCTCGAAATGTCGTTCCCTAGCACTTCTGAAATGCAACTTGAAATTTATGTATGTTTCTGTTGCACTTTTTAACAATATAGTCTTTATTCTCTGAATTTTTTAAACACTTCAACATATCCTTCCGCAAGTTTTTAATTACTGAAAAACCTTTATTTACTAGCGCGGTTGTCATCCTTAATGTTTATGTTTTTAAACTATCACTGAGACTCACTAAAACTGACTGATGCTCGCCAAGAGTTTGCTTGGGCTTTTATAGGAACGGTTTGTAAACATGAATGATCCTGTTGCTACAATAATCATTGCATAGGATGAATTCCAACGAATTGGCTTACAGGCTGAGATGATATCGAATTCCACGATAAACAAAAAAAGCATTCAAATCCTAGAATCCATTACCATGAACAAAAATAACTTGAATTATTAATACGCTAATATATCGAAAACCAAAGCCCGTAGAGGATTTCTGATGAAAATTTCATTACCCATCCTCCCTATATTTATTATCCCCCACATACATGGCATGAACAAAAATCTCCTACTGTTAACTTCAATTATTACTAATATTAATTCAAAACCAGGCGCAACACTTGAAAACAACAAAAGCCTACATTTAGGTGCACCACACATCAAAAAAAAAACCGTAGCATGCTGCAACGTGTGGGCAAAACTGAAACAAAAAACTTCACATATCCAAGAGAACCGTACCGCACATGCAAGAAAGCCGTCGTACGGGAACATGCTGGTAGTATCAGCTAATTCCGCTACGCTGCAATCAAGACCAAATGACACATCCAAGACTAAGCAAGTCAAGACCCAATGGTGTATCCAAGACATAAGCCAGTCAAAACTCTATGTTGCATGCAAGACGTTAACCATTAAGCCAAGACCCAATGGTGCAGCCAAGACAAAAATCAGTACAGTCAAGACACAAGCCCACATTTAGTATGTGCACAAACCACCTACCGATGGTGGCGCCGAGAGTTCTAGATAAAAAACTCTGGTCCAGAACTCTACCCATATATAGCAACTTTAAAGAATATTCACACAACACCTCCATGGTCTGATGGTAGAGCACCTCGGATTTCACAAAACAAAGCGTTCTCGGTTCGATTCCAGCAGAAAAATCCAACATTATTTTATTGACAAATCAGCTAAGACAAGAGCTTGAAAAGCTGATGGGGATCAGCCAACCAGATGACGCCATCCCCTGGTCAGCCAGACGGTAGGAAAGGAATTGCCCCAGGCAGGCCCTGTGACATAGACCACTAGACGGAATCCCCCAGTGGCCCAGAGCCCGGTCCAGACCACCAAAATAGTTGGAATTTTCCGGACACTTTTTGTATGGAAAAAGTGTCGCAGTACCGGCATAGCGTAACTACTCTTGTGCGTAAGCCGCCTATGGTACATCTGCTCGCACGCACTAGGCTCAGCCATCCTAACAACAGGACGTTTACAAAAACAGTACCCATCTCCCGTCCTTTGCACAGACAGCACCAGATTTCTCCTTCCAACCAACATCCTGCATCAAGACAACTCGGTATATAGTCAGCTTATTTTTATTTTTGCCCCCAATGCTTGCGACAGGGACCCATCTACCGTCCTTGCCATAGACAGCACCAGCTCTCTCCTTCCAACCAACATCCTGCACCAAGACAACTCGGTATCAAGACAGCTTATTTTATTTTTGCCCCCCAATGGTTGCGACAGGGACCCATTTACCGTCCTTACCACAGACAGCACCAGCTCTCTCCTTCCAACAAACATCCTGCGACAACTCGGTGTCAACTGAGTCTTTTTATTTTTACCCCCCAATGCTTGTGACATGGACGTGTCTATCCTACTCCCTCCTCAACAACTTCTTATCGGCGGTTGGAACCGTCTTGGGGAAAACCCCCTCGTGGAAGTTGTCCCTATCGGACGTAATGTAAAAGTATAGGGAGTTGGTATCCTTACTACTGACGCCTTTCTCATCGGTTTGAGAATCGGGAACTTGGAAAAGTGGTCAAGAACTATCAATATGCAGACATTTCCTTTCACTGACCGATAATGTGGGCCTAGAAAGGCGATGTACAGCAATTTCCATGGTCTCTGACGTCAACTGTCATTCGTGGCCAGTACAAGTGTCTTCTTAACCGTTGCAGTGTTTTTCCTATTCCTCCGTGAATAGCTAGAGGCGGATCATGCGCTCTTGAAATAACCTCGGAGACAAGCCGTCGTGGAATCCAAAGCTTCCAGGATTCTTCCTCATGAATCGGATCGCCTGTTCTAGGAACAGTCCGAATATAAACGAAGCTATCCATGACGCAAAGTTCTGGTAGGTGGCCAGAAACTGTTTTCACTTTATGCCTCAGGTCCTCATATTCCAACGAGTTGAAATATGGCGAACTAAGGTCAACTTCTGGGCCAGGATCTTCAGGTGTTGACAAGCTGTCACAATGAATTCGTGACAGCGCATCAGGAACGACATTCACGCTTCCATTTACGTGCTCGATGGTGAAGTCGAAACCTTGAAGCTTCAAACTCCACCGAGCAAGTCTACCGCTGGGGTCCTTTTAGACATCAGCCATTTCAAGCTCGCATGATCAGTCACTATCTTAAACGGCATAAGTTCTATGAAGGGCCGGAACTTCTGTACACTTAAGATTGCAGCTAGACATTCCTGCTCTGTGACTGTATAATTTCGTTGTGCTGAGTTCAACTTTTTCCAGATGTAGGCTATTGGCTTCCCGTGGCCATCGTCATCTAGTTGAAACAGCATTCCACCAATACCATGTTGGCTCGCATCGCACTGTATAACGCATGGTCTGGTGTAATGTGGGCTCACTTACAACGGAGCAGAAGTAAGTTTTTGCTTTAGCACTTGCGGAGACGTCTGGGCTTCAGGTGTCCATTGGAACTGACTAGGATTCTTCAAAGTGTCAGGTATGGAGGCAGTTAGATCAGCATAGTTCGGAATGAATGGTCGGTACCATCCCGCAATACTTAATAGGCATCGGGCTTGCCGAACAGTATTAGGTGACGGATAGTCAACTAGATAGTCAACTGAGATATTATCTGGGTCAGTCTTGATTCCTCCTTTCCCGACAATAAAACCCAAGTATTCAGCCTCCTTAATGCAAATTTTATTCATCTCAACGTTGATAGTGTGGTCAGCGTTCCTCAAATAATCCGCTACACAGGATAGTAGCATGAGATGAGAGTCAAAGTCTGATGACAGTACCAATAAATCGTATAAGTAGACGAGAACATTCTCGACCAAGATCGAAAGGAATGACCTTATCCATGAGGTGGGCACATAGTTTGTGGAGCATTGCATAGGCCGAGTGGCATCACGGTGTACTGATAGAGACGATGACCAGGTACTGTAAACCCGGTCTTCTCTCTGGACTCAGTGTCTAGTGTGATCTGCCAAAAAGTATCTTTGAGGTCCAGGCTTGCGATGTAGTTTGCTGGAGGAAGTCGACTCAGAAGTGCATCTATCTACAGCAGCGGATAGGCGTCCTTCTTAGTAACGGAGTTGACTTCATGGGGTCAAAAGAAAGCCGAACCTTCCCAGTCTTCCGCACTAATACAACTGGAGAGCTCCAAGAATTCTGGCTCTCCTCTATCACACCCAACGATAGCATTCGTCGAAATTTAGCATCCATTAAATTCTGTACTGCCGGTGAAATCGGATAAAACCTCTGTTTTACCGGAGTAGCGTCATTCGTTTCAATACTATGAGTGACAACAGATGTTTTGCCAAAGCCCAACGAGGCGAAGGAAGGAAAAGCTATTTCTTGGCTTCATGACGTTGATTTTCCTGAACCGAAAGAACATGGCAATCAGTATCTGATGCAGCCAATAGGCTTAGCATCACTTCGGCAACTATACCCAGAACATCTCATCTGGAGCCAACCAAATAGACGCCAGAAGTCTATCCCCAGGTATAGTGCTTGTGTGAGCCCAGGAAATACTTAAAAACGCACGTTGTAGGTCCTATCAGGGAAAGTAATGTCCAAGCCCATACCATGAACATCCCTCATGGCTCCGTTAGCTACCTGCACTCTAGTGTGATGCCTCTTCCATTTGACGTCGGTGTCCGCTAGGCTCTTTAGAGCTCCGTGGCTAAAGATGCTGACAGCAGCACCACTATCAAGCAACTCAGTCCCTCTTTTGCCTAGCAACTTAACTTCGTCGTACGGTCGAATGTCCTCCGGCATTAACACTGAAATTTGGGCCAGTTTCTTTCGTTCAGTTCTGATTCGTCGACAATATTCGCGCCAACGAACAGTGGATCGTTTCTTTCTTTGTCCAATGCATAAGTCAGGATACATAATTTCAGCTAGCTCGGCTACTGAAGAGAAAATACAGTGTCGTACTGCATTGTAGTTTTGCAGAGGCGTATGATAAGGCATCAGCGGGTTTACAACAGGCTCACGCCCACTCGTCATAACAGAGCTTGGTGGCCGTTTTTAGTACAGAAACAAGAGGAGGCCTAATATCCTGCTCAGAAACATTACCAGCAAAAAGTGCTGTCGGTTTTATCGGAACGTTGTTGAGTTGTATAAGTAACTTGAGACGAGACTGTTCTTAAGTACTCTCATCTGAGCACCTTTATATTTCAATCTGGAACACGGCACGACGATTGCGCTTCTTTTTGTTGTTGAGTAGAGCAGCGATGAATATGGAGCAGCTTACTAGCTTTACTCTTGGTGCGTTTCAATGGAGCAGCTTACTAGCTTTACTCCCAGTGCGTTTCAATGGAGCAGCTTACTAGCTTTATCTCCTAGTGCGTTTCAATGGAGCAGCTTACTAGCTTTACTCCTAGTGCGTTTCAATGGAGCAGCTTACTAGCTCTACTCCTGGAAAATGAAACAACTTGTGTTGTCTGCTGATACTACTGCTACTGATTCTTTATTCAAAAATAACAGAATATTCATAGAATAATTCTTGACTTAATAGTATGTGCTTTTTTCTTATTACGCTAAAGCGCTTGTAATTTTAACTTCATCACAGCATTTGTACGTACATAATTATAACTTCCGTAAAGCGGCTCTTTATGGCATTCACAAATTAATTTCCGCAAAGCTTTTGCCGGTTTGTTGTTGTTACATCACGGCATTCATCGCTTTCATATGTACATACATAAATACTTCCGCAGACCGCTCGCCGCTTTGCTGCTATTATGACATCAACGTGAACCATTGCTTGGTACCTAAGTTCTACGGCTGGCGCAAGGTTATCAAATTGCATCGTGCGAATTCTCGCGCGCAGAGGTATTGTGTCACTACCTTCACTTGTTTCTTTATGTGATTAAGAAATTGGTGTAGCTCAGTAGGCGAGTGACTTTATTCAATTACTTTGTAAATATGTTTGTAGATATGTTTATACTTGCAGCTGGGAATTATAATTCTGCATGAAATGAGAATGCTGTTTGGGTATGTAATGTATCTACATGTTTGCATTTCTTCATTGATGCATGAATTTCATAATTCTGCGTAAAACGAAATCGATTCAGACATTTATGTACGTATGTATATACATGTTTAACTGATGCCAATGGGTGCCCCGTATGTAAAAAATCTCCCCCGTTTAAAAAAAAAGTGTTATTCGTGGGGAGAGGAATAACGCATTAAATATTATTTTACATGTTTGATAGCCTGGAAACCTTTTGTATGTATATACCTAATGCTGGGATGAGTACATGTGATGTGTAATTATATTGAAGACAAGGCTTATCTAAGCGTGGCTTAATTAGGGTCAGCTTACCTGTATTTTGTACACATATTTTATTTTTTATATTTTTGCTACAACTATTTTTATACCCTAGATGAAATCTATAGGGGTATACTAAGTTTGTCATTCCGTTTGTAACACCTCGAAATAATGATGGTAGAGCAAAATGGATTGGACACACACGCATAATATTAAAAGTTATTTTGATTTTTGCATGTCCGTCCGTCCATCCGTCCGTCCGTCTGTCTGTCTGTGCGCACGATAACTCGAGAACGCGTACACTTAGGGAGGTCAAATTTCGTACACGGACTTTGAAAAAAAAGTAAAATCAAGTTCGAAAATGAGACAAATCGGGCAACTCTTTCGTGGGGTTGCCATACAAAAATTTCGTTTTCCGCTATATATTTGAAAACTGCCTGAGAACGCGTCGACGTAGAGAATTGAAATTTAGTACATGGTGTTTTCATTGTACTAGCAAACAACATTTTAAAAATGCACTAAATCGGGCAACTCCTTCTTGGTGTTGATTTATAAAAATTTAGGTGAAAACGGTCAGTCCAAGACATTTTTATTGTACTAAAAGCTTCTTCAGAATATGAAATCATATAAAATTGGTTATAATCATTTTTTCTGTCCGACGAACCGTTCTAGAAATATATGCGAAAAACCACTGCAAAAATCAAAATTGCTCAAATGGGTACCCATACGAAATTTAATACGGACATTCATCTACGGTATCATAAGAATTGGTCTTAGACCAAAATTAGCTTTTTTACTTGTTATTTCTACTATGTATGTCTACATTTTTTCTGTACAACAATTTATTTCTACTATATATATTTGTGGTACAATTATTTTTCATTATTCTTATTCGTAGATACTATATGTGTAAATACATATTTCTTGGTACAATTATTTTTATTCGTACTATATGTGAGAATACATATTTTTTGGTACTATAATTGTTATTCGTACTATACGTGTGAATACATAGTTTTTCGGTACTATTATTGTTATTGGTACTATATGTGTGAATACATAATTTTCGGTATTATTACTCTTATGTTCTATATGTGTAAATACATATATTTTATGTTTGTTTATTAAATTTAATTTAAACCTATTTATACATTTATAAATTATTTATTTTGATTTATTCATGATATATGTACATGTGTAGTAGTTGAGTTTACCATTCAGACGTTTGTTATTATCTTTGGTTATGTAGAATTTTATTTAGAGATTTAATTAAACTACCTGTAAATGGCGGGTGCGTGGAATTGACTCAGGTTCAACACGGCTTAGTGTTTGTGGAAGTGGTGGTGGTGGTGGAATTGGTAAATTTTGTCTGCTACCTAATTGTTGCGGATGAGTGGTGCGTTGTTTAATGGCATCCCTTAATTCTGAATGAGAGGTTTGTGTGTGTGTTGTCTGAGAATTGTCGACTCGCCTTTCTGTCCCCTTTTTGTTTGTTTTTTTTTAAGACAGTCATTATTCATGAAATGATTTTAATCTGTTGTTATGTACTGTTACTCTTCGTTTACCGATTTGAATAACAGTATTAACAGTGCTAAAGACTTGTACCACTAGATATGATCCTAGCCATATCTGGGAAAGCTTGTGTTTTTTAGCGGGGTTTTTCAGTAAAACTTTTTCTCCTGTTTTCAAGGTTATTGGACATGAACGCTTATTGTAGTAGACTTTTGACTTTTCCTTCCGCTGTGAATCCAAACAGACAGTCCATTGGCGTGAGCTTGGTGCCATCATGTGGAATATTATTGTATACAAAAGCCGCGGTTCTCAGAACTCGATCCCAAGCCTTTGGATTTTCAGATACAATAGCTTTCAAATACTCCACTAGGGGTCTGTGGGTTCGTTCCAGTGCGCCGTTGGATTGCAAATGGTAAGCGGAAGTCTGCATTTATTTTTATTTTCAGAAGCTTACATACTCGTTTGAAAAGATCGCTTAAGAAGTTAGAACCCTGGTCAGTTATTACCTTTTTAGGAATGCGATAACGAGTGACTATGCAAATAGTGCAATTCTGCATGGCATAAAAATCTACTAATTTCGTTAGATTGTCTCGGAAAGCTAGAATATATTTGTTTCCTGAGTGAGTTTCCTCAAGAGGGCCTACTATGTCTAAATAACCTTTCTCGAAGGGCATAAGGGCAGTATCTGTTATGACCATTGGCATACGATACTCCGGCCAAGTCTTCATTTTTTGGCATATAGAGCACTTCCGAATATATTTCCTGATAGAACTAAGCATGTTTTTCCACCTATATTTCTTCTTTATTCTTCTATAAGTTTTGATTACTCCTTGGTGACCACCAAATGCGGAGTCATGCTAGTCCTTTAAAATTGTTTCGATTTCCTCAGGGTCTGAAATAGTTTCTGTTAGTTTATGCTGGGAAATTATTACGTTGTAGTTCCAAGGTAGTTCGCCCTGTTCAGATACACAGCTTTCTGATTGATTGCTATTAGTTGACCAGATTTTGACTGTGCTATTTTGGGAGTTCCGAGAATATATTTCAATTTTGTGGAGAGTTTCTTGATTCTGATTTACCTCTTGTATATTATTTTGTGCCTCCCTTATTTGGGCTCTTGTAACAATATGGCATTGTGCTTTGATGACTGTGGCGAACTATAATCATCATCGTCTATGTCGGACTCAAGCCGGTGATGTACCTGACCTTCGACAATGATCGAATTGGGGTTTATTTGGTTTAGTTGGGCAGGTATTTTACTAAGCGCATTTACATTGGTGTTAGATTTCCTACGGATTGATTTTTCTTCTTCGAGATTTAAATTTTCTTCCAACACTAATTCTTCACGTAAAGCCACAATTCTGTCTGGGTTATAGCTCTTAATATGGTTTACGTTTATTGAATATGGATTGGAATTAAATTTTAATTTGTCATTTTGACGTTGTATGTGCTTTTGTTTTGTGCACGAAGGAAAGGTGGACCACCCTTTTTCTGAGTACTTTTGGTATTTACGTCGTTCAAAGGTAAATGGAGATACTGTATGTTATAACAATTACTTGGAACTACAGTAAGCGTTAAGTTCCTTAGGAATACTGGTTCCGTGTTCACATTTAGAACGGATAACGGTATGAAAATAATTTTATGAGGACTAACTAGGCAATTTGCGACAAATACTCCTTCTTGGATCTCATGATACAAACAGATCATTTATTAGTCTATTTGTAACGGTATGCTCAGTACAATTAGAGATCGAGGGGGTATTCTATTAGATCGCTGAGATATTGCCTACTTTCATCTTCTTTTGAGGTGTTCGGAGTTTCTTCCATTGTAGGTAAAGCATTTTTGTTATCTGGTGCCCGTGATTTAAATTGCTCCTCCAATTGATTGCTTGATATTGCCTCTCCATCTTCTAGGGATCTTTCGAGAGGTACGGTGAATTCAATAGGGTTGGTTTCCACGCAAGGAAACCAGTGTAATTTCTTAGGCCCTTCGATATTACAATTTTTGCAAGAAAGTCATTGCCTAACATCCCATCGTCGGAGATTTGGGCGATGTTTTCTACTACCTGGAGTTTGCATGGCACACTGCGGTTTATTAAAAAATTTGCCTTGGGAGCTTCCCAATGTTTCTCCTTCTCCAAATGGAGTTTTCAAAGTCACCTTCTGGATTCGTTCTATATGTTCTGGCTTATCTAGTGCTTCCTTTTTTATGATGGTTACTTCAGCTCCAGTGTCTACTATCAGCCAAACGGCTGTGTTTTTGCCGATGTCCAGTCTACCGCTGGTACATTTTCTCTATTTGATTGTTTTTTTGTTTGAGAGGACCCTGAAGTAGTGTGTGCAGTTTTATTTAATGTCGAGCCGGGGATTTTTCGGTCGACATTATGCCGTTTCCCGAATGTGTGGCCTGCCATCGGTGTTTCTACTGACAAGTGGACACCATATGACTTCTTCTCCCACAGAAGTCGCACATATTGTGTATGTGGTTATATCTTTGTTCTCTATCTGCAGAGCCCTACCGAGCATTGTTTTTAGATTTTGCATGTTCGGGTGGCGCGTTAATGTTCTGTTTACAATATTGGGCATCATAGCCCTTCATTCTGCAGTTAGTACAATAAGGAGTATTCCTACGTGTTAGGCACATATCATACGTGTGCTCCTTGTATTTGCAGTATCTGCAGGTGATCTTGTTTAACAGTAATTTGTGTTTATTGTATTTTTTGTCTGCCTGCTCGTAAAGAGATTTTCTGTTTGGAGGTGGACTTCCTAATGATTTCCTTATTATCCTTGTTTGAGGAGAGCGCCAATAATTTGCTGGGTTTCCGTCGGTACTAAAGGATACTGAAGTTTCCTTTGGTGGTTCCGCTTTTGGAGGTATACTAATTTCAGTTTTTATGTTATGTCTTCCGAATTCCTTTGTGTAAGGGTAGGAAGACAAATTTACACTCTCAGGTATGGGATAACCATAGGTATTAGAGAAAATTGGGATATTAGGTCTTAGAACACTTAGAACACTTGGAAATAGTTTGTTGGGTTAGGGATATAGTTTGTTAGTTGTGGAATGAAAAAGAGTCCTTGTTGCAACCTTTCCATATCTAATGGCTTTTGGATGAGATTTTTTAAAGAATTTCCATTCCATGTGAGTAAATAGGCGCTTTGATGGGGATTAGTTGCACCACTTTTTATGGAAGCCATAGAAAAATCTTCTATTTGTTTCTTTACTATTTTAAAATTTTCAGATCCGTATTTACTCTGTGCTGCCTCATTACATTGAATTAAAAGTCTCTTTAATCTATTTGTATATTGTAGTTCATATTCAGATTCTGGCGGATATTGCCGGCAAGTAATTAACTTGTTTGTTAGTTCATGGTATGTTGCACGAGGTAAATATGTTCGGTAAAGTAGTTGTTCGACTTCTTCAAATTTTGTGAGAGAGCTCGACGCTATTAAATGGTACGCGTTTCCTCAGTCAGTTTTACTACTTTTTTCATAGTTTACAGACATTTTGTCTGTTTTACTTTGTTGTTCTGTGTGGGAAGTGATTTGAGTGTTTATACTCTAATTTGGTGTGTCTAACGCCTGCTTGGATACTAAAGCGCATAAACTATCATTTCTTGCGGGGAAATTAATTAGACTATGCCCTCTGAAGCGTTTACCTGAGCGATGCTCGCGATACCAGTTTATGGATGGTCTGCTTTGGTGTGAATTTCGCTCTGCTGTTGGGCTGTCTGGAGGACTTGTGTTGTCAAACGACAATGAGCCTCTTGCTGCCTCAAAATCAGTGCTAGGAGAGCTTTGATCAGGTCTGGGCATGAAATGAGCACCCACAGAGTTTTTACGCAATGATTAATTGAAAATTGTTCTACTGTTTTTGTTGCTTACATGCACATATATCATAGGGACTACTATTTCGTCTTAACAATTTTTATGGTTAATTTAAAATTGTTCTTCTGTTTTTGTTGCTTACATGCACATATATCGCAGTGACTACTACTTCTTTTTAACAATTGTTGTTTACTAACTTTTTACTTCACTTTAGTTAAAGAGACGGAAAAAGGAAAATTTTTATCATCTTTTTCAGCTACGCAGATATGATGCTGTATTATTCCAGTTGGGAGCTTCTTTCCTCTTATTGTTGTTGATATTGGTATCTTTCAAGACAAAAAGTGGATACCTTTTATTGTTGTTTGGAATGCCCAGCGTCTCGTTTTTGTGTGCCAGATTAAAAAAAATTCGCTCTTATTCAATCCTTTATGTAAATTTGAGGATCAAGGCTTTTTAAGTGTTTTGAATTTATATAACTTCCTTGATCCTACCGGCTGCGCCAAAATTGTCGAGTTTTATAAGTTACTAGAGACGAGACTGTTCTCAAGTACTCTCATCTGAGCACCTTTATATTTCAATCTTGAACACGGCACGTGCCTTCACGACGATTGGGCTTCTTTTTGTTGTTGTGTAGAGCAGCGATGGATATGGAGCAGCTTACTAGCTTTACTCCTAGTGCGTTTCAATGGAGCAGCTTACTAGCTTTACTCCTAGTGCATTTCAATGGAGCAGCTTACTAGCTTTACTCCTAGTGCGTTTCAATGGAGCAGCTTACTAGCTTTACACCTAGTGCGAATTAGTGGATCAGGTTATTAGCTTTACTCCTAGTTCGAATTAGTGGCGCAGCTTACTAGCTTTACTCTTAGAAAATGAAACAACATGTGTTGTCTGCTGATACTACTGCTACTGATTCTTTATTAAAAAATAACAGAATAGTTATAGAATAATTCTTGACTTAATACTATTGCTTTTTTCTTATTACGCTAAGCGCTTGTAATTTTAACTTCATCACAGCATTTGTACGTACATAATTATTACTTCCGTAAAGCGGTTCTTTATGGCATTCACAAATTAATTTCCGCAAAGCTTTTGCCGGTTTGTTGTTGTTACATCACGTTCATCGCTTTCATATGTATATACATAAATATTTCCGCAGACCGCTCTCTGCTTTGCTGCTATTATGACATCATTGTGAACCTTTGCTTCGTTGACCTAAGTTCTACCGCTGGCGCAAGGTTATTAAATTGCATCGTGCGAATTCTTGCGCGCAGAGGTATTGTGTCACTGCCTTCACTTGTTTCTTCTTTATGTGATTAAGAAAATGGTGTAGCTGAGTAGCGAGTAACTTTATTCAATTACTGAACTTTGTAAATATGTTTGTAGATATGTTTATACTTGCAGCTGGGAATTATAATTCTGCATGCAATGAGAATGCTGTAGGTATATATGTATCTACATGTATGCATTTCTTCATTGATGCATGAATTTTATAATTCTGCGTAAAGCGAAATCGATTCAGACATGTATGTACGTATGTATGTATATGTTTAACTGATGCCAATGGATGCCCCGTATGTAACAACATCGAAAATTAAAGGCCCTTCCAAAGAAGTGTACAATAGTGTCGTGGGATCCCTATAGGTGGAAACGGGAGCTTGAAGATCTGCGGAGAAGTCTATCAGAGTCTCCGTCTCTATCAGTGAATCAATAGGACGATCAGGTGGATAGTTGATGTCGCCAGAGTCTCTGAATGATATCAGCGGGCAGTTTATTGGTTCATTGTTGAGGTCTGCTGATGGAGCGGACCTTCCTCCCTCTTCCAGGCTTGAACTGGAGTCGTCGTAGTTGTTGCCGTTCGAGCCGTTGACACTGGTCGAGAAAAGGTGGTGGCATTCCCGACCCGTTTCTCGTTTTGCGTCCGCATACATATGAGAACACTCGTTGTCTTTCCTGCATGCAGTCCTGGTAAAAATGACCGGGTTGGTCACAGTTCCAACAACTAGTTTTCAGTGGTGCGATATAGCAGATACTCTTACTCCTTCTTCACTGTTTTCAGGTGATATATTCTCTTCAGCATCTCTCGAATTATATGCGATATGCGATATGTGTTCCAGTTGCACGCGATTCGCTGCTGAGTAGCCTGTATCTGAGTCACGAGACCACGCAGTTGATGTATGGTGTTTGTAGGATGTAGACAGATTTTCTGTTGATTGTCTGGAAGCAGATTCGATTTCACGATTTCTAGAAACTCTCCTGTTTTCTGTTTTCCCAACATCAGTTGCACCTTGACTTTGAGGTCATCCTTCGGTACTCCCCATTCAGCTAACAGAGCCGCTTTTATATACTCCCACGAATGTTTGGAGTTCTGTCCCAGGAGAGACCAGTACGAATCCATTGCTGGACCAGAAAGCAAAGTTATCATATGCCGGACTAAGAGATCAAAATCTTCGTCTAAGGCCGAGTAAGTGAGTGCTTCTACTCTGAAAACAGATTCATCGACAGTAAGTCGGGAACTATCGCCTTGTATGAGATATTCCATCTTCGGATGGGACTACCAGAACGTCGGTGTCCTAAGCTCGCCGGGACACGATTGGATGGAGCTGGCGGAAACTGGCTAGGATTTTGTCCATGTTGACTGAATGCAGACGATGATCTATAAAACGACTGTCTACGCGGGTCGTGAAAATCTTGAGGTGCTATCGGTTCACCCACAGGAGGAGGTGGACGCGATACGTCAACTGGTGGCATTGCAGCTGATATCTGCTGTCTGACGTAATTAGACAGTTCCGTCCGAAATGTGTTCAGACTCTGCTCGAGGCCTTCGCGAACTAAATCCTGTAGCTCCATGCGCAGACCTGCCATCAAAGCATCTGTCGCTACTAAGTTTTGACCCTGAGTAGTAGGTTGTTGACTATTTCGTCGTGAACTGGGATCTGAAAAAGTCATTGAACGCGGATCTGGGATTCCAGGTGATAGGAATCCTCGACTAACTGGTGGGATCGTTAGAGGTGGTAAGTCAAACGTTTGTGTGGGCTGCCTAAGCTCGTGATTGACAGGTTTCGTCTTCGGTTTCTGTGGTATGGCTCCCGTATGTTCGGTAAAGTCATATTGCGTGAGGCGGCGCCGACAGTTTAGACAACTGTCCTGTTCGCCTATCCAGGTTCGCAAACATGCCTTGTGGAACACGTGTCCACGTATGGTCACGACAGGCGTCCTTTCGGCTGACCAGTCTCTATCTTGACAGATAGAGCACTGTTCAAGCAACTTGGTCACATTGTCGTTCTCGGTAGGTGGTCTTCTCACGGTAGCCATTATCAAAGATTTACAATCTTCCAAGAGGTTACCGAAATTGAACGTATAGCCGATAGTCCAATCTATTTAGTTTCTGCAGATTGTACAGAGGTTTGTCGTAATTTGGTTAAGAGACACGTAGGTCTCGGCAAAAATCAGAGAAAGTTTCGATCCTCAAAAATTTCGAAAAGGAAGTCCTCAGGACTATCCACCAAGTATAAAAATTATCAAATTTCAGAGTTCGACAGGTCAAACAAAAATCTTTCTTTTATATAATCAAATAAGTAATGTCGCAACCTATCGACATAAGCGAAATTCAATTCAGCTGGGAATTCAAAATACTTCGTCGTAACCGTACTAAAGGTCGACGCTTAAAATTAAGATCAAAGCCTGCACCAGCAAAATCGTACAGGAAAAATAAGCGCTAACTTGTAATTGAAAATCGAGAACAATTTCCGTTCAGACGTTCCAAAAAATTAAAAAAATTCCATGAAAATTTTCTCCCTCACCCTCCAAGAGCTAACTCTCAACACAAAAGTCCTCCAGGCCCCCCTCTATAATCAGGTAGGTCAGAAGTCATATGACGAAGGCAAGTAGTGTGAGTATGTGCGGGAAAAATCTTGAGTCCTCACACAAATCACACAAATGATACTAGAGATTCTTCAGCCAGGCAGTTAGCTATATGCCAACTCCTGATTACTGAAGGTCTCCAGCACCACTTCCATCCTCCAACAACTATTTTCTTCCTCCTTACTTGATTGCAATACTTAGCTAACCTTCCGGCTGGGCAGAGCCATGAATCTGATCAACTAGTTAGCTAAAAGCCAAAAAGTGATCACAGATTCACGACTCTGTCCAGCCAGTTAGCCAACAGAGACATGCCTCCGTGAGAATACAATAAAAAAAATCGGGAGGCCACCTACTATTTCCATAGCAGAAGGCCAGCGGGAAAGATAATTTAAAAATTTAAAAATTCAAAAAAAATGTCAAAAACTCGACAAACTGTTCAGACTCGCGGCTGGACCAAAGTCAAACTTCAGAAAAACAATACCAAAAACTTTACGTTACTAGAATCACATCCTCAAAACTAAATCACAATCAAAAAATCAAAAATTTAGTTTAATAAAAACTCGCGAAAACTTTATCAAAATCTCGAAACTTTACTTTACAAAAAAATTAACATTGATAACGACACCAGTTGGACTTAGGTCCGCCTGTAACTTCTACTGGATGTGAAACTACAGAGTCAGACAATTAGCTAACAGCCAAATGTCCATATCTTCAAGTAATCCCAGTCTTCGGCATCCGTCACATTCAGACACCGAAGTCCAACTGAGGAGGCCACACGTTGGGCGCCAATTTATTATGGTAGTATGTTGAGAGTGATTTGCTTGGACGTGAAGTCCAGACTACCAGCATTAGCTAACAGATCACTTGGTGGACAGCGTTGACTGCAGGGCGGCACGCTAGCTCGCTTTGGATATTGGCGAAGATTGTGGGGAGGTTCCACGAAGACCTGCCGCTGCCACCAGCCATAAAAGGCTGAAGCACACATTCAGTCCTTAAGGGACTTTTACACCAGTTACCTACATCCATTGGGAAGGCACAGATATTTGGCCTTCTCTGCTTGCCCCAACCACCCAACTGACTCTGAGGGCAGAGTCCCTGTACTGACCTGAAAAGAGAAGAGTAGCGGACCTAGGCGACGTTCACACTAAGAGGGCTCCGGGAGGGCGAAAGGAGGAAAAATTGGGAGCTTCAACAAATCATCGTTTCTCTTATATATGTCCGGTAAGTACTTTTAATGTCAAATCGTCCTACAAATTGATCGGTCATAGCATTACAGGTTAACTGTTAGGAATAAACAAAAGTATACCATGTGCTCAGAATTCATAGCTTTAGTTTTTATGCGTAGATTAATTCTTAACTCAAAAGTTCCAGCAGAGTTTACTTGCCTACATGCCTGTATGTATATATATTTATATATGTCTAAAATAAGAACGAGCTAGAATTAAATTTTCTCATATGTCTTAATTAACTCAATTTTATCATTAATTTATGTTACGTTCCATAAATCAATATAATTATTAAATCCAGGTATGTATGTATATATTTATATATATTGTCCAAAATAAGAACGAAATAAAACTAGATTTTCTCATATGGCTTAGTTACTCAATTTTATCATTAATTTACGTTACGTTCAATAAGTCAATATAATTATTAAACCCAGGAATGTATGTATACGACTCTTTGTAGACTAAGTATGTGCGAGTATATATATATATTTGGGTGCGTATTGCATACGTGAATTACTGCACACCCACCTGTTCTATATTATACGAGTACATAGATACATGTGGAAGAAAATTTGTCCCTCCATAAAACTTTTAATTATTGTTCCGTTTGTGTTTGGACGAATAGAAAGAGTGGGGTACTCACCAAAATCTCCTTTTACTTGTTGTTGACAATCTCGAAGAGGCCTCCTAGAGTTGTTCTTCTGCAAAAATGTAAGGTAGATATGATAAAAAGGAAGGAGGACCTGCGTCCCCATTCATTCAAGTCCTGCCTTAAAGTTAACAAACTACTCTAAGCTCTTCTTGAACATAAACTTCGTTGTGTCTGGAATGGCTGTCCTTATTTTGTGAAGAGAACTGTAGCCCGCCTCATATGGCGGGCATCAATTTGTATGGCTTTTATTGTTGTAATACGGGTCCTAGGAATGGATTAGTGAACCTGATCTTCAACGTGTTGTATCTTTTTGTCGCTCCAGCCTTTCAATAAATGTAGACAGAAGCTTAAACACTCCGATGGTTGTCAGTTGCCCTTGAAACTGGCTCGTGTTCGATGTTTTTTTTTTTTTTTTTTTTATTATCAGATACATCTGCAGATCCCGAAATTTGTGAAATTGTTTTATGAATATTTATTTTTGTTGTTATAGATGTATTATTTGCAACGTGTACTTCAGGCAAAATTAAAGAACATGGTGTCTTGTCTTGTGTTGTCCTGGCTGGGCAGGCTTATTGAAATTTTCGTTTATGATGATGGTATTGATGGATCAATCTGTCGCTAAGCAGTTTTCGTGGATTTAATATCCATAATTGTTCTGGAACCATTGAATTCCGTGAACAGCAGGGAAACCAAAGTGTTACACCTATTTCTACTAAACGAATATTTCGACAATTAGTAAGGTAAATTCTTTAAATATTCATATATTATCGAAACTTACATGAGTATCTATATTTCCGACGCCCCGATGCCACAAGGAGATTTCAGATTTTCTATCGTCTGACTTGGCACTGCACGATTCACTTGACAAACAAGACAGATGTCTACGCCCTTCTTCTTCTTCGCGTTCAGCTCGTATGGTTCTCCGTCTATATAGGACACAGTCCGCACACACCTCATGCTGCTACGGGTCGCGTAGACGTGTACCTAGCTCAGTTTAGCATATTGCTACATGCAATACGCTACCACCATAACATATTTCATCCTAACCAATGAATTTACTGTTGAAAATTTGCGTTTCAGTTCCTCCGTGAACTCTTGAAAAGTTCTCGTGACAGTTTAACAGCAGCTGCTCGGACTAGACGAATTGATTTCTTTTCAAAGTGAACAAATAAATCTGGGAAACAATCAACAATATAGACGTACTTGCTATTAAGGAGGCTATTGACCAATTCTTGTTCGGGTATTTCCACTTTGGTATGTCTAGACAACCCATTCCAAGTTGAACTTGATATAGGCGTGGTAGACCAGGAGTAAAATTATCGGAATTATGTTGTTTGATTTTCTATTTTGATGCGATTTGTAGATCTCCACCGAGCAAATTCCAGAAGTCTGTACTTTCGTCATCTGAAACAGCAATCAATAATTTATTTAAATTTTGAGTACATTGAAGTATGAAGTTATCAACATAACAGTCAACACTAATAGATAACGAGGAATGCAACTCCAAACCTATTGTCGTGTCCCAAAGCAATCCAGTGAAAACACTCGCGTAATTCAATTGTAAAACAAACTTTATTTCTTTAATTACGTTAAATTATATGACGATATAATTAAAAGGAGTATCACCCGTGATCGATACTTCTCATTAAGCTCTCTAATTACAACTAACTGAAAAACGATACCGAACCGCTATCTTTAATAATACCCAACTTCTAACTGAACTCACCGATCTAGCGAGTCGACCGTGCTCACCTCCATTCAATTAGGCGGAAGCGACTTTGACCCAGTGACCAGCGCAATACCTTGCAATCATAATTACAAAGTATTACGCTAATCACTGCCGACAGCGGGAGCCCCCTATACTGTATGTAAACAAACAGTGAGCCCAGCTGAGTATTTCACTATGCGAAGTGAATTACTTAACCATGACTCAATGCCCAGTTACATACAGCAGTGGATGCGCCAGTTTACAAGTAAACAATTCGCAATCGCCAAGCATTTCACTGTGCGAAGTAAAATGCTTAGTTATTGCAAATCGTTTAATTACTTGTGCATTTGCTGCTAGCTCGAGTCGTGATGTCACAATTGCACCAATTGAATATTGGGTCACGACATTCCTCCCCCCTGAGAAAAACTGATTCCCAAGAGGAATCAGATCGGGGTGCTCAGTTAGATTACAATATCTAACTTAACTAATTTATACCAAAACTAAGAGACAATATTCACTATGATCTACACAATTTTTATAGCTATGGTTCGGTTTACATGATTTACGTCATTTTACATCTTTTTATTTCATATATAATTTCTGTTCTATTCTTCTATATTCTTTTCTCATTTTTTTTCCATTACCTTAACAATGTTTCTTTTTTCTTTTTCATTCCTTTAATTACTTTATCATATATCCGTTTCTTTTCTTTACAATATTTCTTTTTATGTATATAGTTATTTCTCTTATCTTTTTCTTTGCGCGTTTAATTTCTTTCTTATTTTCTTCTTACATTTAATTATCTTTTCTAAATTTCTTTCTTATACCTTATTTTGCTTAGTCTTTTTTTTTTTACAATTGTCTTGACAAACATTTTTTTTTTTACTACATCCATTTCATTTCTTTTTTATTGAATTAATAATATTCTAATTACATCTTCACGTTTTTATACCTTTTTCTGAAAAATTCTCTTTATTTTTATTTTATTTTACTATTGTTTTAACCAATATCTTTTTACTACTACCTTTTAACTACTTTATAATATATCCATTTCATTTAACTTTTGCTTTTGCATTCTCAATCATTGGCAAATTTTGATATACTAGACTTATCCAATAAACTTAACACTTTTTTCTTTCCAAACCATTTTCTTTTCTACTTATTCATTTCTTTTCTTTACAAATGTTACTCTAACATCTTTCTTATAATTTCCTTATTTCCTTGTTTTGATCTCTTCTATCGCTTCTTTCTGATTACATTGTTTTATTTTCACTAATAATTTTTAGCTCATCTGCTGCTTAACAAAATTTTCCCTCTTTACAATACGATTCCTATTATCTTCTAAAATCTATTGACGTTTGTAATACTCTATTTTTACAACGACAAGTAATACACATTATAACCCTAATACTACTGTGATTGCTCCAAGCTGCTTCTTGATGAGTGCGGTCCGTTGCGTTCGGTCTTGACTTAGACAACTAAAAGCTAGACCATATCCGTGGGATAAACTAAGTCCTCTTTTTCTTTGTGGGGCTGCTCTCTACGGGATTATTAAAATGTATTTCCAATAGCGAGATTTTGGGTAGAATGGATCATCAATTTACGCTTGAGATTTTTTGCTTATACGAATGCTCACTATTCTTTTTAGCCGTGCTGGACGCTCCTCCTTTCCTATGCTCATTCTTATTGACCTCTGAATCGCTAACATGTTAGTTGTTTTTGTACTATTTCTAAATGTACGATGGAGTTCTCTCGATTATATCAAGAGTCTACAGCTGCATAGCATTCTACCTGTTTCCCAAATCTTTTGATTTATTCAGTGATATGTTTTGAATTTGATGCCATATATAACTTCACTTTGATCTTGACTTATTTGAGTATACTAAAATCTTGCCGTTACTTTTAACCCCTTTCATTTAACTAGATGATCTTGGGGCTTAACTTCTTTGAATCCCTCAGATATCCAATGTCTGTGTAACTGAGAAATGATGAGTATACCATTCTTTTCTCGCAGTAATTATAGTTGAGATCTAACTTCTGATTCCTCCCGAAGTTCTTTTGCTTCTTCATCGGTGCCTTTCTGCTTTTGAAATCAATCTTCAGAGTTCGGTTAATATCTGCAAATAAGAAAGTCGTCGGCGGTGAAAAATTCAGTTTTCACAAGTGCTTATCATTATTTTCCCACCCACACTATTGGTCTGATGCTTGCTCCACGTAGTCTATACAGGGATAAATTGATGTCATGATGCGACTGCTACATCTGCTTCCGTTACGTCGAGGTTATTTTACACTGCTTATATAAATTTCTCAATCTTATCTAGTTCTCGGTCTTTCCATTATTCTATAGTTTTAAGCCTTAAACACTTACTACATATTTATTTCTTATATTTACACTTTCATACATATATTCTTCTAACCTAATCTTGCTTATAACTTTGCCAATGATTTACAAACTTTTTCCTTCTACTTTTTTTTTGTCAAATAATATTTCTCCTCTTTTGTTTAACTTCTCCTTCTTTTTAATCTCTTATTTCTTTTCTTTTCCATCTTATCTTTTTTTAAATCTGGTATTCCTTTTTTTTCTTTCACTGTTTACTTTAAACCTCTTATTTCTCTTTTTTTTTTAATTCCCGTAATTAAATAACTCTTTTTTTCAAGTTTCTCTTTATTTTAAAATTCTTATTTCTTCCTTTTTATTCAATTATTCTTTCAGAATTTCAACTTTTTCTTTCTTTACGTATTTTTTTTTAAACACTTCTCATTACCTTTACATCTGCAATTTTACCTTACTGACTGGTTACCTTTATACCTCGTTTCCATATCCTTTTTTCTGGCCATAGACTACCAAACTCCGCTCTTCGAATTTCTTCTGAAATTAGAGGGAATTTGTTGGAAATCTTTTTGGTTACATACCCCTATTCCTGGGTCATAACCGTTACCTACCTTGTAAGGGTTTATTGAACTTGTAGCCAAAGTTGAACTTTCAACATGAATAAAGTTCCGTTCCCTTACTTTCCTTCTGCCTTGATGGACTTCTGTCCTATCTGGCTTCCTTTTATCTCCCTGCGATTTAAACCTACCCTTTTGCAGACTCCCAGGGGCTTTCCCTAGTTGAAGATAACAATTGTTCCTACCATTATAGCGCCATCCAGATCGTTTAGGATACTTACGAGGTCCGTGCCAATTGTGCGAGGAGTTCATGGTTTTGACAGGGTAGGCTCTTGCATTCGCGATTCTAACAAATGCAGGTCCATCTCCCAGCTTATTTCCGCTATACCCGTAATACCTATGTTGTGTCCTACTTCCATTACTGACTACTTCATTTCTTACCTTATCAAGTCCCGCACTGTCCTCAGATGTGCTCCAGGTCTTCTGCCATATTGGCGTGCTCTTCTCTCCGTGTCTTGAAGCGGGCTCTACATTGCATGTTATACCTTTCCCTTTGCTGCCTGGGTTATTGCTACTTGGTGTGATGTATTCTGCCACATTAATTTGACCCTCCTCTACTCTGTCTTGTGAAGGATTTTCTAGACTATAACAATGGAAAGCAGTCGTCACAACTTCTCCACTAGCGGCGACGTGCCCACAAACGGCACTTTCTTCTTCTGCTTCAGCACCTTGTATCCACAATTTCCTCTTCATGCAGTCGATAACAGCTCTATCACTGAGGAAATCCATCCCAAGGATACCGTCTGCTGGAATTGAATCTGTGTCGCCTATGGCGTTAAATCGACAGGCCTGCTGACTGTTATCTATAAGCAAATTCGCCTCACAAGTGCCTATGGAGTTCCTAACAAATCCAAACAGTCCTCCAATTTGTATTTTCTGATGTGTTTGTATCGGTGTATTTCTTTTTATTCTATTAATTTTAATCAAACTACACGTAGACCCAGTGTCGATTAAAAGCGTAAGCTTGCCTTCTAAAGCTATGTCTGATGGCACTGTGATGACAAATTTATTACTGGAAGTCAATTTTTCTTCTTCTCTATCTGCTAAATACTTCTTTACGCAGATATCCGTGTAATGGTCACGTGTTCGGCAGAATTTGCAATACAGCCCCTCCCTTCTTGAATGGCAGTTATCTTGAATGCTAGCTGCACAGTTGGCTACTCTGACGTGATGAATTTGGCAATTGGATATCACGTGCCCATATTCCTGACATCCCGTACAGAAAGGAACTTGTTGGCACTCTCTCGCAATGTGTCCAGGTTGACCGCATTTGAAGCATTTGACAACTCTGGGCTGTTGTGCTGCCCTAGCCGGAATTTCCCAGTTCCTTCCTGATTGGTTTGGCCTCCGTATCGATGGAAAAGGTATGTGGGACTGTCTCTGTCTTTCAACATTAAAATTACTGGTCATCCCTCCTTCCTGTGATGATTCTCTGTAATATTCTGGTGTTTTTTTCCATACCCCTGGTACCTTAATTTTAAGTCTCCTAGCATCCATCTCAAAGTAGTCGGCCTCCTCACGTGCTTCATCCAGAGATCGAAATTTGCGTCCCGTCAAATATAGCTGAGTAGTCTGCTGCATAACACCCACCTTGAACGTTGCCACCGCGTCTGCCTCAAGTTCCGCTATCAATCCCCCGTCTTTGTCTGGATACTTAGCCGAAACTGCCGCCTTGATTTGACACAGTAGCTCCTTAAGTCTATCCGCATAGTCTTTTATGTCGTCACCGGGCCTTTGAACGCATGCTATCATTTCAGCTCGAAGCTCAAAGTACGATTTTTTTGGCATATAGGCAGTCTGAATTGTCTGCTGCAATGCCTCAAAATCCTTCGGCTCCTCCGAGCTTACTAGATAATATGCGTCGTCTAACAACCGATATCTTACACATTTCATGAAGATGGGCTGTTCCTCGGCCTTTAAACGATCGTAAAGATCTTTGCAGCAGCTCAGGAAACGGTGAACTTCCTTCGACAGTTTTGGCGTTCTTTCTCCAGAAAACGTGGGTATGTATCTGGACACCAAGTCCATGACTTTATCATAAGCATCGGCCATGGTTTTCCTTGCTGGTTTCTCTGAGTTTTTTTCTTTCGAAACTTGGTCTTCACTCGTCTTTGCTAATGTCTGCTGTTTAGCTTTCAAAATTTCTTCTTGCCCTGAAGTGCTCGCTCTTTCTTCTCGCTGCCGTTCGTGAAATACCAATTTCTTGGGTGACCACTTCTTAAAAATCCCTCGAACTAGACCCTCTTCTTGTGATAATGGTGCGACTCCTAATTCTTGCTCTAGTTCAGTGGCTGTTTTTTCTGCCTCCTCCAATTGCCTTTCTAAAGACTTTATAGTTCCTTTTAAAGCCCTGTTTTCCTGTTTGCACTCATTCAACGCTTGATCAGTTTCTTTCTCAATTCTACCAATAACTTCAAAGGTAGATGTTATCACCAAATCTAAGGTTTCTCCCTTTGTGCTTTTCACTGTAGCCTCACTTATTTCCTCCAGAAACTTATTTACGTCTTCACTCGGCAATCGTTTCTTTAATTCATCCGTTAGATGCTCTTCTAGGTACCGCCAATCCTGTTCGTAATTTTGTAATATCAGCTGGCACTCCTTCAATTCCTGCGTTCTGGTTTCCAATTCCTTTTCCTGATCCTTAACTCGTAACAATTCTTCCCTCGTTAGAACGTTACTTCTTCCCACTGACATCTATAGTAATTACCTAATTTTCCGTTAACTCTCAAACACTTCTCCTAGACTGTAACTAATTGCTTAAAAACTCTATACACAAAATCTTGAACTTTTCTACGGTGTTTCAATAATGTTCTTTCCTAATATTCAATATTTCTCCGAACCTACTTCCAAGTTTAACGCCCGAATACCCGCGAATACCTTAAATTTACCTAGGGTTTGACAACTTCCCAATGACCAAAATTATAACCCTTACTACGCCGTACATTCCATTCCGAAAAATTAGTCTTTACTTACTTAATCTACTAAACTGCTAAAGCTACTCCTTTTGCATACTACACTTTCACACTATGCATTTCATAAAACTCAGACAACCTAGCCAAAAACAATCTCACGCAACAACAATCACCACCATTAATACCCTTTTTCTTTACTTTTCTGCAATACTTTAACCTGTAAAGAAAATTAGCCTAAGACTGGAGCAGCTAAAAAAGCGTTAACTCCCACAAAAATAAACAAAACGGAGCCGCTAATAAAGCGTTACTCCCACACTTTAAAAAAAATGGAGCAGCTAAAACAAAAGCTTTACTCCTATAAAATACAAAAACCCGGAGCAGCTAACAAAGCATAACTCCCACAATTCACAAAAATATGGAGCAGCTAATAAGCTTTACTCCCACAAAATACAAAAACCGGAGCAGCTAAAAAAGCATAACTCCCACAATTCACAAAAATATGGAGCAGCTAATAAGCTTTACTCCCAACAAAATACAAAAAAAATTAATTGAAATGAATTATTTCACTCAAGAAAAATAACACTTACCTACTTTTTATCCGGCTGCGCCAAATTGTCGTGTCCCAAAGCAATCCAGTGAAAACACTCGCGTAATTCAATTGTAAAACAAACTTTATTTCTTTAATTACGTTAAATTATATGACGATATAATTAAAAGGAGTATCACCCGTGATCGATACTTCTCATTAAGCTCTCTAATTACAACTAACTGAAAAACGATACCGAACCGCTATCTTTAATAATACCCAACTTCTAACTGAACTCACCGATCAGCGAGTCGACCTTGCTCACCTCCATTCAATTAGGCGGAAGCGACTTTGACCCAGTGACCAGCGCAATACCTTGCAATCATAATTACAAAGTATTACGCTAATCACTGCCGACAGCGGGAGCCCCCTATACTGTATGTAAACAAACAGTGACCCCAGCTGAGTATTTCACTATGCGAAGTGAATTACTTAACCATGACTCAATGCCCAGTTACATACAGCAGTGGATGCGCCAGTTTACAAGTAAACAATTCGCAATCGCCAAACATTTCACTGTGCGAAGTAAAATGCTTAGTTATTGCAAATCGTTTAATTACTTGTGCATTTGCTGCTAGCTCGAGTCGTGATGTCACAATTGCACCAATTGAATATTGGGTCACGACACTATCATCTATCAAACACTAGAATATGCCTCAATAATCATAGTGGACAAAACTCTTCAAATGCGTGTGCTTGAAAATTCAAGCCTGTCTAGAAGGAGAGTCTTAGAAGACCGAACACTTGCTGTGCGTTTGTCCAACCTTTTCCAGGTACAGAATGCACATTTTTGCATTTGCTCTTCTGCTAGAAAATGAATTTAAAGAAAATTCGTGATGTAGAAGAGTACGTTTCATCAACAGTAAGAAGAAGGTTCGAGTGAGTGAAGATGTCATAACAGCTAAATGGGGAATTACCTTTGCAAGCAATAACGACGATAACATAGGGAAAACAGACCGGTCCAGCCTTTGTTGATGCTGCCCATTTGAATATCACTAAAAAGATAACGTTTTGCAATATAATTGGACTGCTCAGACATGATATACTGATTCACCTCCTAAGGGACAGCTATATACTATCACGAATCGACGGTACTTTCGATACTCCTTATGGAGCGTAATGATCTTTAACACTAGATTTCAATTTCAATTTCAATTTAAATTTATTTATAAGGTGGTAATGTACGCAAGATTACAATATTATAAATGTACATGATAAATTATAAGGTTACAAAACCAAAAAGTACTATGAGTCCATATAAAAACGCGATCAAAAATAAGCATAACAAAATATTGGAAAATCAGTTCAATAAGTAAAAACATTAATCTTAAATGATACAATATGTAAATATGAAAAAAACAGAAAGAAATTATAGAAAAGTACATAGCAGAAGTAATCCCATGTAAGCTAATGGCTAATCAAAAACGGAGCTAACTAAATTTTTAAAACTATCAAAGGCACCCATAGTGCCCACACTCTGTACATTGTATGGCAAATTCTTCCAAACTCGCGCTGTTTGCACAAAGTAAGAGCCTTCCTGAACTCGCCTGTTATGTCGGGGAATCAAACTGTTATGATGCCGCGATGACTGCAGAAACTGAATCTGGTATTTAAAGAAAAATTACTGGCAAGTAGAGATCCGAATGGGTTCTCAGGGCAGGCAAATGACTTATGAAATTGGTAAACAACACAAAATTTAAAGAAGGGTGCTGTAGTGTGAAAAACGGTAAAGTAGGTACTTGGAACAAGAAAAAGTTTTGTATATAGATGATAGAAGAAATTTTGGGATGTTATCTCACGTGGAGGATGTTCAACAAAGTCATCAAGGCTAATTACTTTCACATTTATCATCGAAAGGCACAACTCTACATACATGCAAACATCTTTAGCAAATTTCATGTAAAACACATCCGTAACCGATTAATTTACCGTCTTGCAAATCATACAATCAGAAAACTCCGATAATATGTCCTATTCTAGCAAGGAAACGAAATTTAAAAAGCTGAGATTCCTTGATGAGTTGAATGCTGCATATTAAGGCGCAAATAGGATACAACAAAGGGCAAGTCCTACTGAATGTACATAATTTGTTGTTCCAAAATCAAAAGTGACCGATTTTATTAAAAAAATTCATTCAAGTCCGGGTCCAACCATTGTCACGGATTTTCTTCAAACTTTGCGAATAACTTACAATTTGCTCGCAAATCACAAATATCACAATTATTTTTCTCGAAAACTTAGACTTTCCGAGATATTTCACTTTAAAAGTCGTGAACTTTGCACTGCACACCAAGTATGTGAAGATATCAGGAAAGACGTCAACTTATCAGGAAAAAATGGAATGACGTGGGAAATGGTCCAAATCAGAAAATCTTAAACGTCAACTTATCAGAAAAGAATGGAATGACGAAAAGTGGTATAAAAATGGCAAAATGAAATTATTTGAATATTTACTTATGTAATTATAATTGTTATAAGTGTGATTTAAAAAATAATAAAGATTGATACTTTAATAAGTGAGTGGTTTTGTTTCATAGATTCCCAATTCGGTACACTTAATGTACTTTTAGACATGTTTTCAGATTATCGTTCAGATTATCGTTCATGTTGTTCATAATTAGGTAATTGCTAGCTCTTTTATGGAAAGTCCACCGTATTTTTGGACAGGATTACTATCTTAACGTTTAAAAGGATCGTCTGAAGGTTTCATAATATATCAGAAGGTGCCACATGGAGATATCAACGAGATATTTTCAAACTATCCTGACCTTTTCTCGATTCGGGAATTTCGTTCGTGATATGTTATAAGTGGTTAATTGTTTGTTCTTTTATGGAAAGTCCACCGTATTTTTGGACAGGATTACTATTTTAACGTTTAAAAGAATCTTCTGAAGGTTTAAAGATATATCCGAAGGTGCCACATGGAGATATCAACGAGATATTTTCAAACTATCCTGACCTTTTCTCGATTCGGGAATTTCGTTAGTGATATGTTATAAGTGGTTAATTGTTTCTTCTTTTAAGGAAAGTCCACCGTATTTTTGGACAGGATTACTATTTTAACGTTTAAAAGGATCGTCTGAAGGTTTCAAAATATATCAGAAGGTGCCACATAGATATCAACGAGATATTTTCAAACTATCCTGACCTTTTCTCGATTCGGGAATTTCGTTCGTGATATGTTATAAGTGGTTAATTGTTTGTTCTTTTATGGAAAGTCCACCGTATTTTTGGACAGGATTACTATTTTAACGTTTAAAAGAATCTTCTGAAGGTTAAAAGATATATCCGAAGGTGCCACATGGAGATATCAACGAGATATTTTCAAACTATCCTGACCTTTTCTCGATTCGGGAATTTCGTTCGTGATATGTTATAAGTGGTTAATTGTTTGTTCTTTTAAGGAAAGTCCACCGTATTTTTGGACAGGATTACTATTTTAACGTTTAAAAGGATCTTCTGAAGGTTTCAAGATATATCCTGGCTGGCAGGGGAGCAGAGCGCGCGTGTGTTGTTGTGCCCATGCCAGTCTGTCTGTGTGTGTGTGTGTGTGCGCGCGCCTGCCTACATGTGTGTGTGCTTGCCTGCCTGTGTGCGTATTTCTTTAATAAATGTTTTTTTATTCCATTCTAACTAAATGCTGCTTTAGTGCACATCAATTGAATAATCGTAATAAATAAAAAAACGGGAAGCTGGTAAGCCGAATGTTGGGAAGGTATGTATAAACCCACCAATAAGGTGCATTGGCTTCTTCTTGCTACTTAAAAGAAGAAGCAGACTATTTTAATTATCAAATTGTATGGCGGTGTGCAGTGCAAAGTTCGCGATTTTTAAAGTGCAATATCTCGGAAAGTGTAAGGTTCCGAGAAAAATAATTGTGATATTTGTGATTTGCGAGCGAATTGTAAGGTCATATTCATATTCATCTTTATTAAAAAATTGTACACAAGATATTTATCTTATATAGTACTTTCTTATAAATTAACAAACCAAAAAAATAAAGAAAAATTAATTCTAAAATTAATTATTATTGAACTTATACTACTTACAGACTAAATAAATCAATTTAATTGACTTCATAAATAATTTAATTCAGCTTAAAAAAAGAAATCATAAAAGCAAGATAGAAGAAAAGAAAAGCAAAAAGAGAAAAGAAAATTTAGCAAACGGAAACAAAGAATTATTAAAATATAAAAAAAAATATAAATTAAAAAAAAAAATGAAAGGAATAATAAAAGACTAAAGATTATGTGACTGGAGTAACCTTCTAAAAGCATGCATGCTTTCCGCCCCATGGATATGTATGGGTAAATTATTCCAAAGACGAATCAACTGAACAAGGAAAGAACCCTCCATAACTCGTTTAGAGAATCTGGGAATAAGGATTTTTCGGTGTCTTGCTGAACGCAGAAATTGTAATCGATCATATAGCTATCTAGGTTTACGTGAGGTAATAAGGCCGAAGAGGAAGGTCAACCCTCTGCGATGCAAGTATGTCTGCAATGTGCAGCATGACATCGATGTTCTATAGGGAGTGATGTGATCATAACGTCGCAGTCCAGGGTTGGACCGAAGACAGTCATTAAAGGCTACATCCATTCTACGTTCACTTGTAGTATCTAGCTTAGGGTAAACAAAGTTTCCAAAGCAGAAGTGAGGCAAGAGGAGAACCTTGACAAGTCTTTCACGAGTGCGGAGTGGTAGTATATCAGCACACAACCACAACATCCGCAGACCAGAATAAATTTTCCGCAATTGTGCGCTGATATTATCTGTGCATTTTAAATTTTCATTTATCATAACTCCAAGGCTCTTAACCTTATCTACATACGGAAGGGTAACAGAGTCGATACAAACTGGAGGAAGCTGCTCGGGGTCAAAGCCTGGGTTGTGTATTGCGATTGCAGAGCATTTGGCAGGGTTTAGCCCTATATCATTATCACGAGCCCACTCAGATATGTGTACTAGATCATTTATAAACAGAGAGAACAGAAGTGGTCCGAGAATAGAACTTTGTGGAACACCTCGACGCAGTGATAATAGAACAGAAAACTCACCATTCACTTTTACTCGTTGCTTTCTATTTGACAGCAAGCTCAGCACAAGCTTACAGGCTGAACTAGACAAATTGAAAATATTTTTTAGTTTTGATACAAGCTTAAAATTGTTTACGCTATCGAAGGACTTGGAAAAGTCCAGCAATATCATTACTGCAAACTCATCGTTGTAAGGTAAGGCATAATAAAGCAGTTTCGCAACTGTAGAGGGAGCGAAAGCCCGACTGCCAAGGCGATATCATACGATTTTCCTCTAAAAAAGAATTTAATTGCCAGTACATGAGCTTTTCAATGGCTTTTGCCCGAAGGCATACCGGGCGGTAATCAGAAACAGTGTTAGGTGATTTATTTTTGGCAATTGGGATGACAGTGGCCACTTTCCACGA
The DNA here is from genome assembly GCA_963930735.1 of Dioctria linearis. Classification (NCBI taxonomy): domain Eukaryota; kingdom Metazoa; phylum Arthropoda; class Insecta; order Diptera; family Asilidae; genus Dioctria; species Dioctria linearis. Next base: position 158,334,221 of record OZ005742.1, on the reverse strand, counting down.
GGAGGGAAACGTAGATGTTGTAAGGCATGCATTGATTAGGAGCAGGATTGCATTTTGGATGCTAGGAAAAATCCTTTTAAGAAAGCCTGGAGGTAAGCCGTCTGGTCCAACTGCAGTAGACTTTATAGAAAAAATTGCCATGGACAATTCATCACAATCAAGTTAATATCAAGTCTGGATTGAAAGTATTCACGCTTCGCTCTGCGTATAGCAGGCGTTATACTATTCCGTGCTCTTCGATACATATTACGCATAAAAGTGTCACGTGATCTCCTATAAATAAGGTAAAAATAATCCCTCTCCTCTATTAGAGAATGAATTTCTCTGGAGAACCATGGATTACTGGTGGATCTTAAGCTTTTAGTTCTTACAGGTGCATATTTATCTAAAACGTAGTTCATAAAACCTTCAAAGATTGACAGACGATCATCAATTGGAGCAGATAAACGCACAAATTCAGGAATAAAATTCATGCATTCCTCTGAAAGACTACCGTGATCAATATTGTTGTAATTACTGTGTGAGAACAAACGATTTGTGACATAGAAATCCATTTTGTAAGTTAAAAATAATATGTCATGATCAAATATGCTAGGTGGGCCAATTTTAGAAAAAAATTCTACATTGTTTACATCTGTCGTAAGGTATAGATCTAGCAATGAAGGAGAACTTGTGTTAAAAAGGTTGGGGTATCATTAAACGCTTCGAGCTGAAAACTCCTCATAAAATCCACAAAACAAAGCGTGGCAGAACTGCCTCCAAGATATGAATGTTAAAGTCACCACCAAGAATTATCTTATTATAACTTCGCGAAAGTATGGAGCAGTATTCCTCAAACTCTTTCATATTATTGCAATCAAAACTGTTTGAAGGGCAATAAGCGGCTGCAAGCGCACTTTTCTCAGCCCCAGTATCAACCTCAATACAAATGAACTCCAAATTATGAGTGCTCAATGATGTTAAGATTTTGGTTTTAAAGCAGTCTTTTACATATATTGCAGCGCCACCACCAATTCGTCCCTCACGATCGCTACGAAAGAGTTTATATCCAGAGATAGATACCAAGCTAGAAGGGGTGGAGACATTCAAGCAAGACTCACTAAGAATAGCATGAACATAGGAGCCAACAAAAATTTCACGCATTTCATCCATCTTATTTCTAACACTTCTGGCGTTCAGCAAGCATATATTAAAGCCAGCAGCTTGTTTACTACAGATTTTAATTAGGGTTCTTGCCTTGTTCGTTGCAGTAAGCACGTCAATCATTAGTGTCCCAGGGCAAACTACAACGCATACAATTAGAAGGCTCTCCGGACTGCAACCTAATTATACTACGAAGGAATAGGAGAAAAGAGAAAAAGTACACAATAAAAGAGAAAAAGAACGGAAGAAAAGAGAAAAAGTAACTTATACCAAAGAAACATTAAGACATACAGAACTTGCATGAGGAGTGTGAAATTTTATCGGAAAATTTTTCTTCTTGGGTTCTCGACCGGAAACCCCTAGGCCCAGCACCAGGGTAGTACAAGCATCAGATGACATCGCGATGGCTGACCGAGGAAAATGTAGCTTACTATAATGGCGCGGCAGTTCAAACGAATCAGTGAAGTGATGCTGAGAGCTGAGTATTTTGTTCTCTCTTTTGTGCGACGATTTTCTTACAAGCGGCATAATACGATAAGGGGTCTGAGTACTTCAGTCGTGTTTGGGCACTGGCTGTGGATGGTGTAATTATTTTGTTACACAATATTTCACTTGCCTTAGCCTGATCGTGCGAGTTTTTCTCGTTCTCTCATTGTCTGTTTTCTGTATTTTTCGCCAAAACAAATTTCCCCCGTCAGCTCGCCCGCACCAGTCCTAGTGCTTGAAAAATTTTAGGAGTGAAAAATTTACTCTTGTTGCGTATTCTGTATGTCTTCATGTTTCTTTGCTTATACATGAAGTGGGAAACAGAATGTGGCGCTGGCGCTGTAGTACAAACTGTCAAAATATAACAGCACGATTTTCGTATGATGGCGACACAATAGCTGTAGCGCACTTTTGCTAAATTTTAACTTTTGGTGCGCGTCAAGATTGACATTTTTGATTTCGAAGCGGTTTGTTCGAGTGAAACAAAACGGAAAATTTTGATACAGAAAAAATCATCGAAATAATGAAAAGGAAAGATATATTGTGGGATCTTATATAAAAATTTAAAAAGAAAAGCGGAAATATGGAATGAAATATAAAATATCAAACTAATTTTCACAGAACTAAGCTGCAGCACTGTGTTCATACTCAGCTACAAGGTAAGCGGCAGACTATGCGCCACCTCCAGCTCCACGCGCCAGCACCAGAGCCAGCAGCACATTCTGTTCCAGCCTTAAGAAGAAATGCGTATACATCATAAATCCCAGTGAGAAATTTTGCATGATAGTACATAGTTGACGTGCTCCAGCTTCTAGTATATATGCTTTAATTACCAGTTGTAGTTTCAGTAACTAGGCAAGAATTCAGGTCATCTAAGCTCAGCACTTTTTTAGCTCTGACATCGTTCTCCTTTAGTTTGACATGGACTCGTTATCAAACACCGATGAATCAGCAGACGGAACGCATCAGTGAAGGAAGTACTGGGTGTTGCACATTAGCTGCAATTTCAACCCAATATGCAGTGGATTTTCAGACATTTTCATAGGAATATCCCGAATGATGATATCAGCTAATCTTTGAGTGCGCTGCAGTGATTCAAGCTGCATGGTGTGAGCTTTAAGTCTAGCCGTGAGATCAATAGTTGAGTTTTTTTTCACACATGCTGTAATACGAAGGGTATAAGCTTCTAAATTTGAACTAAGCTTGTACCGTATTCCCCATACGCTAACCTTTTCTTTCCTCTTCTCTTTCTTTTTAATTTGTCGGCCCCTCCACCTTCTGTAGAGAAACCTGTAACAACAAGCTTGTCAGCCGATAGATCTACCTACATCCACTTGTACCTGAATGTAGATATATACCGCATCCGACACCTCTTTGTAACAAAATCATCCCGGGATTAGCGTGGGTGGCTGCACAGCAAATATGCCGCTAGCGATCAGCCGGCTTGGGGTGGTTCTTGCCACCCACATCCCTTGAAGCTTGTTAAGCTGTGCACAAATACGAAGATAGACCAGACAGACGGACGGACAGTAAAGAAAAGAGCTGGTATGTGTGACTGCAGACGGACGGACAGACAAAAAAAAGTTCTTTATGAGGTTCCTCCTTTTGGGGGTACCTGAAAGGCTGAAATAAAAAAACCGAAAATTTATACGATTGAATGCTGGAAAGAAAAGAAGAACAGCCCTCAGCAACGCCGAACAAGTGATTAACACCCGCAGATAGGTAAACGCAGAGATTGAGAGAGGGAAAAAGCGTGGACTCTCGGTGATAATGGAGTCCTGACTGGACGTAGACGGGCCCATCGCCCCATCCACCCTGGCTAAGACGTCGCAGTACAAAAGAATCTTAGCCCCATTGAAGAATGTGTGTGTGTTACGTTATGCTGCCCATCACGCAAGCTGCCAACCTCCACCCCTCATGAAACAGGGCCTAGCCGCTCATCTCCATCATTTCCTCTTTACGCACCATATGTACCTATTATTTTGCCAAACGGCGAAAGAAAGAAAGAAAAAAAATGCGGAACAGGCTCGGGGATGCATAAAAAGACGGATATGCATTCCATTAGATTTTCTTCTTCTATAATTACCTTAGAGCCCTCACCTTTTCAAATGTTTACTTAATTAATCTTTGAAACATATGAAGCTTACTTACTTATGGTGCATAATAAAGCTAAGATAACTTCCTACTAGCTGGCTTAATATAAAAGAGGATATTCTAACTAGAGCTTACTCAACTATGACCATCACTGGTAACCAGGACATAAATCAATGAAACAAAGATCGGTAGTACGAGACTACTTACGAAAAACTGGGGAACAGTTATGGTCGTAGTTAGCAAGGAAAGATAACTTGAATATATACAAAAAAAAACACAAATTGGACCTAAATGACTAACCTGACAGTAGGAAGAAAAAAACTCTAGACTTACTTAACCATGCGCAGCCTTGTCGAATCCTGGTTATCGAAGTGGAATCCCTCGCTGGCTGGGTAGAAAATGTTGAGGGTGCACCCTTTGTACTGCGTGATTGCCGCTATTATCACTATAGCCTGGATATTTCATTCCGCTGAGTCGATTGGGCTCATTGGCCTCTTTTTATTTTTTTTTTATTTTTTTCTTATATTACAATAAACACTTTTCTCTTCTTCGTGTACCTAACGCTACAATCTGTTTGTCTATTCCGCATCCGCAAGAGTGCAAACGTTCAAAAGGTGATTATTAATCATTGCTCTTAACTGAATTAGACTTTAACGTATCCTATTTCAACCACCGCGAGTTCACGCCTAGAAGGATCATAAACGCCTAGGGCTTGAATTGCCACTCGGGTTGTGATTTCTCAATTATCATACAACTTAGTGTATTAGTCCTTTATATTTACAGCAAGAGAAAAAAAAAAGATGTTCACCGACACTTTCAATGGCATCAGGTGAGCGCTTTACGCAAAAAGATATCGAATCTTCTGACTAATCATAAAATTTTCTTATATTTTCAGCAGGAAAAAGTTCACTGACACTTCTAATTCAATCAGGTGAGCGCTTTGCACTAAAATATATAGAATCTTCTGAATAATACTAAAATTTCTATATATTTTCAGCAGGAAAGAGTTCACTGGCACTTTCAATTCAATCAGGTGAGCGCTTTACAATTTTCCGCGGGGAAGAGTTCACTGACACTTTCAATGGAATCAGGTGAGCGCTTTACGCAAAAAGATATGGAATTTCCTGACTAATCATAAAATTGCACTAAAACATATAGAATCTTCTGAATAATACTAAAATTTCTTATATTTCCAGCAGGAAAAAAGTACTCTGGCACTTTCAATTCAATCAGGTGAGCGCTTTGCACTAAAAGAGGTATAATCTTCTGAATAATAATAAAATTTCTTTACATTTCCACCAGGAAAAAAGTTCACTGGCACTTTCAATTCAATCAGGTGAGTGCTTTGCACTAAAAGAGATATAATCTTCTGAATAATAATAACATTTCTTTATATTTCCAGCAGGAAAAAAGTTCACTGGCACTTTCAAGTCAATCAGGTGAGCACTTTGCACTAAAAGAGGTATAATCTTCTGAATAATAATAAAATTTCTTTATATTTCCAGCAGGAAAAAAGTTCACTGGCACTTTCAATTCAATCAGGTGAGCGCTTTGCACTAAAAGAGATATAATCTTTTGAATAATAATAAAATTGCTTTATATTTCCAGCAGGAAAGAGTTCACTGGCACTTTCAATTCAATCAGGTGAGCGCTTTGCAATTTTCCGCAGGGAAGCGTTCACTGGCACTTTCAATTCAATCAGGTGAGCACTTTGCACTAAAAGAGATATAATCTTCTGAATAATAATAAAATTTCATTATATTTCCAGCAGGAAAAAAGTTCACTGGCACTTTCAATTCAATCAGGTGAGCGCCTTGCAACGTAAAAATCCAGCCAATTAAGTGCTTTTAACAATAATACGGAATTTGCTAATTATTAATAAAATTTCCTTATATTTTCCGCAGGAAATATGTTCACTAACACGTAAAAATCAAGCCAGGTAAGCACTTTTCACAATAATATCGAATTTTCTGATTATTAATAAAATTTCCTTATATTTTCCGCAGGAAAGATCGAGACTGCTAACTGTTGGATACTCGAAAATGCAAATCAAAAAAAGAAAGAAAGCAACACAGGCAATCAAGAGTACACGACTTATCTCGAGGACCGCAGGCCAGAAAAACCCAAATTCAACTGCCTCAACTCGGCGCAGTTAGCCTACATTCCCGCCGTTCTGTCTTCCAACGGGCCGACCGACGAGCGCTTTCGTTCACAAAATCCTCAATGCTCCCCACAGCTGGTGTGCATTCGAGCTGGAAGTTTTCTAAGAATCTCGGTCGGGCCTGCTGTAATGCATAGCGTGGTGGTATCGCGTGATGCTTTACAGCTAGGCGAGTTGCCGTTTGTTTTTGTGGAATTTTAGCTGACTAGCGGTAAGATTTAAACGAAAGATTGTATTTTGTGCTCACTTTGCACATTTTAGAATTTTTCGACTGAAAATATTTTTCCGTTGTTGTTGTTTCGTCTGCATTTCAGGGTTTTACATAATATTTTTTTTCTGTTTTGCAGGATGGATGCAATGGGGAGAAGTAGCATAGGGCTGCTTCTCAAAAACGTAACCCTTTAATTTTTCAGCGTTTTTTATTTATATGGAGAAGTAGCATAGGGCTACTTCTCGGAAATATATAGCCATTATTTTCAGGATTTTTATTTATATGGAGAAGTAGCATAGGGCTACTTCTCGGGAATATATAACTTTTATTTGTCAGGATTTTTATTTATATAGAGAAGTAGCACAGGGCTACTTCTCAAAAATATGTACTTTCCACCCCTTTTCAGGTGCCCCGGGAAAGTCATGGCCCTATGCTACTTCTCCATATAAATAAAAACCCTGAAAAATAAAGTCATACATTTTTGAGAAGAAGCCCTATGCTACCTCTCCATATTTTATCAATCCTGCAAATAAAAGAAAAAAAATCCCAAAAGAAAACATATCTATACATACGCGCATATAAGACCAGATCTAAAAAAACAAAAAACAACGAAAAAGAAAAATAATAAATCATTTTCAAATGAGAAATTCTAAATTGTGCAAAAACGCGCACAAATTAGAATCTTCCAGTCGAAACTTCCCGCTAGTCAGCTACAATTCCAAGATCGAAACGGTAATTCGCCTAGCTGGAATACATCGCGTGATACCACCACGCAATATATTTCAGCAGGCCCGTCGAGAATTCCTAGGAAATTCTCACACACACTCCTACATACGGCCAGCAGTACAGTTGCGAGCAATTGTTTTGGAATGCGAGCTGTGTGCGACTCGATGAGAATGGTGTTTGCCTCCCGGTGGCTGATTTGAGGGAATGATCGGTTGATTGTGGCTGGAGGGAAAATCGAGTGATAGAGTGCGAGTCAGTCGGACAGTCGAAATTAAGTGTTGTACATGAACGCCGGTGAAAATTCTTCGTGCTTTGCCTTTTTTGGGGATTTTCTCTTTTGGAAAGTTTTTGTTTGAAAAAAAAAAGAAAATCGCGGTTACTTGATATACGCGCGGGAGATTCGAGCGAGGGATTGGAAAGCGTGGCTGTCTAAAGCGCATGTCGGTTCACCGGTGCTGTCGTGTTAAAGTAATTTCAGTGTTGGACATTAACATTTCTTCCTGAGAATTTTGAGGAAATTGGTATAAATAGTGCAAAAGTGCAACATGAAGAAATTTATTTAATTTGTGGAAAATCTTCATGTGTCATAAAGGTGCTTACCTGTAGTAATTTCAGTGTTGAACATTAATATTTCCTTCTGGAAATTCGAAGGGAATTTATTTAATTAGTTTAAAAGTGCAACATTATGGGAAAAGTGCATCATAATTCAAGGTTCGCATACCTGCCTTTAATTTCAACCGATGATATTAACATTTCTTCTTGAAAATTTAGAAGAAATTGATATAAGTAGTGCAAAAGTTTAACATCATGAAATTTATTTAATTTGTGGAAAATGTTCATGTGTCATAAAGGTGCTTACCTGTAGTAATTTCAGTGTTGAACATTAATATTTCCTTCCTGTAAATTCAAAGGGATTTATTTAATTAGTTGAACAGTGCAACCTTATGTAAGCTTCGCTTACCTGCGCTGCGGACGTTAACATATCTTCCTGTAAATTCAAAAGAAATTTATTTAATTAGTTGAATAGTGCAACTTTATGTAAGATTCGCTTACCTGCGTTAGTTTTAATTGCTTTCCACAGCATTTCTTCCTAAAGCATAAAGAAAATTTATTAAATTTGTGGGAAAGCCTCATGTGTCATAAATGTGCTTACCTGCAGTAATTGCAGTGTTGGACATTAAAATTTCTTCCTGTAAATTCAAAGAAAATTTATCTAATTAGTTGAAAAGTGCAACAGTATGTAAGATTCGCTTACCTGCGGTAGTTTCAATTGCTGTCTTCATTATTTATTCCTAAAACATAAAGAAAATTTATTAAATTTCTGGAAAAGCTTCATGTTCGAACCAAATCGGTTCGAATATATTTTGGTTTTACCCATTACTTTAAAAGGAAAACAACCTGAAAACAAAGCATCAAATTTTTAGGAAAATTAAATCTAAAAACAGGTACACAACCTAACAAAGCCATGTATTTGTCATCTACATAACACATTGCACAAATACAATACAACCATATAGCCTCATTGAGCAGATCAAATTAAAATTCTTATCATATGATAGAAGAAATTAGATTCGTGCTACAAACAATTGCTGAAAAAGAACACATGTAAAAATACCATGCTAAAATTGAGTTCTAAAAGCAAAACAAATTCAAAGAGAGGTACAGCATCTCACCAAAGCATAGGTTGTCATGTAACATACAATGCATGGCACAAATACAATCAGATCAAGCAGATCAATTTGCAACTCTATCATCATTATAAGTACTATCGAACGGGAATTTCTTCTCTACGTGATAGAGATAACATTTTTTGCAAATATACAGAATTCAATCTAACACAGCAGCATGGGTTGCTTTAAATTTCTTGTTACTATGCATTTTTGTTCGTTGCTATGCATATTTTATCTCTCTACCGTCAAATTACAGAAGCACGGCCAATTCTTGTGATCATGCACCTCTGCTACTCCATCATTGGTGTCGTGTGCAAGCAAGGGCTATATAAACAGCAGTTTGACTTGATTAGAGCTCTTTTGTGATTTAGCAGTGCAGTGATTAACTTGGAAATTTATTCCTTTGTGTTCTTTCCTAGTGATTTTTCCTGGTGTTATATTTTATTACTAAATTAAATACTTCGTTTAATTGACGGCTAAAATAAAATATTCTTATTCTGAGTACCGACTGGATTAAGGAGTTTATTTTAGATAGCGATTAAATTAAAGGCTTTTTATTGTGGGTAGCGACTGCAATAAAAAATATTACTAACAATACACTTTATTTCTGGTTTACTGCCCGTAGTCAGAGCGTACATGCAATAAATGAAAGGTGTAGCGAAATTTATGCCACTGGTATAAAGCTAGTGGTTTTTATTTGTTTATTCACTGCATTAAATGTTTCAAGTTCAATAAATACTAAAACTTGACCTTTTATTTGACTGAAGTGTGGGATGAGGATATTGTTTATTGCAGTCGATACCCGCAATAAAGTGGATTTGTCAGGAATTGTCTTATTACAGTCGAAACCCGCAATAAGACTCTTTGTTACAGTCGATACCCGCAATAAAGTGTTTTGTGTTAGTGATTTTCCTACTACAGTCGAGACCCGCAGCAAGACTTTATTACAGTCGATACCCGCAATAAAGTGGTTTTGTTAGTAATTGTCTTATTACAGTCGAGACCCGCAATAAGACTCTTTATTATAGTCGAGACCCGCAATAAAGTGTTTGTGTTAGTAATTGTCTTACTACAGTCGATACCCGCAGTAAGACTTTATTACAGTCGATACCCGCAATAAAGTGGTTTTGTTAGTAATTGTCTTATTACAGTCGAGACCCGCAATAAGACTCTTTATTACAGTCGAGACCCGCAATAAAGTGGTGTGAGTTAGTAGATTTCTTATTACAGTCGAGGCCCGCAATAAGAAACTTTATTACAGTCGAGACCCGCAATAAAGTTATTTGTTAGTAATATATTATCTCAGTTGAGACCCGAGATAATATTCTTTAAGTCAGTCGAGAGCCGACTTAAAGTGAATGTTAGTATATATCTTAACTTCAGTCGAGACCCGAAGAAAGATTCTTTATTTCCGTCAAGACCAGAAATAAAGTGTATTGTTAGTAATATTTTTTATTGCAGTCGCTACCCACAATAAAAAACCTTTAATTTAATCGCTATTTAAAACAAACTCCTTAATCCAGTCGGTACCCAGAAAAAGAATATTTTATTTTAGCTGTCAATTAAACCAAGTATTTAATTTAGTAACAAAATACACACTAGGAAAAATCACTAGGAACGAACACAAAGGAATAAAATCGCCAAGTTAATCACTGCACTGCTAAATCACAAAAGAGAACGAATCAAGTCAAACTGCTGTTTATATAGCCAGAGTTTGCGCACGGCACCAAAGAACGGTAGTCAGCGGCGCGTGGCAACAATATTGGCATAGTAACAACTGGCATAGTACCTATAACCTAACCTAGCAACTGCACTTCATCATTGAGTTATAAAGTGTTACTATTTTAGTTATTATTGTCAACAAGCTGCACTCAACTTATGACTATATAAAATATTTTGCGTAAATTCAATTTATTTCGAATCCAGTGTAGTTTAAATATCAATAAATGAAAAGAAAACTTTCGCCTTTGTTTAATTAGAACGTTTACTTACCCGGAATAATTTGTAAATTCCTAAAACCAATACCATCAGCTGAGTTAGACGTAGCAAGAAGCACCCCACATGATTTCTCATATAATGGCGGAACGTGGTTCGAAATGAGAATTCTTGTATCTCGATGCCATGGCGGCCATACTTGTTGCTGTTCAGCTGACTTGAGTTGACAGCAGCAATTGTTAGATGTTAGTAATGTCACATCACAGTTTGGATTATTTTCGATTTCCATTAATATTTTAAGAAAAGTGCACGTCAATTAATGAAAAAATGATTTTAATGGAACAACTTTTGACGCTATGAGAATGCAATAGTAGCTCATATCAGCGTAGTTTGTGCAATGTGAGATGTGCTCTGCTGCAAGATGAAACAAAAAGGGGAATTCAGTTGCTGCATTTTATTGTTGTGCAAGACTCAGCTAATTACCTTTGGAGTGGATTAAATGCACGGGTTTCCCAAGATGCAATCTTCATGTTCATGAAATTAGGTAAGATAACTTTGAGTTTAGCGAAACCTTTGATTCTTGGTGGTCCCTTTCTTTTTGCTCTTTTTCAGGTTGGATGATCTAACGTCAGGAGCCCAATCCTGAACATACTGCCCTCCGTTGAAAGACTGGAAAGTGTTTCAAGTGTTACATCTTTTAATTCGCGATCTAATATGCTATTAAATTAATGTACATATATACACTGAAAGATGATGAAATAAAACTTGTAAATTTGAAAATATTTGACCTTTTCATTTCAACGCAGATCCAAGTGTAATTTAGGAAGCCTCAGTATTGATTCACGAAGGGAGGTTATAGATATTATAGGTATGGAGTAGAGTATAATAAATAAAACAGTTTCTTTTGCGATTCTTCATTTTAAAATTTTAATGTTGCCATCTTTCAACAATCGCACATTGTACCGTGTTCCATCTTAGGTTCTAACTCGTTGCTTGTGTTTTTTTCGATCTGGTTAGTCCCTCCCAGGAGATGGTGATATCGTCGACAGCTCCCGTCTGGTTGTCGGTCACTATTAAATGTAGGTCATTGTTTTGCTCTGTGGCAGGTACCAAGACAACATCCTCCAGTATTTTCACTTTGGCTGACGGCGTCTGCTGGGCTTTATCCACGATTGATCCGGATCTAGATGGTCCTGGTGCTGGCTCTATTTGTGGCGACCGACTTGATGACTGTGGTGGAGAATCCGTAATGTCAATCACCTCCGAGTCTTCCAGCTGCAGGAAGTTAAGCCGTCTGCCTAGCCTTTTAATTTGCTTTACTGTCTTCAGCTGGTGCAATTGTTTTTTCAGCTCCCAGATTTCCTTCACCTCGCTCTCTATGGACTTGCCCGGTGTTGGTGGTGACTGGGTATTTTCCTCAGTGGTAATCTTTGTAGATTCCATTTTGCCTTTTTACAATTTGAAATCAAACTGTGGCCTGTGAGACAATGAGCTCCATATTTAAAGAGGAATAACGGGTCCTCTTGATTATCTATTCATGGTCAGGGTGGGCATAAATTCTGGTGATCAAAGTAACGGTTGGGCATTTAAATTGAAACCAATTTGCAGAGAAGAAATTTGTTTTTCAATTTAACGGACCGTCATGATACATTGTAGCATGAATGCAATTGTCACTCTACTACGGAATGTACTTGATGTAAACAAATGATGTACATACATACATAGGTGCATACATTGCGACGATTGGAATTTCAATATATTATTGATATTTTGAAAATTTTCTCACGGAGATAAATGTTTTGTTAGCTAGTGTAACGGCTTGTATGGAATTGTATGGCAAGAATGCACTTTATGGTTAGGAAATAAATTGAACTTTTGCAAATGACATTTTGAAATGAAAATTTTTGTAAATAAAATTACTTTGGGTATTTTGTTTGAAATGAAATAAAATAAAAAATATATATGCTTACAGGGAAGTTAGTTTGATGGGATAATGTGACTTTTGGGTTTTAAGAATAATCATATAATCTTGATCAAAGAATAATCATATAATCTTGATCGTTGTGATCATTAATCGTTGAGAGCGTAATTTAATTTAAAGGAAGAATAGCAAATTTTGTCATTGGCCTTTTTAGGACTCCATGCTTCGTTTTTATACTAACAACTCTTACCAGATGATCAGCTCATGGATGTAATTTAACGATTCGTCCCAATATCCAGCGACATGCTGGTGGTCTGTTTTGCAATGAGTTTAAATAATCATTGGACCATTTATGCCAGAACTGTTGCTGTAAGGCTTGTAAATAATTCCATCGTGTTAATGATGAAACATTCTTGTCGATTATTGGCTCTGGAGGAGTAATCAATGAGTTACCTATTAAAAAATGTCCTGGTGTTAAGGTAACTAAGTCCTCTGGATCCTCTGAGATGGGGCATAACGGCCTAGAGTTTAAGCAAGCTTCGATTTGAGCTAACACGGTTGCGAATTCTTCATACGTGAGTGTAGAATTTCGTAGTATGCGCTTTAAATGAAATTTAATCGATTTCACTCCCGCTTCCCATAATCCGCCAAAATGTGGAGCTGAGGGCGGATTAAAATGCCACCTAATTCCATCTTCTGCTACCCTTCCTGCCATTTCTTCGCTAACCTGTTTTATCGCATTTTTGAGATCCTTTTGCAGAGTTTTGTTGGCTCCAGCGAAGTTGGTTCCGCAATCGGAATATATATCGGTGCAAAGTCCTCGTCGACTAGAAAAGCGACGGAATGCTGCGATGAAAGCTGCTGTGGTGAGATCGGAGACTGGCTCTATATGGATGGCTTTAGTGGCCATGCAGATAAAAATGCATATATAACCTTTATAAAAACAATTGCCTCGATGTTTCGACATTTTCAAATTTATGGGACCATAATCAACACCAGTTTGTTGGAAACTCTTGAGGCGGGTAGGTTTCCCATGATTTGATTCTAATTGGAAGCGGATTGTTTAAAACAGGTCACACATGTATGCAAAACATGTTTGACGGGTTTTCGTCCTTGTGGTATCCAAAATTCGTTTCTTATTGTTGATAGAACTAATTGCACCCCTCCGTGTAATGTTTTCATATGATAGTAATTAATTATTAATACTGTCAAGTTGCTTTCTTTCAGCAGTATTATTGGATGTTTTTGGTCGTAGGAAATATTGGCGTTTTGTAATCGGCCACCCACACGCAATAAATCCTGATCATCTAAAAATGGAGTTAAAGGTAAGATTTTACTTTTGGCATCTAGTGAGATGCCTGCTTTTAATTGCTTGATTTCGTTTTCGAACGCAATTCGCTGAACAAGCTTAATAAGGAGGTGTTTCGCTTGAGTCGTTTCTATAGGTTTTAATTGAACTGAATTATGCTACTGATTCTGAGTAATATTTGTAGCCTTCTTGCGGCAATGATTGATAAATCTTATACAATATGCAGTAATTCGTTGCAACTTTGTGAAAGTCGAGAATTTACAAATTAACTCATTGATATCTACATACGTGGTTACATAGCACACTCGTTTTTGTTCCGAGTCTACATTACTGTCTATCACAATATTTGTATGAGGCCAATTTTCCTCCGAGTTTAGCAGCCACTCAGGTCCGTGCCACCATAACTCATGGGAGCTTAAAGATGCAGGTTCAATGCCTCTGGAGTTGCAATCAGCAGGATTATCAGCAGATCGCACGTGACGCCATGCCTGGATATCAGTTAGGGCCTGGATTTCTGCAATCCTGTTTGCTAGATATGATTTGTATTTGTTTGGGTGATTACGTATCCACGCTAAGACTATGGAAGAGTCTGTCCAAACGAATATGGGCGTATTGATCATATTTAAATCTGTTTTAACACGATTTATAAGCCGAGCTAACAGTACTGCTCCACATAACTCAAGACGAGGAAGCGTGATCGGTTTAACGGGTGCTATTTTTGTTTTTGCCATTAGTAAATTGACATGGACATGGCCCTTTTCATCGATGGCCCTGATGTATACGGCAGCCGAATAGGCTTGGTTGGATGCGTCGGAAAATCCATGTAATTGGCAAGTCGATAAATCACTAGTTGTAAAAGTCCAACGTGGTATTTGAATTTCGCTAATCTAACTTATCTTTGTTTGAATTGTCGCCAGTGCATATCAATGGATGCAGGAATTGGATCATCTCATGAGCATCCAGAAAGCCATAATGTTTGCATCAGAATTTTAGCTGTCACTATAATTGGAGATATCCAACCTAGTGGATCAAATAGTGTCGCAATTTCTGACAACACAGAACGCTTTGTAGAAATGCGATCTGCGAACTGTTATATTGCAAGGAAAAATGATCCATTCCTTTGTGCCAATGTATGCCCAGGGATTTATTGATTCATCACTTGCGAACCGTAATAGAAGTTGTACTTCCCTATGTTCTTCTGGGATGCTTAATAGGAGATCTGATGAATTACTGACCCATTTTCTCAAATTGAATCCTGCTGACGACAAGATGTTTATAAGCTGCGTTTGTATTTCGAAGGCTTCACTGACGGAATCTGCTCCAGTGAGGAGATCATCAACATAGAATTCACGTGGTATGATTTTTGCAGCTACAGGGTATTTAGCAGCTTCATCACTTGCTAACTGATGAAGGGTTTTAATTGTTAAGTAAGGAGCTGGTGTTGTGCCAAATGTAACCGTAGTTAATTTATATTCTTTGATCACTTCATTAGGATTATTTCTCCAAAGTATCCTTTGATAATTTTGATCTGCAGGCTGAACGTTGATCATCCGGTACATCTTCTCTATGTCGGCTGACATAGCGTATTTGTACTTTCGCCATCTAAGTAACGTTGTGAAGAGTTCAGATTGCAGTACTGGGCCTTCGTTTAAACTTTTCCCATTAGAGGATTTAGCCGAGGCATCGAAGACAACTCGAACTTTGGTGGGTGTACTGTCTTTAATAACGGCGTGGTGTGAAAGATAATAGCATTTATCTTTATCAACCTCTTTGTCAACTGCTGTCATGTGCCCTAATGATTGATATTCATTAATGCAGGCTTTGTATTCCTGACTGAGCTTAGGATTTTGCTCTAATTTGTGCTCTAAGATGTAAAATCTCCGAAAAGCCATGCTACGCGAGTTGCTTAAGCTTGGACAATCTTGTATAAAAGGCAAGCGGACTTCATATCGGCCGTTTGCATTTCGATAGTGAGTTTTTTGGTAGAACTTTTCACAATCATGGTCGGCCTTAGACAGTTGTCTTCCAGGTAAGAGTTCTTCGGTTTCCCAAAATCTTCAAAGGAGTTTAGCAAGTGAGGACTCTTCCTCATAATGAGCGTGTGCTGTTAAGGCAGACGCTGTAGGAATTGTGAACGTATTATTGATATTTCCGAAAAGAATCCAACCGAGCGTACTATTTTGCGCGATTGGTGTACCTGGAGGACCTTTTCGTAATCCTTCCAAGAGAATTTCTCCGTATACATCCGCTCCTAAGAGCAGGTCGATTTTTCCTGGTTTGAAAAAATATGGATCGGCGAGTTGCAGGTCTCGTACATTGTTTGGAATGCTGGACGGAGGTAATATGTCTGTTATAGTATTTACAATCAGAGCATTGATCGTAGTTACCTTGTTCGATGATGAATAAGGATGAATTTGTATTGTTGCCTGTTTTTTACATTCATAGATTCTGACTTTGCTAAGCCAGTGATTTGTACTGACGTATTCCTAGTTCGTAATTGTAGTTCTCGTGCGGCGGCTTGCGTAATGAATGTGACTTGCGAGCCTGAGTCTATTAAAGCACGCAATGTTAGTACGGTGCCCTTTTTTGAAGACAATTTGAGCAATGCTGTGGCAAGCAATGCTTGTGTTGTTCTTGTTGATTGACTCGTGTGAAGCGTGTGCATATTAGATGTAGAAGGTGAAGGTTGAGCTTGTGAGTTCCGGTTTTCTGATGCTTTAATCAAACCCTGTGGAATTGCGTTATTCCTATGGAGTAAGGAATGATGTTTCCTTCCACATTGCTGACCTGTAAATTTGCTAGGGCAATATTTCGTGTTGTGACCTTTTGAGAGACAGTTAATGCATAAGTGGTTTGACGTAACAATTTTGAATCTTGCATCTACGTCTTGTTTAATAAATTTTGGACATCTGAATATCCGATGTTGCTCTTTGCACATTATACATCTGTCACCAGATGATGAAAGGTGAGTGGATGCTCTTGGAATTTGAGCTAGTTTGGTTACAGAATATGGTTTTGCTTCTGAAATTGCTTCTAGAGTTCGGAATCTCGTCTCTAGAAAGGACTTTAAAGATTCTAGGGTAGGAAGTTCATTTGTACTATTCACTTCTTGTTCCCCGATGCGTCTCTGCTGGTAAGCATTGCACTAGCATGTAAATTAGGATTGTATCCCAGTGTTTAGTGGGGACTTCTAATGCTTCGAGTTCGTAGATGCATTCTGACGATTTGTGTAGCACAGTTTTTATTGCCTTGGCTGACTCGTGTGTCGCTTTAGGTAGATTAAATAGAATTTTTAGCTGAGCATTAATTAATACTCGGTTATTGTCATACCTATTGGGCAATATCTTACATGCGTCGTCGTAACTCGCATTGGTCATTGGAAGCTGACGCAACAAATGTTCTGCTTCTCCAGAAATATTAGATTTTAAATAATGCGATTTCTGCACTGGAGATAACGAAGAATTTGTATGCACCAGTGACTGTAATAGATCGCGAAACGATCTCCATGACTCATATGACCCTGAGAACTTTGGGATTGTAACCTCAGAAACGAAGAAGATTCATTCTCCGTGTTTGGCTTTGCAATAAATGAAAGGTGTAGTGAAATTTATGCCACTGGTATAAAGCTAGTGGTTTTTATTTGTTTATTCACTGCACTAAATGTTTCAAGTTCAATAAATACTAAAACTTGAGAACTGTAAGATATATATATATATGTTATAATATATATTTATAGAGCGACAAATTCCTTTATTGGCCGCTTTTCTTACTTTGGTACAGAACCAATGCAATTATAAGTAGTGTGCGCCCAAGTACAAAACAAGTGCACGGTTGGAGATGTGTGTCCAAGTGCAAAACAAGTACACAATGTTAAATGTGAAGTGCTTAAGGGCAAACTATGCTCTGAACGTAGACGATAAACGAAACCAAAACGACCTTTTTTATTCGAAAATTATAACTGCCTTTATTCTAAGAAGAATCTCAAATTTATAATAAAAATATGGTTAACATGCAAATCAATATCTGTGCAAATTAATTCTTGCTCACTTGTTACATTAATATTAAGGCAAAAAGGCAATTCAGCATAAAGTGCGCTGAACTCTTTTCAAGCGTCGCTTTCTCGAGCAATGCATGTAATATGATTCTCAAGAATTGCGGTCATGAACTTGAGTTCTTAACACTTGTAACGGCTATAATATTTTCCCCTCAGTTGCAAAATTCTAATTTCGTGTATCTTGGGCAACAGGGTATATGTAATCATAATTAGTCAGATGCATCCCAAACCCAGTCTCTGGTAAAATAATTTAATTAACGTAAATGACCTTCTTATCGAAATACACAGAGAAAAAAAAGGAAAAAAGAAAGAAAAAAAGAAAAAAAAGAAAAAAAAAACAATTTTTAATATAATAAATTGTTGCAAAGTAAAGTCAGTAAATTGAGTCCAAGCGGAAATCTATTGCGAAAAACTCAATAAAATAAATCGCCCACTAAACGTTTCTTTTTGGTAAAGAAAGAAGGTAAAAAAAAAAAAAAAAAAAAAAAACAAAGAAAATGCAATTTGAGCATTCCCGATCACCCAACAAAAATGCTGATCAATCAAGGGTAATGCACTTGGGTAATTTTCCCTGTATCGCCCCTTGGGTGTCATCAAGAAAGGTGAAGATCGAGACCCTCACAGTCTTCAGTTATAGTGAATGGTATACACCACAAATTTCAATTACTTTGTTTTGCTCTATGAGTGGACCCAAGCGCCACTAAGAGTTTGTTTAAGTTTTTTTTTTGTTGCAAGTTGCGATCGAGATTTACCAATCTCCCAATTATAGTGAATTATTTCGTTTTATTTTGCAAGTGAATCTAAACGACACAAAGTGTTCGTTCAAGTTTTTATTTTACTTACAAGGTGAGGTGGAATTACCTTCTCGTGGTAGGGGTGATTTATTTAGCAAATTTTTACATATCAGGTGACAGAGATTCGGGTAGTGCTTGAATTGTGTGATTACACTGGTACATGAATCAACAATAACGATAAAAGCGGCTAGGAAGCGAGCCCCATCTTTTCATAAACGAGGCCTTGCTTTGCTTGGGCACCCAAAGTTCGTTTGCAGGAGACTTTCGGCATACTTATTGAGGAGACGAGAGTCGCCTAACTCCATCCGAAATTAGAGGAAAAAAATCGTATAACCTAATTGTCAACGGGACGAGATTGGGGGAAGGCGGAGAAACAAAAACACAACATACAAGAAAACAAAAAAAAAAAAAAAACACAAGAAAATTTCCTTTTTTCACAGCATTAATCACCAGGTTGCTGAAGCGCTTCATCGCCGGGGAGATTAATATGTAAGTACCAACACAGGTTCCCACCAATTTATATTTTGTCGTGATAGTGTAGTGTTGCAAAAAGAGAAGAAAAAATAAAATAAATACAAAACGCTCTCTTTCTCTTGTCTTCTCATATTTCGCTTGGAACCCACATGGTTTATGATAGTCAATTAGATTTGAGTATATTCATAAAAATAATACAAAAACATTTTTTTTTCTTGTAATACTGTAAAACTTTTTTTTTGTTTTCTTGATTTTATACATGCTTATGTTTATAATAGAGTATAATCTCCTCCCTATGGAGTTATCAATTATCGGGTTACTAGTGTAAGAACTTCGTCTTTAGGGTATAAAACTTAAATTTGTTTTTTTTTTTGTCTTTTTGTTTATATGTTTGCACATCATATATAGAACAGATAGTAGCGTAACGTCCTTAGTTATACGAATTGTTTTTCTTAGTTCCTTTTAAGATATACAAATATTAGTATACTAACGAAATGGTTTTAGCTATAAACTTTTTTTTTTTTTTTTATTGATACATAGAGTAGTTTAATGACGCAGTGAATTTTGTTTCCCTAGATCAAAAAATTTTTTTTTCTTTCTTTCCTTCTTTGTTTTGTTCTCGTCTTTTGTGTTCTCGTAGATATACATACATATAGGTACATATATATATTACATATAAATATATTACCACCATGGGGATGCTTAGATGATAACTATCCACACATGTTCTTGTAGTAGTGTAGACCCTTATATTAATGTTTTTTTTGTGTTTTTTGTGTGTTTTGAAAAATAAATAAAATAACATGGTAATAGGATAAATATCTGTTTCGTTTGGTGCTGGGTTCAGTTGGGGTTTTGGGAAGATCAAGATGCCAGGAGGCGGATGCAGTTGCAATCTCTCCTATGAGTTTGGTGAGTAGGGCAGGGGGATGGGGTTTCAAGTAATCCAGAGGGGCCTATCATTCAGAGTGGGGTCCGTATTCCCATCTTTCAGTTTCTCTATTTTTTGTTTGTACTTTGTTTTCTTTCTATCTTAAATATTCCTCTAGAGCGGTACAGTAATAGGTGGTTGAACAGCGAGCAAGAACCTAACCCAGCCCTGAGCTTGAGCCGGCAAAAAGCCTGTACCGTGCTCGCCTAAAGATCAACCTCCATTGTCCCTCAACAACCTTAAAAGGGACATAAAGTAGCCATGACCAGTCATCTGCCTCGCTGAGTTGAGTGGTCGAGAAGCGGCCACACTGAGAGGTATATATGACTGGCCGGAAGGTTACAAATATGGCGCCCAAACAAGCATAATATTCTACAGCTTACAAACGAATGTTTTTTTTTTGTTTTGTTGCTGTTTACTTTTACGAGTTAAGATATCAACTAAATATAGTTGCGCTATAATCACAGCGTCAATTTATTAGGTTTGTTCGTTTATAGATTAACTCTGGCTTCTTTAACACTTTTGCATTCCTAAGTGCTCGTGTCAATGCTTTCGCTAAGTGGTTAGGATATTCCGCACTGCAGGTTTCGCCCTTAGGTTCGATTGGTATTAGCGACTCTTAGTGATTTTGTAAAAACCTCGTAAGAGAAGGCTATTCTTATTTTTCATGTATTACACCCTTTTCTAATTTGATTGTCGACAACATTTCCGTCAAGTAG
Organism: Dioctria linearis; assembly: GCA_963930735.1. NCBI lineage: Eukaryota > Metazoa > Arthropoda > Insecta > Diptera > Asilidae > Dioctria > Dioctria linearis. The sequence goes on along the minus strand of OZ005742.1, from coordinate 158,313,593 downwards.
TTGATATGTGGCCTTTGAAGGGTTCCCTGCTTGATGTTTGATATGTGTTGTCATTTGTTAAATAATTATCTCTGTAAAAATTATCCAATCGCTTACTCCGCATGGCGGGCTGTTAGATTGAGCAGATTAGTATTCTCTATTAGCCCCGCTGGTGGAGATGATAGCGAGTATAGAATCCTTTTAATTACACAGGAGAAACCTAGGACCACTCGCCACTGACTCATCAAACCCTTAAACCTGAACTAAATGAACCGTAGCACCAAACGAAGAAATATTAACCACTATTCAATTCAGGAAATCTATTTTTTTTTATCGAACTTTACTTTATATATATATATAAATATACAAGTATAGTCATAGTACTGTTATCTTAATATAAACTGGTTCGCCTTTATCTCTGATTAATTATACTTAGGTTTTCGATTCTATTAAGTTCTAAGTATACCCCCTAGTTAATTGATTGTTTTGATTTGTTCATTATTACTAACTTGTTCTTCGCCTTTCTTTCATAGTTAAGCCAGAGATTACTCTGCTGGAGATATAAGCATTATATTCCCCTTTTGGTGGTTTTTTTTTTTTTTTTTTTTTTTTTTTTTTTTTTTTTTTTTTTTTTTTTATCTTTAGACTTCATTGGTTATTCGATATAGTTATAGTCTCCTCGTATCTGTATGTTAACAAGATTAGACAATCTTAATACAGTTGTCAACAACGAACACCTTATTGTATTTTATTCTACTTCTATTGTTTTTTTTTGGTATATATATATATTTTTTTTTATTATTATCGCCAATTGCATTCCTGGATAACCAAAATATCTGTACGCACCTTATATTTTAATACATACTTATATCCGTAACTCGGTTGTCTTTCACATTTACCATCATAATAATGGATCCCAAATTCCTATTAGAGGACGAACGCAATGTTGAGTATAAGGTCAGGGGCCTAGATATAGCTGATCCCGATGCCTCTACCAAACTTAGAGAATTATTAGATTTAGAGGCATCGTTTCCTGGTCGAGCACCAACGGTTATGCACGATCCTTCCGAAGCGAGAAGTGAGCTTGAGATTTGTAAAGAAAAGCTCGACTTGCTAACTCTTCTAACTAAAGAGAATAAAGTCCAAACTGATGACGACTATCAACGCGTGAGATGTCGATTGAGTCATCTAAGTGGGCGTGCTATACGCTTAGCTAGCTCATTGACAGATCATTCAGAAGAGGCCACTGAACAAGTATCGGCAATGTCCGAGCTTATTAAGGAATTCATGAAAATTAAGATTCCTCCTCGTAGGGACGCCTCTGAGAACCAAAAGCCCCAAGCCCTTGCAGGAGCAACTAGTACTCCAGCACCACCTAGCTTTGAGACAAATGTTGAAGGAGATGAGGCCGCGAATGTTGGAATAGGTGCAGTCCGTCGACGAATTCAGTTCCCAAGAAGTGTGACACTTCCATCTTTGTCGATAATCGGAAATACAGCTGGGGATCTAGGAAGGTCTCCTAATCAGTTTTTGAGCACAACCACGAATCCATTAAATTATACAACCCTGACGCCGCGCATGGGCAATCAGAGTGATCCCTTGTCAACAACTCTTTTCCCTACTGAACAAAATCGCGGAACACACCCTAGCGGGAATCAACCCAATGCCCACTTTCAGTATAGTGGCCGCCCAGAATCTTCAAGTTCTCCTAATTGGCAGCCAAGGCTACCAAAATGGAAATTATCTTTTAACGGGTCCCCAGAGGGACTTGACGTCACCGAATTTGTCTTCCGAATAGAAATGCTTTCCAAGGACGATAACTATCCGCTGGATCGTTTAATTGGCATTTTGCCTAACTTCCTCTCAGGTACGGCTGAAAGCTGGTTCTGGGTTTACAAGCGGAAGTATCCCGATACGAGTTGGCAGGGTATGAAGACATCCCTACTCGAGCGATTCGGGAGCTATGTCTCAGAAAGAGAAACGCGAAGGGCCATTGAAACAAGAAGACAAGGCCCGAAAGAAACGTTCAATAACTTCCTGCTGGACGTAGAACGACTTAACGGTCGGCTTCGAAGACCATTCCCTGACAGAGAGCTACTCGAAATTGTCCGAGAAAACATGGACCCAGCTCTGCACTACCACGACAATATTCAGATCAACGGAAGAGGTGAGAATTATCTGCCAGAGGCTAGAGGAATTGTGGGCTAGATCTGGGCACGATCCTCGACAGCTGACTATGGCTCGTACTTTCCGAAACAGAGCGCAGGTCGAAGAACTAGAAGAGGTAATACCCTTGTCAGAATACGTTGATAATGACATTGACCCACAAGTAGCAGCGCTTACGCCAGTGCTAAGGAGAAATACTGCTAACCGCGCTTCGTTTGATATATGTTGGAACTGCCGAGACTTAGGCCACAGATATCAAGACTGTTCAAAGGGTCATCTTGGGATATTCTGTTACGGTTGCGGACGTCCTGGCGTACTGAAGCCAAACTGTGGGACCTGTTTAGGCCGCGCGGTAAACAAGACCCCGAACGCAGAACGAGCTGGGGTCATGCGTTCGGGCCATACGACCAGTTACCCCAGTGCCAGGAGAGTGGAAGCAGCTACCAATACCGAGACTGCAGCTCATCGCTAGAGAATGTGCACACTTTACCAACATTGCTACCCACTTCATCCCTTTCCCACTTAACATCAACCCAATCAACACTAACTCCCCAATCTTACATAGACACATCCAAAACAACTTCGGAGGAATCCATTCGCTCTCGATATATCGCCTCAAGTCGACGTCGGCGGCGTCAGCTTAGATCTCGGAAGTACTTTACATACAAAAAGCTGCTTCGTAAAGCAGAATCCGCCGCTATTCAGCGTGATGGAGAAGACCATCGCCCATACGTCACAGTAAAAATAGCCGAAGAAAATATAGTTGGTTTGCTCGACAGTGGAGCTTCTGTAAGCATATTGGGAAAACACTCTCTGGAATTTCTGCGTAAGAATAATCTTAGTTACAACCAGAGTCATTCTTATGTTCGTACAGCGGATGGCTCACGGAATTCTATCATTGGTCACGTAAAGTTGCCCGTCCGTTATGCTGAGAAAATAGAAACCATCCATTTTCACTTAGTGCCCAGCTTACAACAGGAACTTTACTTAGGAATTGATTTTTGGGATGCTTTTGGCATTACCCCTGCTGTAATAGACTCCCTGGATATTGATAAGACCACAAAGATCCATCCTCCGCAACACACCCTCACACCAGAGCAAAATGCCCAACTGGAAGATCTCAAACATCAATTTCCTTCCTTTTCGAAGCATGGCCTCGGCCGTACAAAACTGTTGGAACACAGCATCGACGTAGGAGATACTCCACCAATAAAGCAGCGTCACTACCCGGTATCCCCAGCGGTTCAAAAGTTGTTATATGAAGAACTGGACCGAATGTTAGCCATGGACGTTATCGAAGAGAGTCAGAGCTCCTGGAGCTCTCCAGTGGTTCTCGTAAAAAAATCTAATGGGAAGGTGCGACTATGTTTAGATTCTCGCAAGGTCAATTCTGTTACCAAGAAAGATGCTTATCCACTACCATTGATAGATGGACTCTTAGGTCGCCTCCGAGAAACCAGATATATCTCAAGCTTAGATCTGAAAGACGCATTCTGGCAGATACCACTCGCAGAGTCCGCTCGTGATAAGACTGCATTCACAGTTCCTGGAAGGCCTTTATATCAATTTAAAGTCATGCCGTTTGGTCTGTGCAATGCTCCACAAACTATGTGTCGCCTTATGGACCGGGTCGTGCCTCATCAATTCCACGATCGAGTATTTGTCTACTTAGATGACTTACTCATTACTTCCACTACGTTCGAGGAACATTTGGACTTACTGAGGGAAGTCGCTTCCCTGCTTCGTCAGGCAGGACTGACCATAAACGTTGAGAAGAGTAAGTTCGTTCTTCGAGAAATTAAATACCTTGGCTATGTGGTTGGTGAAGGAGGTCTGAGGGTCGATCCTGAAAAGGTGTCTGCAATTGTAAATTTTCCTAGCCCATCAACAGTTCGGCAAACACGCAGACTACTGGGCATGGCTGGATGGTACAGGAGATTTATCCCAAACTTTTCGAGAATCGCTGCTCCGATCACAGAGCTTCTGAAGAAGTGTGCGAAGTTTCAGTGGACTTCGGAGGCTCAAGAAGCCTTTAAACAACTAAAAGAACACTTATGTTCGGCCCCACTGCTAGCTAATCCAGATTATACGAAGCCCTTCTATATAAGATGTGATGCCAGCACTATGGGAGTAGGCAGTGTCTTATTTCAAAAGTCGGAGGATGATTCCGAAAGGCCAATTGCATTTATGTCCCAAAAGTTGAATTCTGCCCAGAGAAATTATAGTATCACTGAACTAGAATGCTTCGCTGCGGTACTGAGCGTAAAGAAGTTTAGAGCGTACATCGAAGGTTTCCACTTCACAGTCATCACCGACCACCAGGGTTTGAAATGGCTAATGACTCAAAAGGAACTTACGGGGCGACTTGCGCGATGGAGCTTAAAACTACAGTCATTCGACTTTGAGATCGAGCACGTAAAAGGAAGCCAAAATGTAGTGCCGGATGCGTTATCTCGAATGTATCTTGATTCGGCAGAGGCGACTATCTCTGACCTTAGCAAGCTAGATTACCTGGCAGACCTGAAATCAGCACACTTCTCTGACCCTGCTTACGTAGGTTGGAAAGACAAAATCTCGGCTACACCAGCTCAGTATCCTAATCTGCAAGTCACTGAACTGCACATTTTCATTCGTATTGAGGGCGGTGGTGATAACGATCTATCCGATATCCCCAGTTGGAAACTTTGGATTCCTCAAGGGCTCACCAAAGATTTAATTAGAAGGGAACACGAGAGCGCCACTGCAGCCCATGGCGGAATTCATAAAACCCTTGATAGACTGCGAAGATATTATTTTTGGCCAGGCATGCGCCAACAAGTCCGCGCATATATCTTACAATGCGATGTCTGCAAACAAACCAAAGCTCCAAACTGCAGGCTAAGGCCCAAAATGGGAAACCAGATTGAGGTAGAAAGGCCTTGGCAGAGATTGCATATTGACTATATTGGACCCCTCCCAAGAAGTAAACGCGGGAATACCACCATCCTAGTCATTGTGGACCAGTTTACCAAATTTGTCCTACTAAAGGCTTTTCCCCAAGCTAAAACTAAGCAACTCATAGAATATCTAGAGGAAAATATATTCCACTGTTACCGGGTACCTGAGATTATACATACTGATACTGGGCCACAATTTATCTCAACAGAGTTTGCTCGCATGATAGAACGCTTCGGTATTCGCCACACAAAGACTGCAGGATATTCGCCACAGTCCAATGCTGCAGAGAGAGTTAATCGCTCCATCGTGGCAGCAATTAGGTCGTATGTGCAAGAGGAACATACCAACTGGGATTCCCAGCTAAGTGATGTGGCTTGCGCTTTGCGAAACGCAACACACCAGTCGACCAAATTTTCCCCTTATTTCTTACTTTACGGATACCACATGATCTTACATGGAGGTACATACAATCTTCTCCGCCAGATTGATGGCTTGGCAGAAGGTAACTTCGAAGTATTACCAAGTAACTACAGAATTCCACTAGTACATGAGCGAGTGAAAGACCATCTCCGGGAAGCTTACGAGAGAAACGCTCACACCTATAACCTTCGCGCGCGGCAGATAATTTATAAACCAGGGCAAATTGTCTATGTCCGGAATTTCGTACAGAGCAAGGCCGCAGACAAGTTCGCGGCCAAACTGGCCAACAAGTTCATCAAGGCTCGCATACGAAAGAAGAATGGTAATGTGAACTACGAAGTAGAAAGTATGGATGGTAAGTTTATTGGCGTCTATCACGCAAGCAACATTCGCCAGTAACATCCTAAATCGTAATCAAATATTCTAAATCATTTTATAAAATAAATATCGGTATTCAACTCGCAAAAGAAAGGAGTAATATATATAGAGTAGTTAGACAATAATCTCGCCCTTAAATTTGTCGAATACAGACCCTGTATGTGGTCCGGAATCCCATATAAATTCGCTGGGCTGCTCGGCTTACTTCTAAGCACGGGTAGTAAGATATACTCAACCTTAATAACCAAGCCTTTCTCTATACAGAACGGTCACGGACGAGAAACTACGACCATGTGGAAGCCAATGGAGCTCTCACTAACCACCGGCCTATTATTGGTGATTGGCCTGATGACAACTGCCCCTATTGCCTGCGGAATCATCGCCTACGACTGCGGCCATGAGAGAGTGAATCTCACCGCCATTTCACTGGTATCCGTTGGTCCATGCATATTTAACAATAAGGAAGTAGTCAAGGAGGAAGAGGATATACAGCTTTTGCAAACGAGCGCACGCTACACATCTTTCAATGCAAAATTAACATCATACAGTCAGTGTACAAATGCGGTATGTTCAGCCATCTCTCTCTAGTACCTGGAGGATTGAGTACATATATTATGGATATAAGTAAAGAGAACTGCATGAACATTCATAGGTATAACACTCTTAAATTACAAAACGGCAGAACAATTGCTGATATTAAGACGAATGCTTCAACCTCACTGACCGAAGTCGTTGGCGGGTCAATCGACCAAAACGGAAATTGCAACGGAGTTCCGTATACGTCAGGAGCAAATTCCTGGGATAATGTTGTGGTTATGCATGCGATGGAAGTAACCATTATGGACTACCAAAGCTCGGTCCGCATTGATGACAACATGGTTATTCTACGAAACAACGTGCTATGTCCCTACCTGGCTGGTAAATGTACGGATCCAGAATACGGAATGAGTTTTTGGGATCTCATCTCTGACAATTCTTGCGAAAGTCAAAAGTACGACGTATTATGGCAAGGAGTGGCTACGAAGATTAGGACCTCGAACAAATCCATTAGCAACACCATATACACCGTGACGTCTGGAGAAATAATCTTTGCACTCGAAGTAAAAAAGCAAGTATCCGTTTGTCGTTTCCCCGGTTTTCAAACTGAGCATCCCAGGCTGATCATTGTACCTAAGGCAGCATCCGATTACTGGTTTAGGAAAAAACCTCTGGATACTCGTAACCTCGATCTTTTCACGTACGTTAATTCGAAGTTCGTCTATGTTGAGCGTCACTTTAAGGGTCAAGTCGAGAAACTATACACCAATCTCCTGAGGAAGAAATGCGAATTAGAAAGAGAACTACTTCAAACCCAGCTGATCATGGCCCTCCACCACCCGGCAGAGTTCGCTCTTATAAGAATGAAAGAGCAAGGGTTCACCGCTGTACATAGGGGGCAAATCATCTACTTAGTGAGATGCCAACCAGTTGAAGTCACTGTTCGGAAGAGCAACCGGTGTTATATGGAACTACCAGTAACTTATGGAGAAAGTGACTACTTCCTAGCTCCGTTAACCCACCTACTGCAGCAGCGTGGAACTGAGATTATCTGCTCAGATTTGCTGAGTCCAGCATACTACATTAGAGGAACCTGGTACGGGACCAATCCGACAATTCACCAAATTAAAGAACCATCTCAACTTCAACCATCAAACACCGCTGACTGGTCATACGAAGACCCAGGAGAACTTATTCGGGCAGGAATTTACCACAGCGAGTCTCTGGAAAACCTTCGCCACCAGATCATGTATCCGTCCGAGAGGCTAGCCATTACTAACATACTCACGCAACGTGTAATGGGTCGAGATGTTCACCACCAAGATATTAACGCCGTCAACCTTTTATCTCCAAAGACAATGGAGGACCTAGTCACAACGGTACGGACAAAGATATGGGGCGCTTTCAATTTTTTTGGAAGTGTCTGCTCCTCCCTGCTGGGAATTTACGTGTGTCTGAGGGCAGTCAAGTTTGTCATCGATACCTTCATCAATGCCAAGGTTCTCGGAGCGATTTACGGGAGGAGTTGGAAATTATCAGCCGCTGTGTGGAACACCATGACAAACCATATTCTACATCAACAACATCAACAGCAAGCTACTGCATATCCGGACTCCGTCACTACCCATCTACCCCATGATCATCTAGCCAGTGCCTCAACCGAAGAAGATGCACAAACAACATCACCACCTGGAGCTTCAAAAGACACCATAGACGAAATATTCACGCTTAGGGACCGAGTAGCTCGTCTGAACTCCAACATCCAGCCTTAGAAGAGCAGCAATCACTCAGTAATACACTTCTACCATGGTTAAGGTCATACCAATCAGCAACTAGATCGACTGAAATTTCTCGATATGTAAAAAGTGAAATACTTCTTTATCATACCCTTGATACATTTGTGTTCACTTTGTTTCTTGAATAAAGATTCAGTAATAGCTTACTACGATTGTCTAGCCCATTTTCTTATTCCTTTTTTTTTATATAATCGCTGCCTATTGATCATACAGGGTAACCATATCATCCTTTCGTAAGACTTATGCCCGGCTAGCTCAGTCGGTAGAGCATGAGACTCTCTGATCTCAGGGTGTGGGGCGTCCCCGCGTTGGGCCTTATATTGTTAGGATTGGACCACAGCCGTGGTGTACTTTCAGCTTCGGAGAATCCCGCTCTGGAATGGGAACTTCCGAACCTGACCTGTAACGGCTATAATATTTTCCCCTCAGTTGCAAAATTCTAATTTCGTGTATCTTGGGCAACAGGGTATATGTAATCATAATTAGTCAGATGCATCCCAAACCCAGTCTCTGGTAAAATAATTTAATTAAAGTAAATGACCTTCTTATCGAAATACACAGAGAAAAAAAAAGGAAAAAAGAAAGAAAAAAAGAAAAAAAAAGAAAAAAAAAACAATTTTTAATATAATAAATTGTTGCAAAGTAAAGTCAGTAAATTGAGTCCAAGCGGAAATCTATTGCGAAAAACTCAATAAAATAAATCGCCCACTAAACGTTTCTTTTTGGTAAAGAAAGAAGGTAAAAAAAAAAAAAAAAAAAAACAAAGAAAATGCAATTTGAGCATTCCCGATCACCCAACAAAAATGCTGATCAATCAAGGGTAATGCACTTGGGTAATTTTCCCTGTATCGTCCCTTGGGTGTCATCAAGAAAGGTGAAGATCGAGACCCTCACAGTCTTCAGTTATAGTGAATGGTATACACCACAAATTTCAATTACTTTGTTTTGCTCTATGAGTGGACCCAAGCGCCACTAAGAGTTTGTTTAAGTTTTTTTTTTGTTGCAAGTTGCGATCGAGATTTACCAATCTCCCAATTATAGTGAATTATTTCGTTTTATTTTGCAAGTGAATCTAAACGACACAAAGTGTTCGTTCAAGTTTTTATTTTACTTACAAGGTGAGGTGGAATTACCTTCTCGTGGTAGGGGTGATTTATTTAGCAAATTTTTACATATCAGGTGACAGAGATTCGGGTAGTGCTTGAATTGTGTGATTACACTGGTACATGAATCAACAATAACGATAAAAGCGGCTAGGAAGCGAGCCCCATCTTTTCATAAACGAGGCCTTGCTTTGCTTGGGCACCCAAAGTTCGTTTGCAGGAGACTTTCGGCATACTTATTGAGGAGACGAGAGTCGCCTAACTCCATCCGGAATTAGAGGAAAAAAATCGTATAACCTAATTGTCAACGGGACGAGATTGGGGGAAGGCGGAGAAACAAAAACACAACATACAAGAAAACAAAAAAAAAAAAACACAAGAAAATTTCCTTTTTTCACAGCATTAATCACCAGGTTGCTGAAGCGCTTCATCGCCGGGGAGATTAATATGTAAGTACCAACACAGGTTCCCACCAATTTATATTTTGTCGTGATAGTGTAGTGTTGCAAAAAGAGAAGAAAAAATAAAATAAATACAAAACGCTCTCTTTCTCTTGTCTTCTCATATTTCGCTTGGAACCCACATGGTTTATGATAGTCAATTAGATTTGAGTATATTCATAAAAATAATACAAAAACATTTTTTTTTCTTGTAATACTGTAAAACTTTTTTTTTGTTTTCTTGATTTTATTCATGCTTATGTTTATAATAGAGTATAATCTCCTCCCTATGGAGTTATCAATTATCGGGTTACTAGTGTAAGAACTTCGTCTTTAGGGTATAAAACTTAAATTTGTTTTTTTTTTTGTCTTTTTGTTTATATGTTTGCACATCATATATAGAACAGATAGTAGCGTAACGTCCTTAGTTATACGAATTGTTTTTCTTAGTTCCTTTTAAGATATACAAATATTAGTATACTAACGAAATGGTTTTAGCTATAAACTTTTTTTTTTTTTTTTATTGATACATAGAGTAGTTTAATGACGCAGTGAATTTTGTTTCCCTAGATCAAAAAATTTTTTTTTCTTTCTTTCCTTCTTTGTTTTGTTCTCGTCTTTTGTGTTCTCGTAGATATACATACATATAGGTACATATATATATTACATATAAATATATTACCACCATGGGGATGCTTAGATGATAACTATCCACACATGTTCTTGTAGTAGTGTAGACCCTTATATTAATGTTTTTTTTGTGTTTTTTGTGTGTTTTGAAAAATAAATAAAATAACATGGTAATAGGATAAATATCTGTTTCGTTTGGTGCTGGGTTCAGTTGGGGTTTTGGGAAGATCAAGATGCCAGGAGGCGGATGCAGTTGCAATCTCTCCTATGAGTTTGGTGAGTAGGGCAGGGGGATGGGGTTTCAAGTAATCCAGAGGGGCCTATCATTCAGAGTGGGGTCCGTATTCCCATCTTTCAGTTTCTCTATTTTTTGTTTGTACTTTGTTTTCTTTCTATCTTAATTATTCCTCTAGAGCGGTACAGTAATAGGTGGTTGAACAGCGAGCAAGAACCTAACCCAGCCCTGAGCTTGAGCCGGCAAAAAGCCTGTACCGTGCTCGCCTAAAGATCAACCTCCATTGTCCCTCAACAACCTTAAAAGGGACATAAAGTAGCCATGACCAGTCATCTGCCTCGCTGAGTTGAGTGGTCGAGAAGCGGCCACGCTGAGAGGTATATATGACTGGCCGGAAGGTTACACACTTTACCTGTGACAATTTTGATGATAATTGATTTTCTTTTGATTTTAATTTAATTTTATGATTCTATACATATAAGTAATTTGATTGCTTGCAAATCTATTCTTCGGCATTAACATCCTCCCCCGCGTTGAACGGTGCTTAACTGGCTTTATCTTCAACATTGATCACAAATTGTGAGGTCTGAAATGTCCGTGGCATCGGAACTGGTATGCTTGAGTTAGATTTTGCACCCCTTTTCCATTTGGTGTAGATTAGAAGGGCTGTTACGACTAAGCCTACTGCAAGAGAAGAGTAGCCTACCGTGAATTGGTGGATGTCATTTGAATGTATCTGGTTTGGTAATATCTCTTCATTCCTGATTTCTTGCAGACTTCTCTGTAACTCTTGGAATTTCTTCGCATGGTCGATAGCTTGCGATTTGAGGTGATGCATCAGTGGAAAGTGTTCCGGCTTCACAAAGTCCGTGAGGTTATCTGTTGGTGTGCTCGTGGACTGTGGATAAACATTATGAGTTCGTACTGTTAGGAATTCTTGTTTTATTTCGCAATCTCTTTGCATTTTCAAAATCCCGACTCCTTCTACTGATTTTTGAACCATAGTAGTTCCACAAACGACATTTATAGTGGTGGGTTTTCTTACGGAGTATATCCACTGATTGGGATTACACAGTTGAATCCACTTGGGTAGTTTCTCTGCATTTGTGATCTCGCAACTTTCTGCAAGAGGTGAGCGAGTTATAAGATTGAACTCACACGTGATGATGTTTGCTCCTCTTCGATAAAGTGGATGTCTTTGCTTACAGATGTGGTCAGTTTCATCTATGGTCATACATGTTCTGAATTCTTGCTCGTTGAGTGGATAATATTGGTCTATGTGAAGATTTATAACAAAGAGCTCAGCTGATGGTCTAATGGCCATAAATGTATTGTTGACCAGTACTGGGACCGGAATGATGTGGAATAATTCGAACTCCTCGAAGGCAAATAGCGGTAATCTTATTCGAAAAATTACATATTTGGTTGTTGCGCGACCCTCCACTTTCATTAAATTATAGAGGTGCAAGATGTTATTTTGTTTGGAGGGTATGCGGAGGTTGGATGGCAAGTGATCCTTGATTATCATCAACTCTTTATTTAATTGACTTGGAGTTAGAAGTTGTGGGTTGAATTTTCCATGATGGGTGTCTATAAGAACCTCTAAGATTGACTCTTGTGTGCGTTGATAGTTTACTGATATTAATGTTGCTTCAATTGCTAATGTTGAAAATAGTTGTGCCAAATTCTGTTGTTGCAAGACGTCAGTGAGGTTGTTGATTTCATCCACTATTTCATTCAATTGCTTGTTAACTTTTCTAAGTTGATTGTAAAATGCCTCCTCGTCATATTTTAATAAATTTATAGTGGAGTCTACTATGGTGGTTTGATTTTTGATCAACTAAAGCAGATGAGCTTCATTTCCCTTTATGTTGTCAATTGTTGATGATAGTTTTTCTGCATTGTCGGAATCGAGAACACCGAATAATGCACTAGCAACATTTCTTACGATATTTAGTGGAGCTCGTTTCCCTCGCTTCAATTGGTTTGTAGGGAGTAAAAGCTCGTTGCCATTAGAGAGTTTGTAACCTTGAGTCGCTTCAATTGTTTCAGTAAAATATTACGACCGACGACTTGTCAGTCAGTAAATTGCATATCTTCTCTAGTTGGTAAATGCTCCTATTAATAGCTGTAAATTCCTTCCGATAATTTTCTAAATTGTAATAAACAACTAGGTTCCATTCGTTGGAGGTGAGATGAATAGATCCCAGGCTCTCAAAGTGTATGCCAGGTTGTGAATCAAAGGGAGTGAGTTCGATCAAAGGCGTTCCGATCACTGGCATGATTAAGCATGTAAAAAGCATCAGGCTTAAGCCTGGACGTGAGGAGATCCTTGTCCGTTTAGGTTTTGGCTCGGATTCAGTAGTCTCCTGGTCCTCAGTTATGTTGTTGCTGTGCGTAATCAAGCTCTCCTCGTCGATGTTCATGGGTAGCGGAGCTAATTTATGAACCGGTCTTCTGAAAATGCCTGAGACCGTTTTAACGTCAGCAACACGTACTAAACCATCGTCGCCCTTTATTGCATTTGTTATTCTTCCAAGTTGCCATTTAAAGGAGGTAAATTGTCTTCCTTGATTAAAACCATCATCCCTGGGTGAGCATTCCTTCCCTGTTGTTTCCACTTGTGCCTATGTTGCAGCTCGCTTAAATATTCGTTTGACCAGCGACGCCAAAACTCTTGTCTAATGTGAGGTACCAGTTTCCACCGCTTTATAAGGCTGATGGGTTGAGGACTTGACTGGGGGTCGACAATTGCTGTAAGTGGCTCACCAATTAGGAAATGGCCTGGAGTTAGAGCCGCAAGATCATTTGGATCTGATGATAATGGCGTAATTGGCCTTGAGTTTAAGATTGCCTCGATTTCGGCTGTGACTGTTGATAGTTCTTCATATGTCAAGGAGGGAGACGCTACAGATTTTTTTAGCAAGGATTTGGCTGACTTCACTGCTGCCTCCCACAATCCACCAAAATGAGGGGCACGTGGAGGTATGCACTTGAAGTTAATTCCCTTTGATTTGCATAATTCAATGATCTTCCTTTGGCCTCTTTCGTTGTATATCGCATCCTGCAGTTCCTTCAATTGGTTGTTTGCACCAACAAAATTTGTTTCGTTATCACAGCTCAAATCTTGACAGTGTCCGCGTCTAGCAATAAATCGTTTGAGAGAACCAAGGAAACTTTCAGTAGAGAGGTCGCTGACTATTTCGAGATGTAGTGCCTTGGTTGTAAAACAGCAGAATACTGCTATGTATGACCTTTGAGGATGTTTTCCTCTTATTTTATAATGCGTATAAATTGGTCAACCCCTAAGTTTATGAAGGGTCTTGCAGGTTGTACTCTTGTTGGTGGCAGATTTCCCATGAACTGGGTCATCAGCTTTGGCTTGGCCTTGATGCAGCGAGTACACTGTTGCACTATTGATCTGGCAATTGTCTTTTCCTTTATGGGGCCAAAACCTTTGCCTTGTTGTTGCGAGCAGCGCCTGAGGTCCAATGTGGAAATTGCTGAGATGAATGTCTGTCATCAGGAGCTTCGTTAATTGATGCTCATATGGTAGAAGTGCAGGATATTTTGCTTCATATGATATATATGCGTTTTCTAATCTACCGCCAACTCTAATGATATCTCTTTCATCAAGAAAGGGTGCAAGACTACTTAAAGAGCTAGTGACATCAACACGCTTAGTTGTCTGCAACTGATGTAGGTACCTCTTGAAGCCATCTTGCTGGATTTGGGATAAAATTAACAATAAGGCTTCATTTAATTCTTCAGTAGTCAAGATACTAGCCTTAGTCCCTTCACGCCGTTTCATTAATCGTGTAAATTTCACAACGTATGCGACTATTCTCTGCAACCGTTTAAATGAATTGTTGTGCTTTACGTCCATAATCCATGACAGTTCTAGTGCAGACGTAGTTAGAGCTACTTTAGGTTTCCTTTTCTCTAAATCTGTAGGCTGTTTGCACCAGCCTTCAGGCCAGATTGTTTCCGTGCCACGTAGAAACATCGGACCGTAAAACCAGAGGTTACACTGAGCTAATCTGTCTGCAGGAATTCCTCTCGAAACTATGTCTGCTGGATTTGCCTTAGAAGGGACATGGCGCCACTAATCTGCATTCCATAACTGTCGATAATAGTCGCAAACACGGTTGGCAACGAAAGTGTGATATGATGATGATTCTGAATTGATCCAGGCCAGCACGATTCAGAATCTGTCCAAAAATAACATCTTATGTTGGGTTGCCTTAAATTTGAAGATACACGTTGCACTAACTGTGCTGATAGCCTTGCGGCGCAGAGCTCTAAGCGAGGAAGAGTAGTTGTCTTATTTGGCTGACCTTGGTTTTCCCTCCACAAGATTAGTTGATATTTTTGATCCTCTTCAGCTAGCAGGACTTGTCTATACATCTTCTCGATGTCTGCTGTGAATACAAACTTCGGAAATCTGAATCGAATCAGGATGGAAAGTAGCTCATCTTGAATTGTTGGTCCCTTGCAGAGTCTCTTGGGTTTAGGGACACGTTGGATGATGTTTGCTATCCAATTTAGTAACACAGTGATGTGGGAGGAAGTAATGTGGACTACCGATCTCAGTTGGGTTTACTTCCTTCATATGCCCTAAAGCTTCATATTCACGCATGAACTGCACATATTGTTCTTTTATTTCTGGGTGCCTGCTGAATTTTCTTTCTAGAGAAAGGAGCCTGTTGCGAGCGATGTTCTCTGAGTTCTTCAATGCCTTGGGATCGTTTAAAAACGGTAGCTTGACTATGAATCTTCCTTCATTGTTTCTTGTAATGTGTTGATAGAAATGGTTAACACATTTTTGTTCTGCTGTAGTGAAAATTTCGCTTTCATCAGATAATTCAATCTCTTCCAATTCCAAAATCGCTCTAACTGTTCTTCTATGGATTCGGTGCAGATTCCACAAGAAGCATATGGAGATCTTTCTCCAATAAAACGTCCAGCTACTACCCATCCGAAAAGTGTGTTTTGAAGTGTTGGCATGTTTTTGCCTAATTTTATTTGACCGACTGACAGTATGTCATAATAGATGTCTGCACCGAGGAGTAGATCAATAGGACCAGGGCGGTTGAATTCTGGATCAGCTAGATGTATATTCTCTGGAATCCGCCATGGCTTAGTGTTTATCAATTGATCTGGTTGATGAGACGTTATCTTGGATAGTATGAACACTTCTATTCGTGTCGAGTAATTATTCATCTTTGACTTTAGTTGAAAGTTTACTCTATGCTGAGCCTTTAGCTTACTTTCTCCTATGCCCTGAATGCTCATTGTTTCAGAGCTTCGATTTAATTTTAGTTTTCTTGCGAAATTCTCAGTTATGAAACTTAACTGAGAGCCAGAGTCGAGAATGGCCCGACATTGACTAACATTACCGCCGTTGTTGCTTATCTTAACTATGACTGTACCTAGTATTACACTGGTTTTATTGAAATTTGATGATTGCGCTGCTGTCAAAGTAGTTGGATCTCGGTGGGTACCAGTATTGAAATCTGCTTGAGATGGCGACGCGCCTTTGTGTTGGGTTTGCTGCAATCCACTGTTAAGGTTGATAGCTCGTGATTTAACCCTTGACGAGTTCACCTGATTCTTGGTACTATATTCTGGGCTGTCGACATGTACCAATGTGTTTGTTTCTTGGCACATTTACAGCAATTTCTGGCTGTACATTTGTCAGCTGAATGATCATTCTTCAGGCAGTTTATACACAGTTTGTTTCTCTTGACTGAGTTCAACCTATCGAGAGGTGATAGTGCTAAAAATTCTTTGCAAAAGTACAGAGGATGATTCTTCTTGCAAATGAAGCAGCCTTGTGCTCTTATTGTTGATGTAAGCGTTGCCCTTGAATATTTATAACTTGATTTATTGCCTGAGTATTCGAGGAAATCTGAGTGGTTTTCTCTCCCCAATGCTTCTAATGCCTGAAATCTCCGCTCTAAGAATGCCATGAGTCCTTGAATGGTCGGCAGTTCTCGTGGAGAACTCAGCGATGACTCGTAAAGAAAGTGAGTTATCTTGTCGAGTTTCTTTATCAATAAATGTACCAGAAGTGGGTCCCAGGTATCAATAGATATGCCAATATTTTTAAGCCCATGAAGACATTCCTTGGTGGTGTCATGCAGAGTCTTAATTGATGATGCGGAATGATGCTGTGTTATTGCCTGATCCAATAGTTTGTTGAAGAAGGCTGTGAACAAAGATCTTTTGTTGTTGTAGCGTGTAGTCAGGATTTCCCAAGCTGCCGAATAGTTAGTGTCGGTCGCCGGAAGATGTTGGATTAATGATTTTGCCTCACCGCTTAGATTGACTGTCAGATAGAACATTTTCTGTGCGTCGCTGATTTATTGTGTATGGATCAGCTGTACGAATAGATCATGAAAATGTGACCATCTGACGTAAGTTCCATCAAATGTAGGTAGCGTTATTTGGGGAAGTTTTAAGTTTGGATGAATGCTCTCCTCAGGATTGTTGACTGTGCTTGACACTTCTAACCTTTCGTGTAGGTTTATTAAGATCTCTTGGACCGAGTCAGCAAGTTCATTGTACAGTTCCTCTGTGTAGTCTAGTGGCGGATTGCTGTAGTCTCCCAAATAATCTCGTCATTTGTAGTTATATCGATCCATGACCTCTGAATTAATTGTATTTTAAGGTTGCGATAGATTTTCGACATTTCGCCTTCTTTGTTGGCAATTTCTTGAAGATGCCTTGTTAAACTGCTCATCATTCGCTGTTGTTTTCTAACTAGTTTGATTGCTTCATCAGGATTATTATCTGGTAAGTCATCGTACACCTTAAATTCGGGTTTGTTTGACTGCTGGGTGGTTACGGGAGTTTCTTCACTAATTGCTGCTGATGACCCTGGATCCTTTCTGATGTCTTCTGAAACAGTCGCTAGTCCTTCCTTTAGCATCTGTTTAAAGGCCTCATATACCGGTGTTAGATTCTGGTAATACTTTTTTGTGAAGTATTCATTATCTTTGTTGATCTCAGAGGAAGGTAATTTCTCATGATTTAGTTGAAATTCCTCCCACTGAACTTGCAGTTTGTTTAAGCGTTTGTTTGTAGTACGCCGGTTCGGTTTTCCGAATATCCGAATCTTTCTTAAGATTTCTATAGCCGTTTTGAATTGGCTTCTCCTATCTCTGCCTGCTTGCTTAGAAGTGCCTCCATGCTTGAAAAAAATGATTGATTGAATGTCGGTATGATACTCTTCTGCGTGAGAGATCACGTCGGGTCCACCAAAATCTTTATAGAGCGACAAATTCCTTTATTGGCCGCTTTTCTTACTTTGGTACAGAACCAACGCAATTATAAGTAGTGTGCGCCCAAGTACAAAACAAGTGCACTGTTGGAGATGTATGTCCAAGGACAAAACAAGTACACGATGTTAAATGTGAAGTGCTTAAGGGCAAACTATGCTCTGAACGTAGAAGATAAACGAAACTAAAACGACCTTTTTTATTCGAAAATTATAACTGCCTTTATTCTAAGAAGAATCTCAAATTTATAATAAAAATATGATTGACATGCAAACGCAAAAATGCAATTCAGCATAAAGTGCGGTGAACTCTTTTCAAGCGTCGCTTTCTCGAGCAATGCATGTAATATGATTCTCAAGAATTGCGGTCATGAACTTGAGTTCTTTACACTTTACCTGTGGCAATTTTGATGATAATTGATTTTCTTTTGATTTTAATTTAATTTTATGATTCTATACATATAAGTAATTTGATTGCTTGCAAATCTATTCTTCTGCATTAACAATATAAAAAGCTGAGAGCAATGTTTATTAAATGATTAATATACCAATTTGATTTACACAACTGTAGCAATTGACTTGTACTCACCTGATCAATATATAGCAGCTGATTTACTTGACCTTTTATTTGACTGAGGTGTGGGATGGGGATATTCTTTATTGCAGTCGCTACCCTCAATAAAGTGGATTTGTTAGGAATGGTCTTATTATAGTCCAAACCCGCAATAAGACTCTTTATTACAGTCGATACTCGCAATAAAGTGTTTTGTGTTAGTGATTTTCTTACTACAGTCGAGACCCGCAGCAAGAATCTTTATTACAGTCGATACCCGCAGTAAGACTCTTTATTACAGGCGATACCCGCAATAAAGTGGTTTTGTTAGTGTCTTATTACAGTCGAGACCCGCAATAAGACTCTTTATTACAGTCGAGACCCGAAATAAAGTGTTTGTGTTAGTAATTGTCTTCTACTACAGTCGATACCCGCAGTAAGACTCTTTATTACAGTTGATACCCGCAATAAAGTGGTGTGAGTTAATAGATTTCTTATTACAGTGGAGACCAGCAATAAGAAACTTTATTACAGTCGAGACCCGCAATAAAGTTATTTGTTAGTAATATATTATCTCAGTCGAGACCCGAGATAATATTCTTTAAGTCAGTCGAGACCCGACTTAAAGTGAATGTTAGTATATATCTTAACTTCAGTCGAGACCCGAAGACGGAAATAAAGAATCTTTCTTCGGGTCTCGACGTAAGTTAAGATACATACTAACATTCACTTTAACTCGGGTCTCGACTGACTTAAAGAATATTATGTCGGGTCTCGACTGAGATAAGATATTACTAACAAATAACTTTATTGCGGGTCTCGACTGTAATAAGAAATTTACTAACTCAAACCACTTTATTGCGGGTCTCGACTGTAATAAAGAGTCTTATTGCGGGTCTCGACTGTAATAAGACAATTGCTAACAAAACCACTTTATTGCGGGTATCGACTGTAATAAAGAGTCTTACTGCGGGTATCGACTCTAGTAAGACAATTACTGACACAAACACTTTATTACGGGTCTCGAATGTAATAAAGGTTCTTGCTGCGGGCCTCGACTGTAGTAAGAAAATCACTAACACAAAACACTTTATTGCGGGTATCGACTGTAATAAAGAGTCTTATTGCTGGTTTCGACTGTAATAAGACAATTCCTTACAAATCCACTTTATTGCGGGTGTCGACTGCAATAAAGAATATCCTCATACCACACCTCAGTCAAATAAAAGGTCAAGCAAATCAGCTGCTATATATCGATCAGGTGAGTACAAGTCAATTGCTACAGTTGTGTAAATCAAATTTATATATTGATCATTTAATAAACATTGGTTTCAGCTTTTTATATTATAATATATATATACATCTTGTAGGTCTTAAGTTTTAGTATTTATTGAACTTGAAACACTTAGAGCAGTGAATAAATAAATAAAAACCACTAGCTTTATACCAGTGGCATAAATTTCACTACACCTTTCATGTATTGCATGTACGCTCTGACTACGGGCAGTACATTTTATGGTCCTTCGTAGCCAAATTTAAAGTCTAGTGGTATATATTATTTATCTTTCAAACATGTCTTCACTGCAAAAACTTTTCAGTAACCAAGTCAGCTCTGCACAAATATTCCAAAAATCGTTCAATAACTACAAAAATACTGATGTAGAGAAACGAACGAGAGCGGTTAATCGCCCTAAACGAAATTTGGTCCGACTATAAGAATACGCATTATACGATTCTTCAAGCTACTTAGGCTTTAGAAGATAGCGAATTGCAAAAATACGATTATTTTGCAAAAGATCAGTTTTCAAGCGTGGAAGATAAATACTACACATTTCGAGGTATTCTCAGAGATGCACTAGATGCATTCGAAACAAAAGTAGATTCAAAGCCAAACACGGAGAATGAATCGTCTTCGTTTCTGAGGTTACCTAGCATCACAATCCCAAAGTTCTCAGGGTCATATGAGTCATGGAAGTCGTTTCACGATCTATTCCAGTCACTGGTGCATACAAATTCTGCGTTATCTCCAGTGCAGAAATTGCATTATTTAAAATCTAATATGTCTGGAGAAGCAGAACATTTGTTGCGTCAGCTTCCAATGACCAATGCGGGTTACGACAACGCAGGGAAGATATTGCTTCATAGGTATGACAAAAAGCGAGTATTAATTAATGCTCAGTTAAAAATTCTATTCAATCTACCTAAACCGACACACGAGTCAGCCAAGACAATAAAAACTGTGCTAGACAAATCGTCAGAAAGTATTTATGAGCTCGAAGCATTGAAAGTCCCCACTAAACACTGGGATATAATCCTGATTTACATGCTAGTGCAATGTTTACCAGCAGAAAGGCATCGCTTATGGGAACAAGAAGTGAATAGTACAAATGAACTTCCTACCCTAGAATCTCTAAAGGCATTTCGAGAGACCAGATTCCGAACTCTAGGAGCAATTTCAGAAGCAAAACCATATTCCGTAAACAAACCAGCTCAAATTCCAAGAGCATCCACTCACCTTTCATCATCTGGTGGCAGATGTATAATGTGCAAAGAGCAACATCGGACATTCAAATGTCCAAAATTTATTAAACAAGACGTACATTCAAGATTCAAAATTGTCACGTCAAACAACTTGTGCATTAACTGCCTTTCAAAGGTCACAACTCGAAGTTTTGCTCAAGCAAATTCACGTGCCAGCGATGTGGAAGGAAACATCATTCCTTACTCCGTAGGAATAACTCAATTCCACAGGGTTTGTTAAAAGTATCAGAAACCCCAGATATACAAGTTCAATCTTCACCTTCCATATCCAATCTTCACACGCCTCAAGCGAATCAATCAGCTCGAACTACACAAGCCTTGCTTGCCACAGCATTGGTGAAAGTTCCGTCAAAAAAGGGTAACATGCTTACTTTACGAGCCTTGATTGACTCAGGCTCTCAAGTCACGTTCATAACACAAGCTGCCGCACGCAAACTCCAATTGGACATTGTGAACACGTCGACATAAATCACTGGCTTAGGACAGTCAGAAGCTGCCTTTGTTAAAAACTAAGCAGCAATTAACATACACCCTTATTCAACATTGAATAAAGCAACCACAATAAATGCCATTATCGTGAATACCATCACAGATATATTACCTCCGTCCACAATTCCAAACAAGGAATGGAGTCATGTAAGTTTTCTGCAACTCGCCGATCCACATTTTTTTCAAGCCAGGAAAAATCGATCTGCTCTTATGAGCGGATGTATACGGAGAAATCCTCTTAGACGGGTTACGAAAAGGTCCTCCAGGAACACCAATCGCGCAAAATAACACGCTCGGTTGGATTCATTTCGGAAGTGTAAAAAACACTTCCACAATCTCCACAGCGTCTACTTTAACATCAAGCGCTCACTACGAGCATATGTCTTCACTGGATAAACGTCAACGACGATTTCGATAGACCGAATAGGTTACTCCAGGGAGACAGCTGTATAAAGAAGATCGACATTGTGAAGATTATCCCCAAAAAACTAATTCCCGAAACGCCAACGGCCAATATCAAGCTTTTATAAAAATAGTCCCAGCTTATGCCACTTTCGCGACATGACTTTACGTCGAGTCTGCAATCAAAAACATCCAATAATCTTGCCAAAAGAAAGTAACTCGACAAGATTAACAAATAATTCACACGAAAATAGTACATAGTGTTCTACAATTGGTTCTGTACACATAAGACATAAATTAGTACACCCAAGAGTAGAAAAAAGGTAAATTATGCTTCGCATCAATCTACAATGGGATTTAAATAACCCATTTCAAACAAAACCATCTATGGTGTTGCAAAAACATACGTATTTTTTCTACACAAAACAAATGGCAGTCTAAGATTGAAGCACTAAATTATAGCCCTTCAATACGTTGACACCATTCAGAAAAACAAAGTGCATTTAAAAGGAAAAAATCTTCTTTTTTTTTGCCTCCTCTTTCATTTTTCTGAAATAAGACAAAAATTCATTTTTTGTTTTCGTGGGAAAATTTCAATAAATTTCAAATTCCCCAAAAATCGAAAGTGCATTGCTAACAATTGCACATCTATACCTACGCACACACAAAATCAAACAAATAAACAAAATATCCACGAAACATTTATTTCCTCCTAATCATTTTTTTTTTTCATTTTACAAAAATTTCATATCCATGCAAAAATTTTAACTTAATTAATAAAACAATAAGTGGCAAGATCTTTACATTTGAAAGACATTAAAGCCTTTAACGGAAGGCAGTATGTTCGAACCAAATCGGTTCGAATACATTTTGGTTTTACCGATTACTTTAAAAAGAATACATCCTGAAAACAAAGCATCAAATTTTTAGGAAAATTAAATCTAAGTTGATTACTCTTCATCAAAAAACAAGTACTCAACCTAACAAAGCCATGTATTTGTAATCTACATAACACATTGCACAAATATAATCCAACAATATAGCCTCATTGAGCAGATCAAATTAAAATTCTTATCATATGATTGAAGCAATTAGATCCGTTTTAAAAACAATTGCTGAAAAAGAACATATGCAAAAATACCATGATAAAATTGAGTTCTAAAAGCAAAACAAATTCAATCTATTTACAAATTTTCCCAAAAATAGGTACAACATCTATCCAAAGCATGTGTTGTCATGTAGCATACAATGCATGGCACAAATACAATCAGATCAAGCAGATCAATTTGCAACTCTATCATCATTATAAGTACTATCGAACGGGAATTTCTTCTCTACGTGATAGAGATAACATTTTTTGCAAATATACAGAATTCAATTTAACACAGCAGCATGGGTTGCTTTAAATTTCTTGTTACTATGCATTTTTGTTCGTAGCTATGCATATTTTATCTCTAGTACCGTCAAATTACAGAAGCACGGCCAATTCTTGTGATCATGCGCCTCTGCTACTCCATCATTGGTGTCGTGCGCAAGCAAGGGCTATATAAACAGCAGTTTGACTTGATTCGAGCTCTTTTGTGATTTAGCAGTGCAGTGATTAACTTGGAAATTTATTCCTTTGTGTTCTTTCCTAGTGATTTTTCCTGGTGTTATATTTTATTACTAAATTAAATACTTTGTTGCCACTGGTAGCATAAATTTCACTACACCTTCATTTATTGCATGTACGCTCTGACTACGGGCAGTACACTTCATGTGTCATAAAGGTGCTTACCTGCATTAATTTCAGCGTTGGACGTTAACATTTCTTCCTGAAAATTCAATGGAAATTTATTTAATTAGTTGAAAAATGCAACATTATGCAAGATTCGCCTACCTGCATTTAATCTCAATCGCTGATATTGTCATTTCTTCCTGAAAACATAAAGGACATTTATTTAATTTGTGGAAAACTGCGAGATTATGTAAGGTTCGCTTACCTGCAGTTAATTTCAATTGTTGACATTCCTGCAAATATAAAGGAAACTTATTTAATTACTGAAAAGGTGTAACATGAGTTGAGATCCGCATACCTGCGCTTAGTTTAAATTGCTGTCGTCTGCATTTCTTCCTGAAAATTTAAAGTTAATTTATAAAATTGGTAAAAAGGGTTCCACAAGAATTAAGGTTCGCTTAGCTGCATTAATTTCAGAGGGTTGCGTTAATAGTTCCTCATGAACATTGAAAGGGAATTTATGGAAATAGGGGAAAAGCCCCAGGTGATGAACTGAATCGGAGTCAGTAGGGATTAGTTGAACTAAAAGACGGTTTCATCGAAAGGGCCATTTTCTTTTGAACAATTAGTACTCCTGCCAGTGAATTAATAGTAAAAGTGAAAAGTTTATAATAGGTATATAACAAGTTAAATAAATCCTAATAGGAAATATTAAGAGTCAGTAAGACCCAGTGAATTAATAGTAAAAGCTTAAAGTTTATGAAAAGTTTATAATAAGTTAAATAAATCCTAACAGAAGATTTTAAGACTCAGTAAGACTCAGTGAACTAATAATAACAAATGCATAGTCAAGCAAAAGGCAACGGAATACTTATAACAAAAAAAAAAAAAAGAAAAAAGAGGCCAATGTGTCCACCTAAATACATATGAGCTGAACCGGACGGAACTTATGAAGCAACGGATGCGGCCAAATAAGGGAGCACCCTCAACACCTTCTTCAGCCAGCGAGGTACTCCTTTCACAACGGTAATCGAGCAAGACTACATACGGTCCTACTTCCTCAACTAAGTAAATCCACGATTGTTTGCTTTTCTTGTTGTAAATTGCGTATTAACACATACTAAGTCTAATAACTTAGGTCTTATTACGAGCATAACTAATTCTAGCAGGTCCCGCGTGTAAACACGTACAGGCTCTGGTATGTATCTATATCCACATTAGTTATGGTCTTAATCAGATAAGCTCCATCAATCTTAAGCCAGTTAGTAGTGATTAGTCTTAGTATTACGTTAGCTAATAAAGCAAATGTAAAGAGGCATAGAGGCGAAAAGTCAAAAGAAAAGCGGAGAAGTAATTAAAAAAAAAGGCATTTAATAAAGAAGAAGTAATTAAAATCACGAAGACGTTCAATTACCTGCGTGTCTCCTTCGTTTCATCCTTGGTTTCGTTCCTCTTATTTTGCAGCACACTATTGGTAAAAGGAAAAAAATGAGTAGATAGATACCGCAATCTGGAGGGTGGGGGCTGACGTATCAACAAGGTGAGGTAATTCCCGTAACACACACACACTATGGGGCTGAGCATTTTGATACGGCTTTGGAGGCTTAGCCAGGGTGGATGGGGGCGATTGGGCCCAATATTACCCAAAGCCGGGGCCTCAACAACATCGGAGACCACTCTCAGCTCTCTCACTCTCTCTCCATCGTTCATCTGCCAGCGTTGAAAACTCTCCGGGTGAATTAGTACTTGTTCGGCCTTGCTGAGGTCTTCTGTTCTTCTTTTCTTAAAGCATTCAATCATATAAATGTTGGTTCTTTCCAGCCTTTCAGGTACCACCAGAAGGAGGAAGCCCATAAAGATCCTTTTTTTTTGTCTGTCCGTCCATCTGCAGTCACACTTAACAGCTCTTTTCTTTACTGTCCGTCCGTCTGTCTGGTCTATCTTCATTTGGATATATGCACAGCTTAACAAGCATTGAAGGGATGTGGGTGGCAAGGACTCCCCCTAACCGACTGATCGCTGGCGGCAATTGCTGTGCAGCCGCCCACGCATATCCTGGATATGATTTTTGTAGCAGGGCGGTGTCGGATGCGGTATCTGTCTGGATCCAAATGAAAGTGGATGCAGGTAGTTCTGTCGACCGACAAGTTCTTCGTTACAAATGGCGCCCAAATTGGTTTATTCCGCCTTTAGTCAAGCTTCTCTTGACTAAAGTGCAATTGCTATTTCAATGATTATTTCTGGTCGCCCATTTGCTCTACAAATGGAGTCCAACGATTGGCTTCTTTTCCGGCCTTTAGTCAAGCCTCTCTTGACTTTAGTGTAAGTACAAGTTCAAATTTAATTCTTGATTTTTCTGGTCACCAATTTGTGTTACAAAGTGTGCCCAAACTTCGGTTTTCGTTTGGCCTCTAGTCAAGCTTCACTTGACTGAAGTACAAGTACGATAACAAGAATCATTTCTTATTTTTTTATTATCATTATTATACGTTTTTTTTGTTATGTGAGGCTTCAGTATATTTTAAGCTGACGCAAGCGATTTCGTTTAATTCAAGTTGGTTTGTCGGCGGAATTCATGCTGATTTTGTTGGCAGCAGTGTGTGACCGGACGTGGGTTGCCGGGCGGATACAAGGTGCTGAGTCTACGCAGAGTTTTTTTTGCTTCTGTAAGGTGCGGTACTTTCATGATAGCTCCTTTTTGGCTCGCATTAGGCTCGACCTTTGTATCGCGGCTGATAGCAAATTGCCTTTGGTCAAGTCCAGATTCATTTCATCCCTAAATTGAATAGGTTCTTTTGTCCAGGTGCTTGTCTCTTCGGTGGCTAGCGAGCTTTGTGCGCGAGGCGCACCCCCTTTGAAGCCAAGCTTCGGCTCGTGGACACCAGGGCGATGACCACTTGACAGTGCATTTGCCTGACGAGCTAGTCAGCTGAGCTAAACCTGGCAAGTTGATGAACGATGTTCATCTTTCGATTCTCGTCCTTGTCTGGCCGTTGGAATCAGCTTACCGGCTGCACTGTGTAACCTAGCACCAGGTTTTTGTTCAAACCAATCTTCCCTTATTATGAAATTCTATAATCCCTCTTGATGCTCCCTGGTGGAGGTCTGAGTTGTTCGGTTTGCAGTGGTCAGTCAGCGTTGTATGCGAGGCATGCGTCATTGAAATTAGTTCCGCTTACATCTGCCAGTTCCAGGGAGAAGCCAGTATATTATTAAATTTCTATGTTGTTTCGGGCTGTGAGCCATTTTAGTCTTGGGTTTTGTAAAGCTGCTTCGAGGTTTGTATTGTCACCATTGGCATACATAAGCATTCAGTGTTTTTTTGCTTGGTAATTATTTTGAAATATTAATACATACAATCGGCTACTGCTTCTCTCCTGAGCACTGGCAGCCACTGAACTACTGACAGCTCACATTCGCCTTTGATCTCAACTTCACTCCCTTGACAAGTTGATGGACATTGTCCACCTCCTCTGATTTTTTAACCTTGGTGGCGTAAAGGAGTGTTCGTCCTGATCATCCTAACATGGGACGGCAACCCTTCAGGCTCCGGTTAATCAATCTTGGTTCTCTACAAATGTTAGTATGGACTGACCGAAGTGCATAAATGAACGATATTCTGCGGCGAAGAGAGAGAGAGAGAGAGGGGATTTTTTTTGTCCAGCAGGGCTGGAGAATAGGCACTTTTGTGGTTGTGTGGAGCGGGCGGTTCTTCCGCGTTGATCCGTTATGCCGACACCACCCCCCCCCCCTCCCTCCCCGAATATATGAAAAGAACGTATTAGCACAAATAGGTCGAATAAATTGGTAGCGCAGAGAACTCAACATTTAATAATTTCAAAACAGAGCAGTTTTTATCTTACTTGGCACAATTTTCTGTTGAATTATCTTGAATATTCACATTATAACAGTGTTGTCTAACCATATTTGGTACAATTTCCGTTTGTATTATCGCCGAGATTGGTATATACGCATTTTTTCTTTTAGTTTTACTTAGTATAATTTGCGAGTGAAATTTTTGCCTTCGTATAAACACATTTCCTATTAATATATATATAGTACAATCTTCGGCTGGATTATTGTGGTAAACGTATAAACGTATAGTATAAAAGCAGTGTTTTCTTATATATACTTGGCACAACTTTCGTGGGAATTATTGTTGACATTTGTATAAACGCATTTCGTTTTTTTATTATTTAATCAAACATGGCATAACTAGCTGAATTATCTTTGTTAGTGACATCATGACATTGTTTACTAATCTTATTTGGCACAATTTCCGTTCGAATTATCGCGACATTAGTATAGACGCATTTTTTGTTAGGTTTACTTGGCACAATTTCCAGCTGAATTATCTTCAGCATTAGCATAAACGCATTTTTTTTTTTATATATATATTTGGCACAATTTTCAGGTGAATATTCCTTGTCAATAGCTTAAACGCATTTCTGTACATATATATTTGGTACAACTATCGGTTGAACTACTTCTGATATCGACACCCGAACATTGTTTATTGAGCACAATTTTTGCCTGAACCGGAGAATTGTCTTTTGATATTAACACCAGAGCAGTTCTTCGCGGTGTTTTTTGGTCGTTTAAATCCATACTAAGATGAACTTCTCCTTTTTATCGCCAGACGAGCTTGAGGGTGAATTCGTCATCCGCAACCTTAGATCTGACGACGCTAACGCTCGTCGCAAGCTCATGGAAGTGTACGAGCCCGAGAAATCAGAATTCAGCAGATTACCCATCGCGTGAACTCGACTATATTATCAGTAGAGTTGACGCTCTGAATCGTGCCCTGAGTTCGGACCCCATCCGAACCGACGAAGATCGTACGCGTTATATCAGTTAGGTGTGTAATGAATGAATCATTACCTGCATTCATCATTATCTCATTAGCGCCACAATATCCCGATCAGTTCAACAGACGTACATACATCATACATATGTACATATGCATATATCTATAATAACGAATCATTATCATAATAAGAATCTTGTTACGTACAAGATTACAAATATGCATACGTACATACACGATAACGTACTTCTTGAAGCTAGCAAGCAAAACATACGCGCATATGTACATACATATAACGTACAAACATATAATAAATTGACAAACGCGAGTACGCGCATCAAATTGCATTCCAAGCAATTTCGCGGTGATTCCGCCGTCAATTTATTTATGAATTTTTACATCACATATGGTTCATATGGTAACCAATTCTATTTTCGTTTTATGAACCAACTTTCTCCGTTGTTCTTTTAAAACGATAAATTCTTGGTTGCGTCAACCTTTTTGCGGCAAAACTCCGGCTCTTTGTATACAAAAATACAAACACGGCATGAGACCAATTTCATGCATTATAATGGCACTAGGTTAACCCTGACCTAACCCACAGTCATTACATGCCGTTTATTTTTTTCCTCACACAAAGTTAAGAAACTTCATGTGTGATATTTTTACTTTTTACTTGTACATAATTGGGAAATCCCTTGTGTAAAGTGAAATGGAAACTGACCCACTTATTGGGCAATAGTGCTGAGTTTTTTTGTAACATTGGTTTCTTCCGTATATATATATGGTTGACCAATGGTCGCAAAGGAATTTTTGAATGGAGGGGAAATATTCTTGTGAAACTACAAAATATTGAGGAATATGCAAAATTGGCTATTACCAATATATTGAGAGGGCGTTCCCGATATATTCGATTTCTGGAATTCCTATATGGAATTTCCTAACTAGTTACCCTCATACCTATTTTTATCAATTTTGCTGAGCAATGCCAAAATCCACCTAAATAAAAAGCCGATGCATCTCGGGGACAGTACAGTAAGATTTTCCAAGTACCACTAATAGGTTGACCCCCCACCAGAGGTAAGGCAACCTACTAGTAAATTATTAAACTAAGTATACCTTTATGAGAAACAATAATAAAAGTCAAAGTGAACCAAAAGGTTTGTGTTTTTTAAGAAGTTATATCGTAATTAAATTGGGCTGGTGACTTTCGGTCTTTCCAAGCACTCCCAGTCCATGTTACGAGAGGAAAGTCAAGGCTCGTAACAAAAAATTGGTGGCAGCGCTGCGGATCGTATCCCCGCTACCTATCGTCACGATCTCTTTAGATTTGATAAAGTAAAGAAGCTACAACAAAGGTAACCTAAGCCAGGCGCTATAGGTGTACCCATCGTTGTGTATTACACAACCCATCCCAGCCAGGCGCTCAGGGATTGTGATAAACATAAAAATATCGAATATCAACACAAAGAAGAAATGGACCCCAGAGAAAGCAAAAACAGAGGAAACAAGCTCCAGGACATCAAGGCAGAAATCAAGGAGTATACCCGACCAGCAGAATCCGACGAAGAAACGATGGACTTCCAGGAATTCGTGAAAACTCAACAAAGACTACGCAGATACAGCACTCTTCGAAAGTAAGTCAGCTTATCATGTAAAATTAGAAAATATTAAATTTAAATACCTGTTTGTTAACAAATTAATAAGCGCATCAAATTTATAATTTATATAAAATATATAAGTGTTTCTAAAGAAAAAAAAACATACGGTTTTGTGCTAGTAAAAAAAAAAAAAACTTTCTCTTTTGATATACATTATTGCGTACATATTAATTATTGCGCTCCTTTAACGTTGAAATTCTTCAGATAAAGAATTCTTCAGATAAAGTAATCAGGTGCTTAGGTCCCACTTGCATTTTTTCATGACTTCGGATTCCTTTTATTTCTCTCGGCGACATAATAACAAACATTTTTTTGTGTGCTGCTGCGAGCTTGATGCTCCCTTTTGTAAAAGTGTAATACTCGACGGCCTTTCGTAAAATTAAAAAAAAAAAAAAATTTCTCTCTGTGTTACTTTATATTCGCGTGTTACTTTATATTTCGATCGTATAGAATTTCGTTGCATCTTTTTTTTCTTGATCACGTATCTGTTCTTTATTGTATATTGCTCCATTGATTCTGTGTGTTAAAAGTGCTGTGTTCTTCACCATTCGCACCTAACCACTAAAAAGTAAGTGAAGGCGCGTTAGCAAGATAGTCGCTACACGTTTTCGCGATTATTCAGCCCAGGCCGGGAATAGCCGTAAACGTACGGTTGTCCAACTAGCTCGCGCTTCTCGTTTATTACGTGCCTCTAATCGAGTCAACATGACTCAACCTCCACCTACGGGTACTAATTCGGGGTTATCGGACCTCAGAATAACATTAACGGATGCACGGAATATGATCCCAGAGTTCGATGGAAACTCAGGTGACCTGCATCGGTACCTCGCGTGCTGCAACATGTTATTCACGACATCCAAGAGCGACGCCGACAAGAAAATACTGCTTAGCATTTTAAAAACAAAGCTAACTGGCCCGGCATATGACATCTTTAAATATAAAGAAGTCTCAAACTGGGATGAATTAAAAGCAGAACTCGTCGAGCAATTCCAAGAGCATAGACCACGTGTGGCTATAAAAGGAGAATTGCTGCGACTCAAACAAACTTCACGGGAAAGCATATATGATTTTGCTTCACGCCTATCAAAACAGCTAGCTGATTTGAATAGCGCCACGGTTAATGAGGCCACAGAATCTTCTGCAAGGGCATATCTCATCTCAGAGAATGAGAAAAATGCCATTAGAGCATTTGAAGACGGCCTTAAAAGCGAACAACTTAAGGTCATCGTTAAGGCATGTTCAGAGACCTCACTAAGGAGGCTCATAACTTTTGCTTCCGAACATGCTCAACGCATTGTGGAAAATCAACCCCATACTCAAAAAACAGCGCCTAATGTGCTAGTATGCGACTATTGCTCAAAAAGAGGCCATACTAAAGAGAACTGTTTCAAGAGGAAGCAGTTGCCCTTAATAAATTCTTACCCAAACATAAAAAGGGAAATAAATAGAATTACATGCGGCTATTGTCGCAAACCAAACCATCACGCTAGAGAGTGTAGGCAAAGATAGTTTGATGAACGCCGCACTCAGTACCCAACGAATTTGCAAGCTCAATTTGGGGCTCATCCAAGAGCTTACCAACCTCAAAATTTACCTAATGCTGAAAATAATGGCAGAGAAAAACCTCGCCACATGAAGCAAGTAAGGTGGACAACTCCAGAAAATTTTTCCTTGGGAAACGATTGCACGCGGGTGTACTCAGACGGCGAAACCTCCCGCGAGAAAGATATTCAAGCCGTAGTCCATCAACCACCCAATTAAGCATCCCAATAAAGATGCATTAAAGCGCCCTAGTGGTTGCTTTCCATATCGATATCTCCCAGAAAACAAAAGCGAACTTTATAATAGATACTGGTGCAGAAATAAGTCTACTCAGAGCAGAAGTTACTGACGATTCCGCTCTCGTATATGAGAAGCGAAAATGCACAATTACCACCCTGTCTGGTAATTGTTTTCCTTCATTTCGAGTTTCATATGGAACAATATCCATCCAAGATAACTGCAAAATAAAACATCCTTTTCATATCATACCAAACGGTAATAATTTACCCTATGATGGGATAATAGGAAATGACTTCCTATCCAAATACAAATGTGTAATAGATTATTCAAAAAATATGCTAATTATAAACACAGATGCCTGTTTAACTCAGGAATACGAATGTCAATTCAGAGAAATGTCTCCATTAAAGGGTAAAATAAATAAAATAAATAATGAAAGCAATACTTTCGAAGCAAAAAATTCAGCTACATTGAGCGATGTACCCACAAGTAGTAGTTGCAATAACGCAAACATATTGACAATTCTCCTCCAAATAATATATTATTTTATGCTATATGTTCTAAAAAGACCCGCGAGTTCATCAAAAGCTAATAATGATCAAAAATCTGATACAGATTCACGACGCTACGACTGTGATCTGTATACAGCTAATAATGATCAAAAATCTGATACAGATTCACGACGCTACGACTGTGATCTGTATACAGCTAATGATGATCAAAAATCTGATAAAATTACATTACCTGCACGTTCAGAAATAATGGTATCACTTCCAATAACAGAGGAAAAAGGCGAATTATTAATAAAACAAAAAGAAGTAAGACCAGGTATATACATAGGAAACACCTTGGCACAAACGAGTAACAGTATGGTAAAAGTACTAATGATGAATACGAACGAAGAAAATATTGAAATCTCGGAAAATGAGATAGAACCAATTTGGGATTATGTACGGAACTATGAGGTGATTCAGCCCAATTATAAATCCGACCCAATAGAAAACCGCCTAAAAACATTGGAAAGTAATTTAAAATTAGAACATTGTAACCAAGAGGAAAAATTAGCTCTCACGAATATTTGTAGAGAATTCAATGATTTATTCTATTTAGAAGGAGACGCATTAACATATACTGATGCCGCTGCACATACGATTCCAGTCAAAACAGATACTACGCCCATCTATGTCAATCCATATAGATTACCGGAATCTCAACGAAATGAGATTAATAGGCAAATTAATGACATGATGACCAAAATATCATAAGCTCTAGCAAGAGTCCATGGAACTCTCCCTTGCTACTGGTACCAAAGAAACCAGATGAAACAGGTCAAAAACGTTGGCGAGTAGTAGTGGACTTTAGGCGCTTAAATGAAGTTACTCTCGGAGACGCCTACCCACTACCGAATATAACGGATATCTTGGATCAACTAGGACGATCCGAATACTTCACAACCTTGGACTTGGCCAATGTATTCCACCAAATCCCGATGTCACAAGAAGACAAAGAAAAAACAGATTTTAGCACACCATTTGGACATTATCACTATAATAGAATGCCATTTGGACTGAAAGGAGCACCAGCAACCTTTCAGCGGCTGATGAATACCTCCCTAACGGGACTTCAAGGTATTCGCTGCTTTGTATACTTAGATGATATCGTGATTTATGGGTATAATTTACGCGACCATAGCGCCAAGCTTGTAGAAGTGTTTAACCGACTAAGAATGCATTAACTAAAATTACAGCCAGATAAATGTCATTTTCTACGTAAAGAAATCGTTTATCTAGGTCATGTGGTTGGAGAAAATGGAGTCCAACCTGACCCGAGTAAAATTAGCGCGGTGAAGACATATCCGACTCCAAGAAAACCAAAAGATATCAAGTCATTTTTAGGATTTGTGGGATATTATAGACGTTTTATCCCCAATTTTTCCAAACTCGCTAAGCCGCTGACTAATCTCCTGAAAAAAGATACCACAAATAGAAGATTACGTTTTGTGATGAATCATTCAAGGTCTTAAAGCAAAAACTCATCAGTGCACCAATTCTGGCTTACCCGAATTCGATAAGGAATTCAACGTCACCACTGATGCAAGTGATAATGCATTAGGTGCTGTGCTATCGCAAGGCGAAATTGGAAAAGATCACCCTATCTGTTTCGCCAGCCGGACAAATCCTGCAGAATGTAGATACTCTACAATTGGAAAGGAGCTTTTAGCTATAGTTTATGCTGTGGAACAATTTCGTCCATATATCTATGGAAGGAAATTCAATATAGTCACTGATCATAAGGCCCTCGTATGGCTCATAAATTTGAAAGACTCAACCTCACGTCTTACGAGATGGAGAATTAAGCTAGAGGAGTATGACTATACTATAATCCATAAACCAGGTAAACAAAACGCGAATGGTGATGCTTTAAGTCGAATCAAAATTGAGGAACCTGAAATTGCAGTCCAAAAATCAATAAACGTAATGACCCGCAATCAGGCAAAAGCCTCCAGTCTGACTGAAGATACACTGGATCTAAATAAAACATATAATGAATACGTTTCATCCCCCCATACAGATGATTGTTCCGAAATAAAAGGACATATACTGACTCAAAAGAATTTACCATACAGATTCTTCATTTTACCTAAAATAGAAGATCCAACAGGAACTTACCTGAAAAGGTTGTTTCCATCATTGAACGAGGAAATGCAAAATACTCAACTACGCGAGAACGTGAATGGTAGACGAACGTATGTATATAATTGCTAATGCACCCTTACCTATGAAAACTATAGACAGTTTCAAACAAATATTAAATACCCTTTTAAAAAATCAGGGATTATATCAAAAATAAAAACTTACGGGAAGTTCATATTTCTATACCTAAATTGGACATAGTAGCGCACGCAGAGCTAAAAAATATGATAACTTTCTCTTTAAGGAATATAGATGTCAGAATAAATATTTACACAACCCAAGTAAAAATAGTATCTGACCCAAAAGAGCAAGAACTCATAATGGAATCCTTTCATAAAACACCATTAGGTGGACATCAAGGAATACCTCGGACTATTAAAAGAATTCAGACAGCATATAATTGGTCTGGATTAAACATAGATGTCGAAAACTTTGTAAAGAAATGTCAATCATGCCAAATGAATAAACTTGTTAGAAATCCTAGAGTACCCATGAAAATTACCTCGACTAGTACAAGACCATTCGAGAGAATAGCATTGGTCATAGTAGGACCATTGCCAGCAAGCTATAACGGTAACAAGTATCTCCTCACATTCCAGGATGACCTCACGAAGTATACTGAGGCCATACCTCTACAGAACGCAGAAGCTCGAAGCAAAGCAGAAGCTTTTGTTATAAATCTAGTCTGTAGACATGGAATACCGGAATCAATATTGACGGACCAAGGTTCTAATTTTCTAAGCGAAATGTTTGCGCAAATGTGTAAACTTTTAAAAATTAAAAAACTGCAAACGACTCCATACCACCCGCAGACCAATGGAGCTCTGGAAAGAAGTCATAGAACTCTGGCCGAATACTTACGCCATTATGTAAACCGGGACTTACAAACGTGGGATACATTGATACATTATGCTATGTTTACCTACAATACGAGTACACATTCTAGTACTAACTATAGTCCTTACGAATTAATATACGGATTTCCACCCAACATTATATAAATTTAAAAGCAAATCCGACGGTGAATTATAATTATGAAAACTATAGCAACGAATTGAAAGCAAGGTTGCAACATAGCCATCAGATAGCTAGAGAAACAATCCTAAATAAAAAGGAAAAGTCCAAACAATGGTATGACAAGAACTCAAAAACCAGAACTTTTAACT
This sequence comes from Dioctria linearis, assembly GCA_963930735.1. Taxonomy (NCBI): domain Eukaryota; kingdom Metazoa; phylum Arthropoda; class Insecta; order Diptera; family Asilidae; genus Dioctria; species Dioctria linearis. The sequence continues at coordinate 158,277,879 of OZ005742.1, read as the reverse complement.
TAGGAGATAAGGTGTTATTAAAAAACCACGCAAGAAAAAATAAATTATCCCCTCTGTGGACCGGACCTTATGACATAGTCCCGATAAACGCCACAGAAAATACAACTATCAGAATAGGAAATAGAAATAGAACTGTACATAATAATAACATTAAGCTATACGTCGATTAAGAAAATAATTTTTTTATTTATCTTAGGATAATTTGGATTCTCGTTTTCATCCTCCTAACCCCCAGTGCTGACGCGCAAAACGTACCATTACAAGTAACAATCCTGAAGAATAACCAAGGAATTTACTTTGAAGAAGTAGGAAGAGTTGGTCTCTTTAGTAACGAGTGGCAGGTAATAATGTATTATGACTTAGAGGAATTTAATTTCGAACTCGAGAAGTTAAGCAATCATACGGAACAAACGAGTAGATTATGTAACTATATTGAGAATTATCACAATAAGATACCCTTGTGTAAAGACATAACACATCAACTACACACTATCATCGGGATACTCAAACAAAATTCACTCTTGCTCAAATCAGAAACCACCCGATTTAAAAGAGGACTAATTAACGCGGTAGGGACCTTAAGTAAAACACTATTTGGTACACTCGACGCAGATGACGCGAAAACTTTCAACTCGCATATAAATAAACTGAGGGACAATCAAGACTACCTATTGCAATTAATCAAGAATCAGACTATTGTTGTAGATTCCACCGTGAATGTCTTCAATAAAACACGCATGATGATAAAAGAACAGTTTCTGCACATAGAGAAAAAGCTTACCGCTTTAGGTAACCTAGCTAATCGTGTGCAAACTGATGAGCTATCGAAAAGTTTTACCACTGAACTTGAGACAATGGTCTCCCTAACGGCATTAATGATTATACGATATCAAACCACTCAAAACCTTCTATTAGACCTAATAACCGATGTTAGACATGGTAAACCTCATCCAGCAATAATGACCCCACTCCAAATGAAGCAAGTTTTAGAAACAATCCAGAAAGAATTGCCGAATACTCTCACTTTACCAAGAGACAAAAATGAAAATAATCTACTACAACTCTATCAAATTGGCAACGTACGAAGTACAATTCTCGATAATAGAATCATTTTCCACCTAAAACTCCCACTCCTATTCAAAGATGATTATCAACTTTTAAAAATTCACCCATTGCCAACAGATCATCAGGATAAGTTCAATTTATAAAACATTCACTCGAATACTTAGTGATTGACTATAATAGAGAACATTACTATACAGTTAACAAATTCGAATTGCAAAATTGCCAAACGCTAGATCAAGTGCATTTTTTGTGCCGTATCACACACCCCATATTCAATACCCAATCAGTAAACAATCAATGCGAAGTACAACTTCTCAAACATATCCGTAAAATACCATCATCTTGCAATGTCAAAACCGTTCCGCAAATGGATTTTTGGATACAGTTATCTCAACCTAACAAGTGGCTCTTTCCCATGCGAAAAATTACCGTAGTCGACGTCATATGCGGAAATAATATCACAACATACAGTCTGGAAAATACAGGGATAATTACCTTATCCACGAGTTGTCATCTACGCACCCAAAATTTAATCGTTCAAGCCCATAATACTAAAACATCTGAGCTTAGTAACCACTACCTCCCATCATTAAATCTAACTTCTAACTTACCCCATCGTGAAAGATTCAACTCCACCAATGACCAGGTACACGTCATTAAATTTCACGATAATGAAGAGTTAGATTCATTAAGTGAAGCACTCAATCAGCTTAAACAAAGCGAAAATTTGAGCTTCCCTACCCTGAACACACACAACATCCATCACTATGCTATTTTATATGTTCTATTTGCAGCAGTTTTTATGGTAATAATTGTCCCAATATGCAAAAAATGTAAAGCCAAAAGGCTTGGCGCAAACAAAAGCACACAACAAAAAGACTTAGAGATCGAAAACCCCAAGTCATCCTATCAGTTAACAATGCAACCTTAACCACCTTAAGCGAATTTTCAAAAAAAAAACAAATATATGCACACAACTCGAAAAAGAAGCAAGTTTAACTACAAAGCACAAGAAAAACAAAAAGCTGTTTAATCTATATAAGATAATCTATTGTACGCCTAAAAAAAAGAGATTAATTATATATACATAGTCATATATAGTCATAATCCTTGAAATTATATACAAATAAATATAATAAATAATAATATTAATAATAAATAAATTCTAGAACCTAATAACTAGCCTGCTATTAAATCTAGTAACTACTTTCTATAAAATTAGTGACAAACAAGATTTATTACAATAACCTAGAGGTTAAGAAATAATACTTTTACTATCATATCTTTACAACTACGATAAGTATTTATCTAAAAAAAAAAATTTTTTTTATATTTAAAATATTTTTATTACTATAACAATTACTAATAGTCAATAGTCAAAAATTACTATTATCTTTTATACTATAATAATCAATAATCTAGAAATTACCACTACTGCAATTATGCTATAAATAGATAATACAAATATAATAGTAGTAATATAACAATGATATTATAAAAAAAACCAATAACCTAGAAATTAGTGTTACCGATAAACTTTTATCTACAAAAATTATAATGTAAGTACCTAGATCATCGGCATTTCGTTTTGCTCATTTTTATCAGAAAGTCCCATTCATTTCATTCCCGGAACTTTCTTTTTCCAAGGGGGATGGTGTAATGAATGAATCGTTACCTGCATTCATCATTATCTCATTAGCGCCACAATATCCCGATCATTTCAACTAACGTACATACATCATACATATGTACATATGCATATATCTATAATAACGACTCATTATCATAATAAGAATCTTGTTACGTACAAGATTACAAATATACATACGTACATACACGATAACGTACTTCTTGAAGCTAGCAAGCAAAACATACGCGCATATGTACATACATATAACGTACAAACATATAATAAATTGACAAACGTGAGTACGCGCATCAAATTGCATTCCAAGCAATTTCGCGGTGATTCCACCGTCAATTTATTTATGAATTTTTACGTCACATATGGTTCATATGGTAACCAATTCTATATTCGTTTTATGAACCAACTTTCTCCGTTGTTCTTTTAAAACGATAAATTCTTGGTTGCGTCAACCTTTTTGCGGCAAAACGCCGGCTCTTCGTATACACCAATTTCATGCATTATAATGGCACTAGGTTAACCCTGACCTAACCCACAGTCATTACATGCCGTTTATTTTTTTCCTCACACAAAGTTAAGAAACTTCATGTGTGATATTTTTACTTTTTACTTGTACATAATTGGGAAATCCCTTGTGTAAAGTGAAATGGAAACTGACCCACTTATTGGGCAATAGTGCTGAGTTTTTTTTGTAACATTGGTTTCTTCCGTATATAATATGGTTGACCAATTGTTGCAACGGAATTTTTGAATGAAGGGGAAATATTCTTGTGAAACTACAAAATATTGAGGAATATGCAAAATTGGCTATTACCAATATATTGAGAGGGCGTTCCCGATATATTCGATTTCTGGAATTCCTATATGGAATTTCCTAACTAGTTACCCCCATACCTATTTTTATCAATTTTTCTGAGCAATGCCAAAATCCACCTAAATAAAAAGCTGATGCATCTCAGGGACAGTACAGTAAGATTTTCCAAGTACCACTAATAGGTTGACCCCCCACCAGAGGTAAGGCAACCTACTAGTAAATTATTAAACTAAGTATACCTTTATGAGAAACAATAATAAAAGTCAAAGTGAACCAAAAGTTTTGTGTTATTTTTTGAAGTTTGAAGTTTGTGTTTTTTAAGAAGTTATATCGTAATTAAATTGGGCTGGTCACCTTCGGTCTTTCCAAGCACTCCCAGTCCATGTTACGAGAAGAAACTCAAGGCTCGTAACAGGTGCTTCATGTACAACATAGAGCCCAGCGGCTGTATAATACGTCTCCCTCTGTCCAGTTTGATGCGCAATCTTATGTCCAGACCTTGGAGGATATCCTCAGTCGAGTCGAATCTTCCCAGCCTACAACAATCTCCGTCGCCGAGGGCGCTGGAGGCGTAACGCTTACAGTTCCTGGGAATAGCACGGACTGTCGAGGGTCAGATACGCTAATAGGGGCTAAGTCTAAAACGGTTGCGACCACGGAAAGTGCTGCGTTGGGCTTACCAGGACCTAACTTGGGGACTTCCACATCAATCCTGCTGAGCCGCACCTGGATGTACCAATATTCGAAGAGAAGAGGGCTCAAGCAGCTTTCACTGATATACCATATGCGGTTGCTGACCCCCTTTCTGGAAGGTCGCGTGTTCCGTCGATCAATGGTCGGTTAGAATGTTTGAATAGGGGTCAAGTCACGGGAGTACCTCCGTTGCCGAGACATAATTTTACTGAGTATCGCGTCCCACCCGTACCGGGTTTGCTCGTTTCTCCGCTTAATATTCCGACCCATCCCCGACAGCCAGCAGCAAGAGATTGTAACAGTGTATCCCACAGTCCCGTCTTCCGCTGGAAGTTAAATTTTGATGGCACATCCGGCTTACATGTGACAGAGTTCATATTTCGGGTAAAATCTCTGGCAGTGCTAGAACAGGTATCCGCCTCCGAATTATGCGCTGGGTTTCATACACTTGTTACTGGGAAAGCTCTTAACTGGTACTGGCAATACTTGCGAAATCAGCGTACGCACCGTGGCAAGAGTTACGTTCCGCCAACCTACGCGAATTCTGCAGCCGGGAGACTGACTACGAAATTCGTAAGCTAGTTGAGTCAAGGAGGCAAGGAGTTAACGAGTCATTCAGTGATTTTCGATTAGCGGTTCATGCGTTAGTGTCCAAAATGAGCAGACCAATTCCAGAAGCGGAGCTGGTGGAAACATTGCGTCGTGACACGAAGCCGGCCTTACAGGGGGCGTTACTTCTCTATCAGACTGACAACGTGCTAGATTTGAGAGACATGTGTAATCGATTTTAAAAACTGTGGTCTGATATAGGCTCTCCAAGGGCGGTCGCACGGCGACGAGCAGTGCATGAAATTTATTCAGACGCGCAGTATTTGAATCACACTTTGTCTTGTCAAATAGACGCCATTGAAGTTCCACCGCGAGGTGTTCAAAGTAATGGATGCGGTGCAGTGGGGGTTATTAAAACGCAATATTGAGCTTGCTTGTCGAGAAACCAAGGCAGGGGTCAAAATTTTGTAGGTGGTCAGCGGGGTTTGACTCCAAGCCATACCTTCAGGCGCACGAGAGAAGAAGCGGCTACCAACAGCGAGCCCGAGCGCTACCGTCAACTCCACGGCATAAGGCTGTCAGCGATGCTGCAGCGCTCCCAAAACTCAAAACTCGTGAGCCAAGATTGGATTTTAGACCGGCTAACAGTCTTAAGTATACATGTATAGCTCGTCCCCTCAGACAGAGAATTCCAGCACGCAAAGAACGTCAAATTTTACCGCTTACTCGGAAATCGGTCCTTCAGAAAAATGTAGTTGCACCTTCTCGGATGAAAACACTTCAATTTCCACCTCGGATATAGAGGATGCATCGTTTTATGTCAGCGAATTCCCATCGGCTTCGGGGTGCATTTCATCCAGGACTGTCCCACGCACACACAGGTACCTTAGCCTACGCAGAGGCATAAAGGCTGCCACCGCCGATACAGTAGTATCTGATAGAGGATCTCGGCCTCGGCCTTACGCCGATGTCTACATTCAGGGACAAAAGATACGAGGCTTATTGAACAGCGGTGCAAATGTGAGCGTGCTCGGGGCTGGAGCGGAGATTTTCCTGGGAAAGATGGAAATCTCATTCCACTCGATGTCATCATCAATTTCGACCGCTGATGGGCGGTAGCAGAAGGTTCTGAGCCACATACGAGTCCTCGCAAAGTATGATGAAAAGACGCGTATGATGAGACTGTACATAGCTCCCTCTCTTCAGCAACACCTGTACCTGGGGATCGATTTTTGGAAGGCCATTGGTTTAAGACCTGGTATGGTAAGTGAGCTTCATTCTTTGCCAAAAGCCTCACCTTCTTGTTCGCAACAGCACGATCTTCCAGAATGCGATTCGCAACGTTTGCCGGAGGTGACAGCCTCATTTCCGTCATTCAGCCAGCAAGGCTTGGGTCTCACCACCTTGCTAGAGCATGAGATAGACATCGGTCTGGCGAAACCCATTAAACAGCGCAACTATTCAGTGTCTCCGGCAGTGCAGAAATCTTACTATGAGGAGGTCGACGGAATGCTGTCGCTAGGGGTCATTGAGGAGAGCCAAAGTTCATGGTCGTCACCAGTGACTTTAGTTAAGAAGGCTAAAGGTAAAGTGCGCCTCTGTCTGGGCGCCCGCAAATTAAACTCCGTAACAGTCCCAGATGACTTTCCGTTACCTCTTATAGATGGACTCCTCAGTAGACTCTAGGAGGCAAAATTTATTTCTGCCATAGACCTGAAGGACGCATTCTGGCAAATACCTCTCACTGTGGGATCAAGAGACAAAACTGCTTTCGCAGTGCCGGGAAGACCCTATACCAGTTCACGGTGCTTCCGTTTGGACTTTGCAACGCTCCGTAAACAGTGTGCAAGCTGATGTGCAAAGTCGTCCCTCACCAACTGTATGATCGAGTGTCTGTGTATTTTGACGACATACTCATTACTTCCTCCACGTTCTACGAACACCTAACGCTTCTTGCGGAAGACGCGTCGTTGCTTCGCGCTGCCGGCCTGACGATCAACGTGGAGAAAAGTAAGTTTTGTATGAGAGAGGTCAGATATCTTGGCTTTGTAGTTGGGGATGGGTGCTTGCGAGCTCATCCCGAAATGGTCACTGCTATTCACGGCTTGCCAAGGCCAACAACTGTCAAGAAAATACGCAGCTTTATCGGAGTATGCGGCTAGAATAGGACGTTCATTCCACATTTCGCTACCATCGCTAGTCCTCTGACGGATCTTCTAAAGAAAAACATCAAGTTTGAGTGGAACGAACAAGCTGAACTGGCATTCCAACAGCTAAAACAGTGTCTGATGACCGCACCAGTTCTCGCGAATCCTGACTTCTCCAAGCCTTTTATCAGTGCGACGCTAGCACTACAAGGGGTTGGAAGCGTCTTGTTTCAGCGTTCTGTGGATGGTGATGAGCATCTCAATGCTTCCATGTCACAGAAGCTGAACCCTGCTTAACGCAACTACAGCATAACCGAATTAGAGTGTCTGGCCGCCGTAATGAGCATAAAATGGTTCAGGCCGTATGTGGAAGGACTGAAGTTTACGGTCATTACTAACCACGCTAGCCTCAAATGGCTCATGGACTCGGTGGAGCCTCAAACTCCAGGCCTTCAAATTTCACATTGAATTCCGTAACGGTAAGCACAATGTGTTGGCTGATGCTCTTTCCAGGTCATTTGCTGACGAGGCAGCAGAACAACACACAGACGAGATAGTTTACCCTGCGCAAGTAAGTTCGCTTGATTTGAAGTCACCTGCATTCTATGAGAAAACGTATGTAGAGAGAATCCAGCGAATCACTTTTAATCCAAGCGGTTTTCAGACCTTACCAATTAGCGGTGGTAAGGTCTATATCTCATTTTCGTTTCCAAATAACAACCGTCTCAGAGGAGCGGGTTCAGTGGAAGCTATGGGTTCCTGATAGTCTTACTGGCGATTTGATTAAATCCCAGCATAGTCCTCCTATGGCAGCACATTTCGGTTTCGCAAAAACCTTAGATAAATTACGTCATCAGTATTACTGGCCGAGCATGGCTTCAGAAGTATGACAGTTCATAAACGCCTGAGAAACGTGTAAACTGATCAAGCCGACCAATGCGCCTTCAAGACCTCCCCTGGGTACGATACGCTCTACCGATCTGCCCTGGCAACGTATCTTCTGTTATTTTCTAGGTCCTTATCCGCGCAGTCGAGGTGGTAATAGGTACATCTTCATCGTACTGGACCACTTAACTAAGTTCGTGCTGTTGGAAGCAATGCGAGAGGCCACAGCCTCGCGAGTCGTCAATTTGCTGGAGGAAAAGGTCTTCTTAATGTTTGGGGTTCCGGAAATGGTGCATTCAGACAATGGTAGTCAGTTCATATCAAAAATATTCGCTCAACTGTTAGATCGTTATGGGGGTGAGACACATCTTTTCTCCAGCTTACTCCCCTCAGTCAAACGCATCAGAGCGTGTTAATCAGTCAATCCTGGCCGCGATCCGCGCCTATGTCGGTACTGAGCATCGAAATTGGGACGAACATCTGAGTGAGGTAGGCTTTGCCATCCGCAAAGTCGTGCATGAGTCATCTAAGTGCTCACCATATTTCCTGCTCTTCGGTCGACACCCAGTAACATGCGGGGGGTCATACCAACTACTTCGAGAGTTAAAGGCAGACTCCGACGGGGCCGTCGAGTGTGTACCGGTCAACCAAAAGCTTCGGCTTTTGCGCGACGAAGTAAAGTTCCATGTTACGGAGGCGTATAGAAAGTACGCCGCTGGTTACAACTTGCGAACTCGAGAAAGAGCCTTTGTACCTGGACAGACTGTGTATGTCCGAAACTTTGTACAAAGTAGCGCAGTCGATCGCTTTGCGGCCAAATTAGAACCTAAGTTCATAAAAGCGACTATTGTAGAGCGAATCGGGCGTGTTTCGTACCGTCTGCAGAATGATAAGGGTCTCTCAATAGGAATTTTCCATGCTCACGACATAAAGTCTTGATCATAGTTGTTTAGATCTCGGCAGCCCTAAGAAGGCATCCGGCAAGCTTCACTTATGAACTACAGGTTACCGCAAAGCCTCCTAATACTTCCTCGTGGTGGGTGATAAACCTCTTTCATTTTTGTTACTAACCCCTTCTGGGTTAGCCTTCACCTGAAGGATTTTATTTTTCTGTCTTTCTTCAATTTTATTGTAACTAAAAGTTTTCCGAGCGGTTGTTGGTGTGGCTGAAGTCTCAGTGCAGTGTAGTTTTTATAGTATATTATATCTAAACTATCAAGTTTAGATGGTCTCAGTCTGTTACTAATCCCTTCTGGGTTAGCCTTCATCTGAAGGGTTTTACTTTCCTGTCCTTTCTCTATCTTTCCTCCAAATAAAAGGTGTCCCGACGTCAGCGAGTGCGAATGTAGTCTCAATGATTTTTTTTTCTATATAGTATATTATATCCAAACTATCAAGTTTAGATGGTCTCAGCCATTGTCACTAATCCCTTCTGGGTTAGCCTTCATCTGAAGGATTTTACTTTCCTGTCCCTTCTTCACTTTTCCGCCAATAGGAGAATGTCACAGTTACAGCAAACGCGGATGGAGTCTCAGCGAGTTTTTTTTTGGGTATTATCTCTAAGATATCAAGTTTAGATGGTCTCAGCCTTTGTTACTAACCCCTTCTGGGTTAACCTTCACCTGAAGGATTTTACTTTCCCGTCCTTTCTTCAATTTCCTTAGAGCTTGAACCCGCTTGCGGCATTCCGCGGGACTTCCGTCGTCCTGAGTGAGTTGATAGATGAATTCTATCTGTTACGGGGCGATTTCCTCTCTTGGGACTGGGGGATTTCCGGGATGTTGCGACCGGATTCAGCAGAACACAGAACGCTAATTAGCGGTGTTTCATCGACGAAGTCGTAATCTGGAGCTGAACGTTCCCGCACCCAATTAACCGATCGCTGCACCTCTTCCTGGCCAGCTCATTGGGCAAGGCGAGTTAATAGACGACGTCTATCTACAGATCAGTCCTCCCTCGTCCAAGATGGACTGGGATCAGGGCCGCAGATGTGATCTGATTTCCCAATAACTCAGCGTGTAGTATATGCCCGGCTTGACACTCTGGTGGGTCGTCCCCACGTTGGGCGCGTTGTGGGTGAACCTATTTAATTTTATTGCAGATCCTGAGCTATGTCTCGTGTCAAATACCGGCTTGAGAATGTTATCTCCGTGGGTGGTCCCCACGCTGTAGCGTATTCCCCATACGCTACCCTTTTCTTCCCCTTCTTCGTTCCTTTTAATTTATCGGCCTCTCTACCTTCTGTAGAGAAACCCCCGCACGTTACCTGAAAAGGGGTGAAAAAGTACATATTTTCGAGAGGTAGCCTTATGCTACTTCTCCAAATAAACAAAAACCCTGAAAAATATAGTTATACATTTTTGAGAAGAAGCCCAATGCTATCTCTCCATATTTTATCAATCCGGCAAATAAAAGAAAAAAAATCCCAAAAGAAAACATATCTATACATACCCGCATATAAGACAGATCTCAAAAAAAAAAAAGAAAAAACCAACGAAAAAGAAAAATTATAAATCATTTTCAAACGAAAAACTGTAACTTCTGCAAAAACGCGCACAAATTAGAATCTTTCAGTGGAAACTTCCCGCTAGTCACCTACGATTCCAAGAACGAAACGGTAATTCGCCTAGCTGTAATACATCGCGAGATACCACCACGCAATGTATTTCAGTAGGCCCGCCGAGAAATCCTAGGTAATTCTCTCACACACTCCTACAAATGGCCAGCAGTTCAGTCGCGAGCAATCGTTTTGGAATGCGAGCTGTGTGCGACGCGATGAGAATGGTGGTTGCCTGCCGGTGGCTGATTTGAGGGAATGATCGGTTGATTGTGGATGGAAGGAAAATCGAGTGATGGAGTGCGAGTCAGTCGGACAGTCGAGATTAAGTGTTGTACATGAACGCCGGTGAAAATTCTTCGTGTTTTTCCTGCTTTGCCGTTTTTGGGGACTTTCTCTTTTGGAAAGCTTTTGTTTGAAAAAAAAACGAAAATCGCGGTTACCTGATATACGCGCGGGAGATTCGAGCGAGGGATTGGAAAGCGTGGCTGTCTAAAGCGCATGTCGGCTCACCTGTGCTGTCGTGTTAAAGTTATTTCAGTGTTGGACATTAACATTTCTTCCTGAGAATTTTGAGGAAATTGGTATAAATAGTGCAAAAGTGCAACATGTAGAAATTTATTTAATTCGTGGAAAATCTTCATGTGTAATAAAGGTGCTGACCTGTAGTAATTTCACTGTTGAACATTAATATTTCCTTCTGGAAATTCAAAGGGAATATATTTAATTAGATGAAAAGTGCAACATTATGGGAAAAGTGCATTATGATTAAAGGTTCGCTTACCTGCATTTAATTTGAACCGATGATATTAACATTTCTTCTTGAAAATTTAGAGGATATTGATATAAGTAGTGCAAAAGTGCAACATCATGAAATTTATTTAATTTGTGGAAAATCTTCATGTGTCATAAAGGTGCTTACCTGTAGTAATTTCAGTGTTGAACATTAACATTTCCTCCTGTAAATTCAAAGGGAATTTATTTAATTAGTTGAACAGTGCAACCTTATGTAAGGTTCGCTTACCTGCGTCAGTTTCAATTGCTATCGTCAACATTTCTTCCTAAAGCATAAGGGAAATTTATTAAATTTGTGGGAAAGCCTCATGTGTCATAAAGGTGCTTACCTGCAGTAATTTCAGTGTTGGACATTAACATTTCTTCCTGAAAATTCAAAGGAAATTTATTTAGTTAGGTGAAAACTGCAACATTATGCTAGATTCGCCTACCTGCATTTAATCTCAATCGCTGATATTGTCATTTCTACCTGAAAACATAACGGAAATTTATTTAATTTGTGGAAAAGTGCGAGATGATGTAAAGTTCGCTTACCTGCAGTTAATTTCAATTGTTGACATTCCTGCAAATATAAAGGAAACTTATTTAGTTAGTGAAAAGTTGTTGACTTTAACATCTCTTCCTGAAAATATAAGGGAAATTTACTCAATTGGTGAAAAAGCGCAAAATGATTTAAGGTTTGCTTACGTGCATTCAACTCCAATGGTTGATATTAGCACTCAGTGAACTAATAATAACAAGTGCATAGTCAAGCAAAAGTCAACGGAATACTTATATAAAAAAAGAGACCAATATGCCCACCTAAATACATGTGAGCTGAACCGGACGGAAATTATGAAGCAACGGATGCATTTGCCTGATGAGGTAGTCAGTTGAGCTAAACCTGGCAAGTTGATGAACGATGTTCATCTTACGATTCTCGTCCTTGGCTGGGCATTGGAGTCAGCTTACCGGCTCCAGTGTGTTAACTAGCACCAGGTTTTTGTTCAAACCAATCTTCCCTTATTATAAAATTCTGTAATCCCTCTTGATGCTCCCTAGTGGAGCTGTGAGTTGTTCGGTTTGCAGTGGCCAATCAGCGTTGTATGCGAGGCATACGTTTTTGAAATTAGTTCCGCTTACATCTGCTAGTTCCAGGGAGAAGCCAGTATATTTGTTCAGCGAACCTGAAACAGAAAAAGGGAGAGAAATAGTCAAATTTTACAATGATGATACATAAAAATATTACCTGCACCTAGAGACTGCACAGGTGAAAAAAACTCCAGCGAAAATCTGAAACTAAATAAAGAAATGGATTAAAAACAAAATAAATCAAGAATTTTATTATAATAATAATAATAAGGTCATTGACATGAACTAAAAGCAGTGTTGTATGTAATTAAAAGAATTATGTTCAATATTTGTGGGCAGATAAGGTGAAATTTGCTAGATAAGCACTCACCTGACATTTGTCCACAAATTCTCACAAAATCGCATAATTACGAAATAAAACACTAAATTCACCAAGTAAGTAAATACATATAATTACCTGTTGCTAAAGAATATCCTCAGTGAAGGAAAGTACCTGAAAAACACTAAAAATTACTTAAAAACACATTAAAAATAAACTTGACACTCGCACGCGAAAGTGTCAAAACAACGAAAACTCCATACTACCGCGACGTTTGACGTATCAAAATCACGTAAAATCGAACCGTGATTTCAATGGTCGAGTTCGTTTCGCGATATTTTCCACGGGAAACGCGATATTCGCGATTTTTTAGTTACACATTTCCCACAATGAGTGCGAAAGAGACTCTCACAGTGGGAAGAAGGCAAAAAATTATTACAAATGACAGGAAAATATACTACATCGAAATGAGACGTAACGAATCGACATTTTTATAGCAAATGTTCCAAAAATTACAAAAATTGATTAAAATCATCAAATTGACAATCAATTTTTACGACAAAGGTATCAAAATTTATATCGTTAAATTTGCTATCGATTGACAACAAGACAAATTCAACTTTTTGTCATTTTCAGTGAAAATTTCGAATATTTGACTTTATAGACAGCGAAAATGGAACGAATATTTCTATAAAAGGAAGGCCATTTGTTCATTCTGTCTTCTATTTTCAACAAATTGTCAAAGAGAGTACACATGCTATATAAGACATAGTATCCTCAATTTGCAATTTTATCATCAGTGCCTAGTGACATTTTGGACTTGTAGTTTTTCTTCGGTTTTCTTGTTATCTTTTATTAGTAATTTCACTTAGACTTTTTTTGGTTTCATCATTTATTTTTTATTTGCATTTAAAGTCAGTTTTTTTCGTTCTTCAAAATTAAAGTGGTTCTGTCATTTTTTAGTTTATTTTCCTTTTTTTGCTTTTTTTTGGAAAGAATTTGTTTTCCAGTGGAATTCGGGAGTTAGTCAATCTTGACGTGGTTTTGACATTACAGGGAATTCAAGGTATTTTTGGTTTTCATATAAATCTTTGGTTAGGTGACGGGTATTAAAGTGTAAGATTGCATGCCAATTTTGTATTGGACATATTACACAAAATAACATCACCAAATACTAAAAATGTATTGAATATAATTTTCTTGAGTTTTCAGTTGTTTGTTCATAAATTTTTGTCAATTAATCAATTCATCAAGGTATAAAACTGTGCCCACACGGGTCACCTTTACACCACATGAGAATTTATTCACGATTGACAGTTAACAATAATTTTTATTTTCAGCATTAATGAATTTACAAAACATAGAAAGGAATTTTAAATAATAATATAAGTCTAGTTAAGAAATTTGAGTAGAATGATAAAAAATCTATGATAGTTAAATTGAATTGCAATTAGGTTAGTTTTTTATCAAGTTATTTTTTACTAGTCTAATTTTAATAATAGATGGAATTTTTGCTCAATAAATCTAAATGGATGAATAACCGGATGATTCTTTCATTTACCGCTACACTACCGCCATCTAAGTGTGATTGTGCTCGGCCATCGTTTTTATTTTAGGTTTCTACGTTGTTTGACACTAGACAGTAGGCATTGGTATCGTGAGGAGAGCTTATTGGAAGCTACACGCATCGCCCAGACGTGGCAGTTTTGAGGTGGATCATTTCAATCTCGTTGTTATAGACCACACGCATTACCCAGACGTGGCAGTTTTTGGGTGGATTATTAAAATCTCGTTGTTATAGTCCACACGCTGCAGATTCAGTGTGTTTGAGTTACTATTTCACAAAGGACGTTTACACTAGCAGTAACTTATAGGAAGTTGCACTAGTGCGTAAACGTTAGAAAGTCAACTCATCGTTTCATTACAGGTAACCACTGAGTAGTCAACAACAAAGCTCTAATTTATGAACGTACACAATTTCGATTCTATAAGAAGAATAACGAAATTGGGTAAAGTTCAGAAAATTGAGCATTTCATATTTTCTTGTTTTCAGGACGTCAGCTGTCAGTCTAGTTTTCAGCGAAGCACAAGACATCACATTTTAGCATTTGGTGGTTCCAACCAGGATTCATTCGACTCATTCATTTAGGTTAGAGTTTTGTAGGGATTAAAATTAGATATTGCAATTCATTTATTTATCGTAGTCAATTTAAAATTAGTTTTGACTTATCAATTTATATTTGTTTACTGCTCAGATTTCTTAATTAATTTAAAATGACAGAACTCAAAAGTTTGTTAAATAAGGAACAAGCTTTACGGAATCGCCTGAAGAAAACAATTGCTAATGGACAAAGGGTTTGTACGAAGCAAAGCTCTGCGAGATCAGGCGAACATGGGCTGAATATGGGCAGATTGATCAGCTGATCAATGAGCTGATCATTGAGACACCGCCCAAAAATGAACCAAAGTATATGACTGATGACACATACTGTAATATGGAAAATACATAATGCATATATATAGGAGAATTATACGATTAGATTCATCCCACAACAGAGTTGGCGGATTCCACACTATTGTTAGCACAACAAACTCGTGTGGAATAACAACAACAACAAAACATCTTACCAAAAATCAAGTTGCCAAAGTATAATGGTAACTATGATGGCTGGCGCTCATTTAAAGATCTATTCACGGCCGTAGTATAGAACAACACAAACTTGAAGGATGTTCATAAATTGTACTACTTGAAAGGCTCATTACTAAGTGATGCGGAGAAATTACTACGTCACACTCCCATCACAAATGAAGGTTATCTACCCGCATGGAACAAATTGAAGGCAAGGTACGAGAATAAGAAGATTCTCGTAAATCATCAACTTAAGATTATGACAAATCAAGCTGAAATAACTTCAGAAACAGCTGTAGAATTAAAATCACTAGTTGACACTACACAAGAGTGTCTACAGCAACTGAAGGGTTTGCAAGTTAATACTGCTTCATGGGATGTATTACTTGTGTATTTGATAGTACAGAAGCTGCCTTTCGTAACATTAAGATTGTGGGAAGAAAATCAAGGAGCGTCGCAAGAGCTGCCAACTTATAAACAACTATTCACATTCTTGGACACAAGGTTGAAAATATTAGAAGCAATTTCAGACACATTGGCACCCAAGTCAAGTCAAGCTAAATGTCACTCAAAACCAACTACAACAAAAGCATTACACACAATCAAGTCAGTGAAATGCGCAGCATGTAATGGAGACCATTTACTTCAGAATTGCACAAGATTCCAAAATATGGATTTACAAGGCAGAAAGAAGTTCATCAAGACAAATGGACTTTGCTACAACTGTCTATCAAGGAAACATTCACTTAGGAATTGTTCCAGTAGGTGTCGATGCTCTAAATGCAAACAGATGCATCATACATCGATACATGAGGATGCTAAAGCAAATAATTTACATCCTCGGAATGTAGAGGCTACAAATCTGCAATACAAATCTGTTGAAGTTGATTTTAACTCAAAGCCTAGGCAACTTCAACAACACAAAGATAATAGCAGTCTTGACCAAGTCAAACCAAGTACCAATAAGGGTACAGGAGATCGAACGACAACTCATACGTACATGAACCGAGAACGATCTTATGCGCTATTATCTACGGCTTTTGTAAAAGCCCAAGGTGAGTACGGAAAGCCACAAAGATTGCGTTGTCTTATCGACTCAGGATCAGAATGCTCTTTTATCACAAAGTCGGTATGTCACAAATTGCAGGCTATTTGCAGTCCAACACTAGTGACTGTAATAGGGTTAAACAAAGGTTTAACAGGTAACTCGAGCAAGATAACCAAGCTATCACGTCCTGTGGAGAAGATAAAACAACAATCTCAAAGGAATTTTTGGTAATCGACAAAATCACTGACGCGCTACCAACAAAATTTATATCTAAAGTCAAATACAAGCATTTAGATCAACTCGACTTAGCAGATCCTACATTCTGGAAACCTGGCAAGATAGATGCACTACTTGGCGCCAAGGTTTATGCGAAGATAATACAAGAAGGGATTGTACAGGGTCCACCTAACACACCAACAGCTCTGAAGACAATCTTCGGTTGGATGCTATTAGGATCAGCTGGAAATGCAACAAATGAGAGCACAGTAAAGGCTTTCATGACACACACAGATGCTTTGGAAAGGCAACTTAGACAGTTTTGGGAAACCGAAGAAATTTCCACACAACCTGTTCCCTCACAAGACGAAACAATGTGAGAAGGGATATTTCACGATTCCTGCAGTCGTCTAGACTCAGGAAAATATCGGGTGAAGTTACCATTTGTGAATAACATCACGCCAGCGTTGGGTAATTCCAGACAACAAGCGATCACCGTTTAGAAAGCTTGCAAAACAATTTGCGAAAAACAAGGAGTTTAAAATGGAGTATGAAAAATGTCTGGACGAATATATCGATTTAGGCCATATGGAGGAAGTAGGGCCGCCTCAGGAATGCGAAAACCATTACTACATTCCTCATCATGCTGTGGACAGTTCAACGACGAAACTACGTGTGGTGTTTGACGCATCAGCGAAGACGACAAATGGAGAGTCTCTCAATCAACATTTGTTAAAGAGACCAACACTTCAGCCAACATTATTCACGACATTGTTGAATTGGAGGAAATATAGAACTGTCATGAATGGAGACATAGAGAAAATGTACCGCATGATTGAAATACATCTGGATCATAGAACTTTTCAGAGGATAGTATGGCGGCATTCAACGAAGGGTATACTCCAAGATTACCAACTGAAGACAGTAACTTTGGGACAACTTCAGCTCCATATTTGGCGATAAGGACGCTTCAACAATTGGCAAGGGATGAATATCATAACTGGCCGCTTGCAGCAAATGCGGTATTCAACAACTTCTATGTAGACGATCTTCTGTCTGGAGCCGACAAGTTAAAGGACGCAAAGGAGTTACATCATTAGCTCATCCAAATGACGAATTCTGCTGGATTCAATTTAAGAAAATGGACCAGCAACGATAGCAGATTGTTACAAGATCTACAAGACGATCACGTCGAACTGAAAAACTCATAAACGTTTCCAGAGAATGACTCAGTCAAGACATTAGGGATCAAATGGTTCCCAAAGGATGATTTCTTCAAGTTTGCAATCAAGCCACTGTCGCATCATGCAGTGTTCACAAAACGCATCATTTTACCAGGGATTGCATCCTTATATGATCCTCTCGGTTGGCTATCTCCGATAATCATAGAAGCTAAACTGCTCATGCAAGGTTTATGGATTACGGGCTCATCATGGGATGATCCAGTGTCAGACAACGTTAGCCACACCTGGAAAATCTTTGCTGACAATCTAAACCTGTTGGAATAATTACGAGTCCCAAGATGGATTAACTACTCAAAAGAGGCACGCATGCAAATACATGGATTTTGCGATGCGTCATTTAAGTCATACGCTGCAGCAATCTACTTAAGAGTAAAACAAGATGATCGTACATTTGTTACACATTTGCTAACGTCAAAGACAAAGGTAGCACCGATTAAACCAATGACAATACCACGTCTTGAATTGAACGGTGCCTTACTGCTCGTGAGATTACTGAAGACCATTGTACAAGGCATTCACTTGGAAGACATTCCCGTAGTTGCTGGGACAGATTCCAAAATAGTACTACAATGGATCAAGGAGCATCCTTCCAATTGGAAAATCTATGTAGCCAATCGGATCGTAGAAATTCAGGATAATCTAAAATTCGAACATTGGCGGCATATTCCACCGAGTCAGAGTCCAGCTGACTTGGCGTCGCGTGGCATCGCAATCCCTCAGCTCCTGAACAATGACTTTTGGTGGCATGGACCCTCATGGCTAACACAATCACAAGATAATTGGCCAATCAAGAACGAAATCAAGGAAGCAACTATCCTTGAGCAAAGAGCACCAACTGTCATTAATTTTTTAATAAATTGTGAAACTGACATTCTGGAAAGATACTCTTCTTTCACGCGATTAGTTCGTATTATTGCAAGGCTGCAGCGCTTCATACACAATTGTAAAAATCCTGATAACAAAAGGATTACAATATTAACCAGTGAGGAGTGCCTACATGCACATGAAACTGTATTCAAATCAGTGCAGCTGTCAACATTCCCAGACGAGTATCAGGCACTGCTGCAGGAAGGTACTGTAGCTAAGGGTAGCAAACTGTTACGGTTGAATCCAGTTCTTGATAGCAATGGATGGACAATTGGATAACGCGTTAATATCTTATAATAGAAGACACCCAGTAATCTTACCTCGTGATCACCATGTAACGTCAATATTCATTGACAAGGTCCATTAAGAAACATTACATGGTGGCACATCTTTAGTTCTGAATACAAGCAGAAACTCAGTCTGGATCTTAGATGGAAGGCGTTGTATCTCAACTAGGATACATAAGTGCATTATATGTTTTAGACAACGTCAAGCAACAGAAACGCAATTGATGGGTAATCTATCTGCAGCAAGAGTAAACATAACAAAACCCTTTGCTTAAGTTGGAATAGATTACGCCGGACCAATAACCATCAAGACAGCAAGTCACAGAAATTCAAAGCTATAAAAGGCCTACTTCTGTATTTTTGTATGCATGGCAACTAAGGCAGTGCACATTGAATTAGTCTCTAGTTTAACTGCAGAAGCCTTCATTGCAGCCTTGAAAAGGTTCCTAGGCAGAAGAGGTCTGTGCACTGACCTCTATTCAGATTGCGGCACAAACTTTGTTGGAGGAAAGGCAATATTGGAGAAAGATTTACAGCAAGCAATCAAACAAGCAACTCCAATGGCTGCTGAATATTTATCTTCAAAATTAATTACATGGCATATGAAACCACCAGCAGCTTCGCATTTTGGAGGATTATGGGAGTCGGGTGTAAAATCCATTAAACACCATCTACGTAGATCTATTGGAAACTCAAACCTCACATTTGAAGAGTATGACTCAAGTTGAGGCCTGCTTAAATTCAAGGCCACTATGTCATCTGAGAGATGACCCGAATAACACGTTTATCCTAACTCCAGGACACTTCCTAATTGGACAATCGTTCAACGCGCTTCCAGAGCTCGAGTATACTAGCCAAAACACTTCATATGCAACCAGATGGAAGCACGTCCAGCAGATGGTGCAACAATTCTGGAACCATTGGTCTAAAGATTATCTAAACCAATTGCAGAATAGACCTCAGTTGTTCACTCAACAGCCTAATCTGCAAAAAGGAGATATCGTGTTACTGCGATGTGAAAATACACCACCAACACTGTGGTCATTTGGGATCATTAATGAGATTTACCCCGGATCCGATGGTCTAGTCCGAGTGGTGCAAATCAAAACCCAGAGAAGTATCTTCACAAGACGTATTAACAAATTATGTCGTATACCAATTAGATAACAATAATGAATATGTGTCGTCACATTTCTTATCTGTTTGTGAATGTCCCATTTGATTAGACAAATTACTTATTATTTTACTTTACAGATGTCAAAAAAGTACGACATAGACGAGGATATCCTGGATAAATATGACGATATCAACATGAATTTCCTGCTGCCAGATGATCCCATTGATGCACCATTTGACGCCAGCGAATTCGAGGAGCTATGGTCATGGTTGGTGGATCAGACGACAGAGCCAGATGCAGAGCAGGCATCTGCATCAGGATCATCCACAGCAGAAGCATCCACATCAAAGGCTGGTACATCAGCAGCATCTAAAGCAGAGGCATCAACGTCCAACGCCCACGATTTGCTCCTAGTTGATACGCCACAAACAAATCCGACGGTGAAAGAAATGATCATCGCCAATGGGGCCCAAGTAGACAACCTGGAACGCCTTCTAACCACAACTACAATGAAAGAACCTAAAATGTGGTTGGAGAACTCATTCCAGAAGTTCATTACCCGTAAAGGTATAAGCATCTTTCTCCCAAGCGAGGTCATCAAACGTATAGACTTCGAAGATATCCAGACGAGGCGAAATAAGGAGAAGACACTAAACCTACCAGGTCGTTATCAGGTAGTGTTACGTGTTCTTGCGGATGGATCACTCAAGCTTCACCACTACCGCAAACGAGGCATCCAGATAATTAAAAAGAGGTTGTTGAACAGGACCGTTCAATGGGAAGGAGAATGTTCAGCGAACCTGAAACAGAAAAAGGGAGAGAAATAGTCAAATTTTGCAATGATGATACATAAAAATATTATCTGCACCTAGAGACTGCACAGGTGAAAAAAACTCCAGCGAAAACCTGAAACTAAATAAAGAAATGGATTAAAAACAAAATAAATCAAGTATTTTATTATAATAATAATAATAAGTTCATTAACATGAAATAAAAGCAGTGAATTATGTACATATGTACAACAACAATGCCATGGAAATTTGGATACATGAAAAAACATGAATGAATTCATGTTCCCCATTAAATATTCAACATAAAACATTAATGAACACGACAAATTACATAATTAAAAGAATTATGTTCAATATTTGTGGGCAAATAAGGTGATATTTGTTAGATAAGCACTCACCTGACATTTGTTCACAAATTCTCACAAAATCGCATAATTACGAAATTAAACACCAAATTCACCAAGTAAATAAATAGATATAATTACCTGTTGCTAAAGAATATCCTCAGTGAAGGAAAGTACCTGAAAAACACTAAAAATTACTTAAAAACACATTAAAAATAAACTTGACACTCGCGCGCGAAAGTGTCAAAACAACGAAAACTCCATACCACCGCGACGTTTGACGTATCAAAATCACGTAAAATCGAACCGTGATTTCAATCGTCGCGTTCGTTTCGCGATATTTTCTACAGGAAACGCGATATTCGCGATTTCTTAGTTGCACATTTCCCACAATGAGTGCGAAAGAGACTCACAGTGGGAAGAAGACAAAAAATTAATACAATTGACAGGAAAATCTACTACATCGAAATGAAACGTAACGAATCGACATTTTTATAGCAAATTTTCCAAAAATTACAAAAATTGATTAAAATCATGAAATTGACAATCAATTTTACGACAAAGGTATCAAAATTTATATCGTTAAATTTGCTATCGATTGACAACAAGAAAAATTCAACTTTTTGTCATTTTCAGTGAAAATTTCGAATATTTGACTTTATAGACAGCGAAAATGGAACGAATTTTTCTATAAAAACGAGGCCATTTGTTCATTCTGTATTCTGTTTTCAACAAATTGTCAAAGAGAGTACACATGCTATATAAGACATAGTATCCTCAAATTTGCAATTTACCATCAGTACCTAGTAATATATTTTTGGACTTGTAGTTTTTCTTAGGTTTTTTTATCTTTCATTAGTAATTTCACTTATAGTTTTTTTTTGGTTTCATCATCTATTTTTTATTTGCATTTAAAGTCAGTTTTTTTCGTTTTTCAAAATTAAAGTAGTTCTGTCATTTTTTAGTTAATTTTCCTTTTTTTTGCTTTTGTTTTGGAAAGAATTTGTTTTCCAGTGGAATTCGGGAGTTAGTCAATCTTGACGTGGTTTTGACATTACAGTGAATTCAAGGTATTTTTTTTTGTTTTCATATAAATCTTTGGTTAGGTGACGGGTATTAAAGTGTAAGATTGCATGCCAATTTTGTATTGGACATATTACACAAAATAACATCACCAAATACTAAAAATTTATTGAATATAATTTTCTTGAGTTTTCAGTTGTTTGTTCATAAATTTTCGTCAATTAATCAATTCATCATGGTATAAAACTGTGCCCACACGGGTCACCTTTACACCACATGAGAATTGATTCAAGATTGACAGTTAACAATAATTTTTATTTTCAGCATTAATTAAATTACAAAACATAGAAAGGAATTTTAAATAGCAATATAAGTCTAGTTAAGAAGTTTGAGTAGAATGATAAAATATCTATAATAGTTAAATTGAATTGCAATTAGGTTAGTTTTTTATGAAGTTATTTTTTACTATTCTAATTTTAATAATAGAAGGAATTTTTGCTCAATAAATCTAAATGAATGAATGACCGAATGATTCTCTCATTTACCGCTACACTACCGCCATCTAAGTGTGATTGTGCTCTGCCATCTCTTTTATTTTAGGTTTCTACGTTGTTTGACACTAGACAGTAGGCATTGGTATCGTGAGAGCTTATTGGAAGCTACACGCATCGCCCAGACGTGGCAGTTTTGAGGTGGATCATTTCAATCTCGTTGTTATAGACCACACGCATCACCCAGACGTGGCAGTTTTTGGGTGGATTATTAAAATCTCGTTGTTATAGTCCACACGCTGCAGATTCAGTGTGTTTGAGTTACTATTTCACAAGAGACGTTTACACTAACAGTAACTTATAGGAAGTTGTTCAAAGGATTTCAATTATTCGTTAGTGTTCAAGGATATTTAGTAGTTCTAATTCAATAGTGAAATTATTATCAAAAAAAAGGGGGGACCAATATGAAAAAAAAAAGTATCATCGTAGCCAGGAATCGAACCTCAACTCCTTTGTCTTTGGCCGAAATGATTTCCACTACACCAAACTCACTACCTTAATATGGTTTCATAGTTCAAAGAAAAACACTTCGTTCATGTTATTTTAGTTCACAAATTAATTTATTCTATAACTAATGAAACATCAATAAAAAAACACTCAACGTTATTTTACAATGTATTTTTTAGTTCGACTTCTACTTTTAACATGCACTACCATAAAATTCAACTTCGAGATTAAAAAATGCACATACTAAATTCTCCCAAAAAAAAAAACAATAGGGACGCAAACGATTTTATTAGCCGTTTTATTAATTCAATTGGGCTTCTGATTTCTAATTCAGTAAAAAAAATAGAGATTTCCAGTAAAAAACTTCTGACCGTCGCGACTTTGATTTCTCATCTCCTGTTAGGAATTTTTTCTTTTTCTTTTGAGAATTGCAGTTTAGTTATTTTTAACGGAAAAACAACATGATTATTCTAGAATTCTAGAATTCAATATATATGCCCTTTCAAGTTTTCCTGTCCCTTTCATTTCTAATTTAACGAAATCTATCATTTCCAGGGTTGTATAAAGTGCATTTTCGAACCATATCGACATTCGAAATAACAAAAATATTGCTTGTCAATGTCAATCAGATAAGACGGCACTATTTACAAGTGATCAAGTGACGGTGAAAAATCTTTGGAAAATATCAAGAAATAGGTGAGTATATTTAGCTTTTCATTTTTGTTGATAATTGGTTTTCTGATATATGTTAATTGATGTTAAGTGTTTCGAGAGAATAAATCATGTGCGTCCGGTATTTTTATAAGTTCTAAGTGATCCTTGTCTACGTGTTTATGTTACAAACAAAAGAACAGAAACTCTATCCTACTTTTCTTAACTAAAACAATATATTAATTTTAGGTAATTGCAGAGAAAAAAAAACAAATGATTGGAGTACAAAGAAAAAAAAATGTAAAAAGACAAGAAAACGAATTCTAAATCAAATAAGTATCTACTACCCTAATTAAATTGTTGTTGATGATTCTTTGTGGTTGTATTTATTTTCTTCTTTTCAGATTTTGCTGTGAAGCTATCGCCTATGCCTTTTGCAGCAACATACACCCCGCCTTGAAACGACCAGTTTCAATATGTTCGATGACAGATTTCAAAACAAAAAATTTCCATGAATAATGCCGAATGACTTGTGGATTTCCAAAGTAGTAACTCATTGACGGGATGCTTCTGTAAAGGCAAAATAGCCTAAATTGACTGTTTGATAATAATGATTCAATGTTCGGGACAAGTATAAGGGCTCGACATGAGGATAATAATAAAGGATATTACTATTGATTACAGCGGTTTCAATAGGTAAGAGGCAAATTTTTGTAATGGGTCGTTTAAGGACGTTATTTTGGGTTTTTATTGTTACGAATCGTGTTAGATTGTCTTTCCCAGGATGAGTTTCAATGATCCTTCCCATTAGCCAACGTGATGGGGGAAGTCTCTCATCTTTAATTAATGCCAGTTCGTTCACCCTGAGGGTTATTTCTTTGGACAACCACTTTGGCCGTTGCTGTAGACGATGGAAGTATTCAGTACTCCACCGTTTCCAAAATGTTTGAAATAGCTTTTGGACGTATTGGTAACGGTCAAGACGATTGATGTTTGTCTCCAAAAGTGTAGGCTCTGGTAGTGTGAGTAACGCTCCTCCAATTGAAAAGTGTCCTGGTGTTGGAGCTGACATATCTTCTGGATCTTGTGACATCTCTGTTAGTGGTCTAGAGTTTAAGCTGGCTTCAATCTGTGTCAGCAAGGTATTGAATTCCTCATATGTGAGAATCGCATTTCCAATTATCCTTTTCAAGTGAGTTTCCACGGACTTAACTCCGCTTTCCCATAATCCTCCGAAATGTGGTGAGGAGGGTGGTATAAAATTCCGTTTGCTTCCCTGGTTTTCAATGGCTTGAGCGATTTAATTTTCTATTTGTTGTGTCATTTCTAACTTGTAGCGAGTGAGAACACCATTTGCTCCAATAAAATTTGAACCGCAGTCGCTATATAGATCGGTACATAGCCCCGACGTGATACAAATCTTCGGAATGCTGCTAGAAACCCAGCCGTGGATAAATCACTCATGATTTCTAGGTGCATAGCCTTAGTAACCATAGAAATAAAGACTGCTATGTATCCCTTATAACTCCGAGTTCCTCTGCCTTTAGAGCTTTTTACGTCAAATGGGCCGCAATAATCAATTCCAGTGTGTGCAAAAGGGTGTGCTCTTTGTACTCGGAAACTTGGGAGATTTGCCATTAGCTGCATTTTAGTTTGAGCTATCTGCCGAAAACATTGGATATATTTATGATTGCAGGCACGGACGACATTTCTGCCATTCAATATCCAATATTTCCGGCGAATCAGGGACAACATGAGTTGAGCACCTCCATGAATAGTTTTCTTATGCATACTGTCTACTATTAGATTTGTCAGGTGACCTTTTTCAGGTAGTATAATGGGATGTCTCTCGAAAAAGTTGAGTGATGAGTTTTGCAAGCGGCCACCCACTCTAATTAGACCATCGATATGCAAAAAGGGATTCAGTATAATAAACTTACTCTGTCTTGGAATTTGTCTATCTTCTTGCAATGCTTTTTTTTCGTTAATGAAGTCTTTAGTCTGTTCAGACTTTATCCAAAATATTAAGGCGCTTTGTAATTCTTCACTTGTTAAATATTTGAGCTTTCGTTTATGAAGATGACTACGGGTATTGTTGATCCAACGTTGACAGTACGCTGTGATTCTTAAAAGTCTGGTGAGCGAAGAGTAACGTTCTAGTAAATTCCAAGCTTCATGAGGGGTGTGTACGTGTAGACTCAAAATCTTTTTTCGCAATCCCTGCGTCGTCTCGACACTTTCCTTACCTTTCGGCCAGTTTTCTTTAGATTTCTTGAGCCATGATGGACCACACCACCATAGACTATAATTCTTTAATTTCCCAGGTTCCATACCCCTACTTGCACAATCTGCTGGATTAAATTCAGTTGGTACATGAGCCCAACAGTTTTCTTTCAATAGCTGGTGAATATTTGATTCTCGATTTGCAATAAAGGTCTCCCAAATCGATGGATGTCTTTTTAACCATGCAAGTACGATCGTTGAGTCTGTCCACGCGTAGATGCTATCTATGTCCAATTGAAGAATTTGTTAGATTTCGATGATTAATTTAGCTAAAAGATTCGCACCACATAGCTCCAGTCTCGGAAGGGATATTGTTTTAATACGAGCGACTTAAGTTTTTGCAGATATCAAATGTACATCAACTTGTCCATCAGCATGCTCAGTGCGCACATAAACCGTTGCAGCGTATGCTTTGATTGATGCATTGCAAAATCCATGAAGATCGACTTTCAACAATTCTCCTGTCCGAATCCATCGAGGAATCTGTATCCTTTGGGTATGTATAAGATTTTCTCGACATTGGGTCCAATCATGCTCAACTTCCGCCGGAACCTCGTCATCCCATTGTGATCCTGCTAGCCAAAGTGTTTGGATCAAAATCTTAGCTGTAATTGTAATGGGTGCGAGCCAACCTATAGAGCGAAGAGCTTTGCAATCTCTGAGAGGATACTGCGCTTTGTCCATACTTCGTTCTCGATTTCGATTTCTACTCTATATCAAAGGGTGTCATTTCGGGGATTCCATAGCATTTCAAGAGCTTTAACATCACTGGATTCTACTG
Source organism: Dioctria linearis (assembly GCA_963930735.1). Taxonomy (NCBI): domain Eukaryota; kingdom Metazoa; phylum Arthropoda; class Insecta; order Diptera; family Asilidae; genus Dioctria; species Dioctria linearis. The sequence goes on along the minus strand of OZ005742.1, from coordinate 158,251,060 downwards.
ATAGAGGGAGATTGAGCTCTCTGTTCTCTTCCAGAATTGCTTGAAGAATAGTTTCATTGTTGGATGCCCATTTTCTAAGCTCAAATCCTCCCGTACTTAGAAGACGACTAATTTGAAATTGTTTCAGTGTGGCTTCTTCAACACTGTTCCCGGCAGAAATCAGATCGTCTACGTAGAAGTCATTAAGAACTGCTGCCGCTCCGATCGGGTAATTATGGGTTTCATCTCGGGCTAACTGTTGCATTGTTCGAATTGAAAGATATGGTGCACTTTTAACTCCAAATGTCACAGTTGTCAACTTGTAGTCTCGTATAGGTGTGTCTTGTCAGTCCCTCCACACTATTCTTCGGTACTCAGCGTCTTTAGGGTGGATATTAATCTGTCTATACATTTTCTGTACGTCTGCCATGAAAGCTATTTCATACCGTCGCCACCGTAGAAGAATTGCGAATAGCGTTTCCTGAATAGTCGGACATTTTAAAAGTATGTCATTCAAGGACTTTCCATTGGTTGCTCGTCGGGAGGCATCAAAAACTATGCAAACTTTGGTAGTTGTGCTAATCGGCTGTAAGATGGCATGATGTGGCAGATACTTGCCAGCGTATGATGAATTTTCAGTCTCTTTATGTTTTATGAAGTCAATTTCTGTAGTATTAGTAGGATCCATGTGTCCCAGTTCTAAATATTCTACCATACATTTAATCTATTCCATTTTCAGGTGAGGATCTTGGATGAAACGCTTTTCCATCTGTAGCAGTCGAGCAATTGCAATATTCCTGGATGCTCCCAGCACAGTTTCATCGTCGACAAATGGTAGACTGACCTGTTCTCTTCCACTGGAACATCTGATGTAACTATTGCTATAATGCTGTTCACATTGACTTTCTTCGGGAGTTGAAATTGGCTTAGTAGGTATTTCTTCTAACTCCCAATACATTCTCAGGTCTTCATATGGATTAACATTAATATGAAACATTTTTATTTCCCTAGGTTGAAAAGATTGTGGACATGATTCACCGGATAGTATCCAGCCGAATATCGTGCGCTGTCCAACTGGGGTACCAACTTCTCCCTTCCGTATTCCATCGCAGATGAGAGAAGGATACACATCGGCTGCTAAGAGTATATCAATGACTCCTCGTTGGTGGAATGTAGGGTCAGCCAATTCAAGGCCATCAAGATGATGCCATGAAGACCTTTTAATCTGATGTCCTGGTAACACATTTGTGATCTTTTTGATTACAAAGGCCTTAACAGTAATGGTAGGTTGATTTCTATATTTTTTCGCTTGAACTATCAATTTTGTACTCGCCTTGATCTTTTCAGTAGAAACGTTTCCTAGTCCGGTTGCATGTGCATCTATAAATTCCTTAGGCATCGAAGAGCTTGAGCAACATGTTCTGTAACAAAAGATGCCTGAGAACCAGGGTCGATTAGAGCTCCGCAAATTTGTTCCAATCCATTTGGAGCAACAATTCTAACTAAAGCGGTAGCTAAAAGCATCTGTTGAGGTCTCGAAGATTGACTTACGACAAAGGACTGGGTTTCTACTCGTCGTCGTTATTTGTGACAACAAATGTTTGTCTGGCTGATTCAAGTTGGACAACATGTTCAGTTCTTAAATTTTCTGATAAGGCTTGATCTTTGTGTAACGTCGTGTGATGTAATTTCTTACATATCAGGCATTTAAGTTTACTTGGACAGTTTGCAACAAGGTGTCCTGTTCCGAGGCAATTTAAACATAGACCTTTGGATTTTACTTCTTGCAGTCAGTAGACTCCAGGAGGCAAAATTTATTTCTGCCATAGACCTGAAGGACGCATTCTGGCAAATCCCTCTTGCTGTGGGATCAAGAGACAAAACTGCTTTCGCAGTTCCGGGAAAACCTTATACCAGTTCAAGGTGCTTCCGCTTGGACTTTGCAACGCTCCGCAAACAGTGTGCAAGCTGATGTGTAAAGTCATCCCTCCCCAACTGCATGATCGAGTGTCTGTGTATCTTGACGACTTACTCATTACTTCCTCCACGTTCTACGAACACCTAACGCTTCTGGCGGAAGACGCGTCGTTGCTTCGCGCTGCCGGCCTAACGATCAACATGGAGAAAAGTAAGTTTTGTATGAGAGACGTCAGATATCTTGGCTTTGTAGTTGGGGATGGGTGCTTGCGAGCTGAGCCCGAAAAGGTCACTGCCATTCACGACTTGCCAAGTCCAACAACTGTCAAGAAAATACGTAGCTTCCTCGGAGTATGCGGCTGGAATAGGAGGTTCATTCCACATTTCGCTACCATCGCTAGTCCTCTGACGGATCTTCTAAAGAAAAACATCAAGTTTGAGTGGAATGAACAAGCTGAACTGGCATTCCAACAGCTAAGACCGTGTCTGATGATCGCACCAGTGCTCGCGAATCCTGACTTCTCCAAGCCTTTTTTCATTCAGTGCGACGATAGCACTACATGGGTTGGAAGCGTCTTGTTTCAGTGTTCTGTGGATGGTGATGAGCATCCCATTGCTAACATGTCGCAGAAGCTGAACCCTGCTCAACGCAACTACAGCATAACTGAGTTAGAGTGTCTGGCCGCCGGAATGAGCATCAAAAGGTTCAGGCCGTATGTGGAAGGACTGGAGTTTACGGTAATTACTAACCACGCTAGCCTCAAATAGCTCAGGGACCAACGGGATCTATGCGGCAGCCTGACTGGTTGGAGCCTCAAACTCCAGGCCTTCAAATTTCACATTGAACTCCGTAAATGTAAGGACAATGTGTTCGCTGATGCTCTTTCCAGTTCAGTTGCTGACGAGGCAGCAGAACAACCCACAGAAGAGATAGTTTACCCTGCGCAAGTAAGTTCGCTTGATTTGAAGTCACATGCATTCGATGAGAAAACGTATGTGGAGAGAATCCAGCGAATCACTTCTAATCCAAGAGGTTTTCGGAACTTACGAATTAGCGGTGGTAAGCCCTATATCTCATTTTCGTTTCCAAATAACAACCGTCTCAGAGGAGCGGATTCAGTGGAAGCTATGGGTTCCTGATAGTCTCACTGGCGATTTGATTAAATACCAGCATAGTCGTCCTATGGCAGCACATTTCGGTTTCGCAAAAACCTTAGAGAAATTACGTCGTCAGTATTACTGGCCGAGCATGGCTTCAGAAGTATGACAGTTCATAAACGCCTGCGAAACGTGTAATCTGATCAAGCCGACCAATGCGCCTTCAAGAAGCAATTCCAGAGGCCACAGCCTCGCGGGTCGTCAATTTCCTGGAGGAAAAGGTACATTCAGGCAATGGTAGTCAGTTCATATCAGAAATATTCGTTCAACTGTTAGATCATTACGGGGTGATACACATCTTCTCACCAGCTTACTCCCCTCAGTCAAACGCATCAGAGCGTCCTGGTCGCGATCCGCGCCTATGCCGGCACAGAGCATCGAAATTGGGACGAACATCTGAGTGAGATCGACTTTGCCATCCGCAAAGTCGTGCATGAGTCATCTAAGTGCTCACCATATTTCCTGCTCGTCGGTAGACACCCAGTAACATGCGGGGGGTCATACCAACTACTTCGAGAGTTAAAGGCAGACTGCCACGGGGCCGTCGAGTGTGTACCGTTCAACCAAATACTTCAGCTTTTGCGCGACGAAGTAAAGTTCCATCTTACGGAGGCGTATAGAAAATACGCCGCTGGTTACAACTTGCGAACGCGAGAAAGAGCCTTTGTACCTGGACAGACTGTGTATGTCCGAAACTTTGTACAAAGTAGCGCAGTCGATCGCTTTGCGGCCAAATTAGCACTTAAGATCATAAAAGCGACTATTGTAGAGCGAATCTGGCGCGTTTCGTACCGTCTGCAGAATGATAAGTGTCTCCCAATCGGCATTTTACATGCTTAGGACATAAAGTCTTGATTAAAGTTGTTTAGATCTCGGTAGCCCTAAGAAGGTATCCGGCAAGTTTCACTTGTGGACTACAGGTTATCGCAAAGCCTCCTACTCTTTCCCCAGTGGTGGGTGATAAACCTCTTTCATTTTTGTTACTAACCCCTTCTGGGTTAGCCTTCACCTGAAAGATTTTATTTTTCTGTCTTTCTTCAATTTTCTTCCAACTAAAAGTTTTCCGAGCGGTTGTTGGTGTGGCTGAGGTCTCAGTGGAGTGTAGTTTTTATAGTATATTATATTTAAACTATCAAGTTTAGATGGTCTTAGTCTGTTATTAACCCCTTCTGGGTTAGCCTTCATCTGAAGGGTTTTACTTTCCTGTCCTTTCTTTAACTTTATTCCAAATTAAATGTGTCCCGATGTCAGCGAGTGCGGATGTAGTCTCAACAATTTTTTTTCTATATAGTACATTATCTCTAAACTATCAAGTTCAGATGGTCTCAGCCATTGTCACTAATCCCTTCTGGGTTAGCCTTCATCTGAAGGATTTTACTTTCCTGTCCCTTCTTCACTTTTCCCCCAATAGGAGAATGTCACAGTGTCAGCAAACGCGGATGGAGTCTCAGCAAGTTTTATACAGTATATCATCTCTAAACTATGGAGTTTACATTTTCATAGTCTTTGCTACTAACCCCTTTTGGGATAGCCTTCACGTGAAGGATTTTACTTTCCTGTCCCTTCCCTTTTTCTCCAATAAAAGAATGTCGCAGTGTCAGCAAGTGCGGATGGAGTCTCAGCGAGTTTTTTGTGTGTATTATATCTAAGCTATAAAGTTTACATGGTCTCAGCCTTTGTTACTAACCCTTCTAGTTTAGCCTTCACCTGAAGGATTTTACTTTCCTGTCCTTTCTTCAATTTCCTTAGAGCTTGAACACAGAACGCTAAGTAGCGGCGTTCCATCGACGAAGTCGTAGTCTCGAGCCGAACATTCCCGCACCCAATAAACCGATCGCTGCAGCTCTTCCTGGCCAGCTCATTGGGCAAGGCGAGTTGATAGACGACGTCTATCTATTGATCAGTCCTCCCTCGTCCAAGACGGACTGGGATCAGGGCCGCAGATGGGATCTGATTTCCCAAAAACCCAGGGTGTAGTGTATGCCCGGCTTGACACTCTGGTGGGTCGTCCCCACGTTGGGCGCGTTGCGGGTGAACCTATTTTCTTTTATTGCAGATTCTGACGCATGTCTCGTGTCAAAGCCCGGCTTGAGACTCTTATCTCCGTGGGTTGTCCCCACGCTGTAGCGTATTCCCCATAAGCTACCCTTTTCTTTCCCTTCTTCGTTATTATTAATTTATCGGCCTCTCTACCTTCTGTAGAGAAACCCCCGCACGGTACCTGAAAAGGGGTGAAAACGTACATATTTTCGAGAAGTAGCCTTATGCTACTTCTCCAAATAAACAAAAACCCTGAAAAATATAGTTATACATTTTTGAGAAGAAGCCCTATGCTATCTCTCCATATTTTATCAATCCTGCTAATAAAACAAAAAAAGAATCCCAAAAGAAAACATATCTATACACACCCGCATATAAGACAGATCTCAAAAAAAAAAAAAAAAAAACCAACGAAAAAGAAAAATAATAAATCATTTTCAAACGAAAAACTGTAACTTGTGCAAAAACGCGCACAAATTAGAATCTTTCAGTCGAAACTTCCCCCTAATCAGCTGCAATTCCAAGAACGAAACGGTAATTCGCCTAGCTGTAATACACGGCGAGATACCACCACGCAATTTATTTCAGCAGGCCCGCCGGGAAATCCTAGGAAATTCTCACACACACTCCTACATATGGCCAGCAGTTCAGTCGCGAGCAATCGTTTTGGAATGCGAGCTGTGTGCGACTCGATGAGAATGGTGGTTGCCTGCCGGTGGCTGATTTGAGGGAATGATCGGTTGATTGTGGCTGGAAGGAAAATCGAGTGCTGGAGTGCGAGTCAGTCGGACAGTTGAGATTAAGTGTTGTACATGAACGCCGGTGAAAATTCTTCGTGCTTTTCCTGCTTTGCCGTTTTTGGGGATTTTCTCTTTTGGAAAGCTTTTATTTGAAAAAAAAAAGAAAATCGCGGTTACTTGATATACGCGCGGGAGATTCGAGTGAGGGATTGGAAAGCGTGGCTGTCTAAAGCGCATGTCGGCTCACCTGTGCTGTCGTGTTAAAGTAATTTCAGTGTTGGACATTAATATTTCTTCCTGAAAATTTTGAGGGAATTTTTATAAATAGTGCAAAAGTGGAGCATGAAGAAATTTATTTAATTCGTGGAAAATCTTCATGTGTCATAAAGGTGCTTACCTGTAGTAATTTCAGTGTTGAACATTAATATTTCCTCCTGTAAATTCAAAGGGAATTTATTTAATTAGTTGAACAGTGCAACCTTATGTAAGGTTCGCTTACCTGCGCTGTGGACATTTACATTTCTTCCTGTAAATTCAATGGAAATTTATTTAAAAGTTGAAAAGTGCAACATGGTTTAAGGTTCGCTTACCTGCACTTAATTTCAATCGTGGATATTAACATTTCTTCCTGAACGTAAAAGGAAATTTATTTAATTAGTGGAAAGGTGCAACAGATTTAAGATTCGCTTACCTGCATTTAGTTTCAATTGCTGACATCAGCATTTCTTCATAAAATATAAAGGAAATTTCTTTAATTTGTGGAAAATCTTCCTGCGCCGTAAAGGTGCTTACCTGCAATAATTTCAGTGTTCGCCATTAACATTTCTTCCTGTAAATTCAAAGGAAATTAATCTAATTAGTTGAAAAGTGTAACAGTATGCAAGATTCGCTTACCTGCGTTAGTTTGAATTGCTTTCCTCAGCATTTCTTCCTAAAGCATAAAGGAAATTTATGAAATTTGTCGGAAAGCCTCATGTGTCATAAAGGTGCTTACCTGCAGTAATTTCAGTGTTGGACATTAACATTTCTTCCTGTAAATTCAAAGGAAATTTATCTAATTAGTTGAAAAGTGCAACAGTATGTAAGATTCGCTTACCTGCGGTAGTTTCAATTGCTGTCCTCAGCATTTATTCCCTAAACATAAAGGAAATTTATTAAATTTGTGGAAAAGCTTCATGTGTCATAATTGTCAGTGCATTAATTTCAGTGTTGGACGTTAACATTTTTTCCTGAAAATTCAAACGAAATTTATTTAATTAGGTGAAAAGTGCAACATTATGCAAGATTCGCCTACCTGCATTTAATCGCAATCGCTGATATTGTCATTTCCTCCTGAAAACATAAAGGAAGTTTATTTAATTGGTGGAAAAGTGCGAGATGATGTAAGGTTCGCTTACTTGCAGTTAATTTCAATTGTTGACATTCCTGCAAACATAAAGGAAATTTATTTAATTAGTGAAAAGGTGTAGCATGAGTTGCGATCCGCATACCTGCGGTTAATTTCAATTGCTGTCATCTGCATTTCTTCCTGAAAATTTAAGGTTAATTTATATGATTGCTAAGAAGGCTGCCACATGAATTAAGGTTCGCTTACCTGTATTAATTTCAGTGGTTGGCGTTAATAGTTCCTCCTGAACATTTAAAGGGAATTTATGGAATTAGGGGAAAAGCCTCAGGTGATGAACTGAAGCGGAGTTAGTAGGGTTTAGTTGAACTAAAAGGCGATTTCATCGAAAGGGCCATTTTCTTTTGAACATTTAGTACTCTTGCCGGTGAATTAATGGTAAAAGTGCAAAGTTTATAATAAGTCTATAATATGTTAATTAAATCCTAATAGGAAATATTAAGAGTCAGTAAGACCCAGTGAATTAATAGTAAAAGCTTAGAGTTTATGATAAGTTTATAATAGGTTAAATAAATCCTAATAGAAGATTTTGTTACGCACTCTGGCTGCGCGCAATCGTTACCCCGGCTAGCGATGGAGAAAGGGTGGGACTTAAACACCTTTGGGCGCCACGTGGTTATTAGAGTCCACGAACTCGGGAATGAGATATAAATAAAAAAATAAAAAAATAAGAAAAACCCTTTCGTACTTAATGGAAAACGTTATAATTCGTAATCGTTCAGTAATTACTAGTACTCAAGCAAAAAAATGGAATTGAATTTTGAGGAGAAGAAAAACATGAAAAAAAACTAAAGCTTTCCGCGGCAAGCAAGGTCGTGCGAACCACTCAATCACGATTTGAAAATTCAAGACTTGTAATTTATAATTTCAACTAAATATAAACAAACAAAAAAAATAACATGAAGAAAAGCAGTACTTATCTTGAATATTCCTGTTTTCTTTTTAATTTAAAAATTTCTGCACGCATGTGCGATTGATCTCAGTTCAATCATTCCTGATCACGTTCTTCACTTATATTCTGCTTATCCGTTTTTTCCACTTTCCTCCGCTTCTCACGACTTCCCTCCAATATCCTTTTTCTATCCTCCGTCCTTTTCCTTTTTTCCTTTTTTTTTAAATTCCAACTTCGAGGCTCTTTCTAAAACTTTATTTCTTTATAATTTTCGTACCGACACTTCTTTCTTTTATCACTGGCTAACTTGTAATGGCCGACCACTTCGCCTACCAAAGCTTCTCACCGCGTAAGCCCCCTATTTGCTATTTCCTGCCCGTATTTCTTGCAGATTCTTTCACTTTATTGCAATAACATTGTTTTCGCAACTGGTCTAAATAATTGGCTCAGTTCGATTTTTTTTTTAACTTGTGTACATTGCCGAGATTTCTTTAGGCCGTTTCATTTGTTTTAATCGGCGTCTTTGAATAAAATAAAATTTGGAATTTTTCCAACATTTTCGGGTCGAATATGCTTTATGTTGTGCTTTGGGCTGCGGTCGGACCAATTTGTTTTATATTACTGCCGATTGAAGTTCAGTAAGGAAAATTGTGCATTCGTATTGGTGATAATGTTGTATAATGTGCTAATAGTGATGCAGGGAAGACTGAACGAGGCAAGTCAAACTATTTCAATACCGATTCTACATATAAACAAGATAAATACCACCTTTTCCTTTCTAGTTTTTTTTTTAACCTGGACTTCGCACAATACCCCAGCTGTCTTACATCATCTTAACAGTGGTAAGTGAATTTGAAAATATAATTTAGTAATTCGACTTCAACTTAATACTACTTAATCCTAATTACAGACGTCGGAAATCCAACGAAAATTAAGATATATCCAACGATGCAGCGTGGAGGGATTTAAATCAATCCAGCTTAGACCAAAGCAGAGGCCTCTATCCATCGTGCAGGTATAGTAGATATGGCTATATGTTTATTATATGACTGTCTTCATACTATTATTAATTTCAGGAGCAAGGAGCATCGCCGTGCCCGTTATAACTTTAAATCCGAATTGATACCGCCAATCTTGCAGGAGGTGCATATGCAGTGATTTACATGTATATAGGTAATTCTTTGCTTTATTTCTCATATCGAGCTGAAAATAAAATGAAAATTCCTTGCAGAATCAATCAAACTGAATACTGTTGGACATCACGGGACAACACAACAAGGTAAATATCATTTCATTATATTATTCCCATGTTTTTAATATTTAGTCCTTTTAGGTCACCACATCCCTTTTATTTTGCAATTTCGACACATAACATCCCACCTCTTCCTCCGAGAGATTTCGTTCAGAAATCTCATATTAAAATCAAACACATTTTTTTTTCTGCAATTACTGAACCGCTGGACTTTTCACCTATCATACAATCCCAATACCATGGCTCTATTATTTCTAGGGCCTCTTGAACTAAAACTATTCTGTACTATACTGTAGTACCTTAAACTGAACCTCTTTATATTCTAGGCTGATATATCTGAGAGCACATCTTCAGATGACTTGCTAAATTCTTCATTGGTATATGTATCCCCTAATTGACTGTGTAGATAAAAAAAATAAAAAAAATAAAAATCAAAGTCGTATGGAAACGTTCGAAATATGATTTCTGATCAGGAGTTGACGACTGTAAAATTTCGATGGGGTCGCCGCTCCCTATCTTTTCTTTATAAAATTTAGATTTTCTAAGCAAGACCTTCCCTTTCCGAACAATAACGCTTAAGGTCTTTAGAGTGCCAAACCCCCGCACTCTTTCCGTTCTTATCCTGCAGTTCATATGTCAACGGAGATGAAATTCTAATTATTTTAAATGGACCTGTATATTTGGGTGCCAGTTTAGCGTTAAAGTACTTCGCGGCATCTGATAATACATAATTTCTCCGCCATACTAAATCGTTTATTAAGAACCTCTGATCTCTTCTCCGAAGATTGCATTTGTGTTTAGAACATTGTGCCGCTTTCGAAAGCCTTTCCCTGACAGCCTTCAGGACTTCCTCTAGTGCTGAAGATCGGATATCTGGGTCAAAAACATCATCACTATTTACTTTTTTATGGAGAGCACCATGAGTTACCATTTCTCGACCAAAGTTTATGAAATACGGGGTATGCTTGGTGGACTCTTGCGTGGAGGTTCTGATGGCACACGCGATCTTTGCTAAATGCTGGTCCCAAACCCTATGATTGTCTGATACATAAGCTCGAAGCATCGATTTAACTATCTGATTCATTCGTTCTGCTGGATTTGCTTGTGGGTGATATAAAGCCGTATATCTTACCTCAGTCCCATAACTCTCGCATAGCTTCTTGAAATCGCGACTTTTAAATTGCGATTCATTATCGCTTATCAAAATCCTTGGTACACCAAAAAGCAAAAAGACGTGATCTTCAAGAGCTTGAATTATAGAATTAACAGACGAGGACCGCAATGGAAAAAGCATTGGGAACTTTGTTAGCTGATCTACTATGGTGAGAATATACACAAACCCACGGTTTGATCGAGGAAGCGGGCCAATCAAATCAACGCATAAACACTCCCTTGGTTTACTAGCTATGGAACGGTTCGCCATGAGCCCTGCTGGCTTCCTACGCTCAGGTTTAATCGCCTGACATATTTTGCAATTCTCAATGTACGAAGCAATATCCGACTTCATTATCAGCCAGTAATAATTAGTGGCGATTCGGTCATAAGTCTTTTGCACCCCGCGATGACCTGCAGTGGGGATGGCGTGTCCTTTGTACATGAGTTCTTTCCTTCGCGCCTTTGGAACTACTTCTTTCCATGTCTCGTGCTCCATATCTAGGTTGGATATGTCACCATAAAATCCCATTCTCAATTTTCCAATCAGGGAATTTTGAAGGTATGTTTTCCACGTTATCCCGCATTCTTGCATACCATCTGTCACTAATTGTGCTGGGATCCTGAATGCAATCCAAAACAGGTACTGAACGGGATAACCAGTCTGGCAAAAGATGCTCACTGTCCTTACGGTGAACTATCTGAAAATCGTATTGTTGAAGCTTCATCGCCCACCTGGCTAATCTCCCCGTGGGGTCTTTGAGATTACGAAGCCAAACTAACGAGGCGTGATCTGTGACTACTGTAAATGCCATTCCTTCAATGTATGGCCTAAGTTTATCGACAGCCCAAAGAACAGCCAGACATTCGCGCTCAGTATTCGAGTACTTACGTTCACATCGGTTTAATGAACGACTTAAGTATGCAATTATTCGATCTTCATCATTTATCTTTTGCGTCAGAACTGCCCCTACGCCGAACCCTGAAGCATCTGTGTGTATTATAAAGGGATAGTCAAAATCGGGACAAGTGAGAATTGGTGCACTAATGAGACTCTCTTTTACTGAACGAAATGCTTCCTCACATTCAGACGACCAGATAAATTTCCTTCTCTTTCTCAATAAATTGGTAATCGGTGATATCATGGAAGAAAAGTTTGGTACAAACCTACGGTACCACGCTACTACACCAATGAATCGACGTACCTCCGTCACAGTTTTTGGATGTAGGATGTCAAGAATGCATTTAACCTTGTCTGGGTCTACCTGTAGCCCTTGCTCCCCTACAACATATCCTAAGTATTTTAATTCGGAGCGACAAAATTCACATTTCGAGTAGTTGATTACTAGTCCAGCTTTGCATAACCTATCCAATACTTCCTCCAATATTTTAATATGATCTGCGAATGATTGGGTCACTATGACAACGTCGTCGAGATAAACAAAGACGTGGCTTTCTAGGCTCCCAGATAGTACTTGATCTATTAGGCGTTGCCAAGTAGCGGGTGAATTACTCAGACCGAATGGCATCCTCCGAAATTGAAACAGCCCTCGGTTCGGCACTGTAAATGCAGTATACTGCTTCGATCTGCTCTCCATGGGTACCTGCCAAAACGCCGACTTTATGTCCAGTGAGGACATATACTTCGCATCACGTAACTTATCTAATGTCGCCGAGACGTACGGGAGGGGATAGGCATCTTTCTTAGTAACCTTGTTTAGCTTGCGATAATCAACGCAAAACCGATAAGACCCATCTTTCTTTTTGGCCATCACAACGGGGGAAGACCAGGCGCTATCAGAAGGCTCTACAACCCCAGCTTCCAGCATCTTATCGAGTTCTTCATTGTTGATCTTTTGGATAACTGGTGATACTGGGTAGTAGCGTTGCTTGATCGGGTGAAGCAGTTGTCTGAATTGAGTGTTCCACTCGATTAGTACAACCTAGTCCACTTCCCATTTTAGCCTCAGCCCTACTGATAAGCTCACTTAATTCCTGCTGTTGATTCTCTGTTAATTTAGTATGACCTTCTAGTGCACTCACGTGGAAATTTGTGTCTTGATCGCTAAACCGCCACGAATTTTCTTTTAAGTTTGCTGATATTCCTAGAGCCTTCCAAAAATCAATTCCGAAAATCATGGAATGAGGCAGTTCAGGAATAATCAAGCCTCAATAATTGCAATCCGTCCCTCTAATTCAATTGGAAAAAGTAATTTCACCAAGCACTGATATATTCTTACCATCTGCTAAACTTACGTTCTCTACCTTCGATTTTCGAACCTTAAGACCAAATTTTTCCAGTAATTCCCATCCTGATACACCGAGAATGGTTTTAGTTGCTCCTGAATCCAAGACCCCGCGAACTTTAATTCCAAAAATACTTACAACGAGATGTGGACGCGTATCACCCTTTACTTCTGTAAAGATATATCCACTAATGTGGTAATCGATTCTTCACACTGTGCAGGTTGAAGGCTTTGCTTGTATACTGGCATAATACATGGGCGGTTTTCTGAAAATTACAAGAGCTCGATCGCCCTCTTCTACTGTCGAGCCTCTGTTCACGTTTCCCGAGACTTGGCTAGGTTCACTACGTGTCTGATTTTGTTGTGACTGTTCTCCTCTCCCCTCTCTGCCTTTGTTGTTGCCTGGCTGTTTCATTCCTAGATCTCGTTTGCCATTGTTGCCTTTTTGCATCGCTCTGACAGTTGTTGCATTCACTTCTCATCACACCCGGTGTTCCGCATCCTTGGCACCTTACTTCGGTTCTACAGAATCGCGCTATATGGCCAAGTCGATTGCATCGAAAGCATTTGATTCTTGAATTGGCAATTGGGTTGGAGTTTTGTGTTTGGTTAGCTATCACTGAAATGTTATGCTCTGTCGCTACATAAGCTAAGTCAGGTTCAGGAAGTTGATTGCTTCTTCTTGAAGGAGGAGGTGCATAAGCTTCTACTGATGTACGAATAGATTCCAATTTTCTCCTTAGCTCAACGAGCTGCTCCACTGTCTCAACCTCAGTTAGTCCCAGCTGTGTTTGATAAAATGGGTTGATGTTACGCTTTAATATTTTAAGCTGTTGGCCTTCCGTCAATGGTTCGGATAATCGTGCAAACATATTGGTCATCACGGCTATGTACATTCCAATCGCTTCGCCATTTCCTTGAGTTCGCCTTTTGATTTCCTCCATTAAACGATCGTCATAGTCGTGAGGTAAAAATTCACTCTTCAGTTCCCTGATTACATCCGCCCAGGACTTGAATTTTGCTTTATTCGCCCTATACCATATTAAAGCTTTCCCGGTAAATAAGTCCAATGCAGACCGAAATAGCTGGTACTTAGTTATCCCCCTCGCCTCCGATAACTCATTTACCCTTTCAAGAAAGGAATTTAAAGATTGGCCTTGATCGCCAGAAAATTTAATTTCCCATTTATGCAGAGGGACGCGGGTATGAGCGTTTGTTACCACTTTAGCTGTTACTGACAAATCTGGTGACTCGTCTGAAGAGTCCTCTTCTTCGTAACCACCATCTGGTTTAAGTTGTAGTGCCCCTAAAGCAAGGACCAAGTCAGCTCGTACCTGCGTTGTTTTCTTTCTTTCCTCTTCACTTCCAGGTTTGCTTTTGCTTAATCTTCCTAAAGCCCAATCAATTTTTCTACATATTTTTCTATAATCTACGCTACCAGTATCACCCTGAAAAGTACTTGATAATAGCCGAATTTCCTCCATCTTCTTACTCAAGGCTTCAAAATCTTCCTCAAAAGAAAATGGGAAAGGATCTGCTATTAAAGCTTTACAGCTCTTCTCAACCCTTAGTGCCTCCCGGAAATTCACTCGCATAGCATCAACTGTTCCAATTGGTAAGCCGCGGACTTTCATCTCATAGGCCAATTCTTCTTGAATTAACCTATTTATCTCCATGTTTACTATATTCTGATTTCAGTACCCCTCAAGAGAATTGCCTCACAATGCACCAAACTTCCCAGCAGAAACAAAAAAAAAATTCCAACCACAGAGTATATACTCCAATCTTAAAAGGGGTTAATCAATAAAGCGTCAAGAACAAGGAATAAATAAATCAGAGTATGTACTATGTAGCCTTAAGTGCATCAAGTGTACTCCAGAATAATGTATAAGTAAAAAGCCTTTCGATGCAAGCGATAAGTTACAGTATATATAAGTATATTAGTTATGTACGCGCGAATATATATCTGCCTACTGCTTAGAAATAGATTCGAAACACACGCAACAAAAATTCAAAATCAAACTTCAAAATCAAAAAGAAATTAGGTAGCTTAAAAACTAGGCAAATAAATTTCCTTAAAGACTATAAAATGAATCTGAAAATAACAAAAAAACAATTCTTATATGTACGCCGGCATGCAAAGTGATAAATTCACAAAAGACTCATGCATAATTTCAACTCTGAGCTCCAAATTAATTAAATTACTGATATCAGTGCATGAAACCACTCATCACAGCACCTTAAGATCTGAACCTTCCATTTATGTGCCCCAACAAACTAGATGAACAATAACAGATCATGTGATAAACTGCTGAAGCGTTCACTACCAAAACTGGGTCAAATGCTGAGGTAGGTCGTGGCCGAATTATACAGAATTGCATTACCTAGTAACTTAAAAACTTTGACTCCATCAATAGTTCATCGTATATTCTCTCTTGGTTTCACTGGTACCTTATCAGTTCATCGGTATTATAGACGTTATCACTCACGATCCGTCTGCTTAAAATTGTTAGTAACGGCGCTAAAACTTATTGGCACTTGTGCGGGAACACAAAAGTGATTTATTTTAAACAAATCTGAGTTGCATTACGTATACGCAATTGTATCATTTATGTTCAGTTTTCATCTTCGTAATTAATTAGTGTCGGTATTCAGCGTAATTAATTTTTGTGCTATTAATTTAAGCGTGATGCAAAAAAAAGTGATTGTGATCTGCCTGTTTAAATTTACAGTGAACAATAAAAAAAGATCACTTAATATATCTATATATATATATATATATATACATCAAACAAAAAAAATGATGTGGTGCAAAGATAGAATAGAATAAAAAAAAATTCTGGTGGGTCCCTATTAAATGTGTTTGTGGATTATAGTGAACCAAAAAAAAAACATTTAGTATATTTTCAAAAAAAAAAGATGTGGTGTACCCTAAAAGTGTAGTGGAATAAAACAACAACAAAAAAAAATTTGGATTATCTTATTTTTGAAGGTAAGCGTTCTAGGTTTTTGTTTCTTAACAAATTATTTCAAAGCTGCATTTGCGATGTTTCACGTAAACATTTCTCCTCTAAATTTGACTTTCTCAACATTTGCCCCTTAAAGTTTCTTTTTGCTCTTGCAACAATTTCGAACTTTTCACTGGCAATAAATATAATGATATGTTTATAGACAAGTTTCGAAAGCTCTTCAAATAAATTTGTCAAATTCGATTACGTTCTGGAATCAAACTTTTAAAGATTTTTTTTTTCCTTTTAAACTGATATTTTCTTTGAATATTTCAATTTTGGTGTTTTAGGCCCAACGTTGGGCGCCAAATTTGTTACGCACTCTGGCTGCGCGCAATCGTTACCCCGGCTAGCGATGGAGAAATGGTGGGACTTAAACACCTTTGGGCGCCACGTGGTTATTAGAGTCCACGAATTCGGGAATGAGATATAAATAAAAAAATAAAAAAATAAGAAAAACTCTTTCGTACTTAATGGAAAAAGTTATAATTCGTAATCGTTCAGTAAATACTAGTACTCAAGCAAAAAAATTGAATTGAATTTTGAGGAGAAGAAAAACATGAAAAAAAAACTAAAGCTTTCCGCGGCAAGCAAGGTCGTGCGAACCACTCAATCACGATTTGAAAATTCAAGACTTGTAATTTATAATTTCAACTAAATATAAACAAACAAAAAAATAACATGAAGAAAAGGAGTACTTATCTTGAATATTCCTGTTTTCTTTTTAATTTAAAAATTTCTGCACGCATGTGCGATTGATCTCAGTTCAATCATTCCTGATCACGTTCTTCACTTATATTCTGCTTATCCGGTTTTTCCACTTTCCTCCGCTTCTCACGACTTCCCTCCAATATCCTTTTTCTATCCTCCGTCCTTTTCCTTTTTTTTTTTTTAAATTCCAACTTCGAGGCTCTTTCTAAAACTTTATTTCTTTATAATTTTCGTACCGACACTTCTTTCTTTTATCACTGGCTAACTTGTAATGGCCGACCACTTCACCTACACCTTCACCGCGTAAGCCCCCTATTAGCTATTTCCTGCCGTATTTCTTGCAGATTCTTGCACTTTATTGCAATAACATTGTTTTCGCAACTGGTCTAAATAATTGGCTCAGTTCGATTTTTTTTTTAACTTGTGTACATTGCCGAGATTTCTTTAGGCCGTTTCATTTGTTTTAATCGGCGTCTTTGAATAAAATAAAATTTGGAATTTTTCCAACATTTTCGGGTCGAATATGCTTTATGTTGTGCTTTGGGCTGCGGTCGGACCAATTTGTCTTATATTACTGCCGATTGAAGTTCAGTAAGGAAAATTGTGCATTCGTATTGGTGATAATGTTGTATAATGTGCTAATAGTGATGCAGGGAAGACTGAACGAGGCAAGTCAAACTATTTCAATACCGATTCTACATATAAACAAGATAAATACCAACTTTTCCTTTCTAGTTTTTTTTAACCTGGACTTCGCACAATACCCCACCTGTCTTACATCATCTTAACAGTGGTAAGTGAATTTGAAAATATAATTTAGTAATTCAACTTCAACTTAATACTACTTAATCCTAATTACAGACGTCCGAAATCCAACGCAAATTAAGATATATCCAACGCTGCAGCGTGGAGGGATTTAAATCAATCCAGCTTAGACCAAAGCAGAGGCCTCTACCCATCGTGCAGGTATAGTAGATATGGCTATATGTTTATTATATGACTGTCTTCATACTATTATTAATTTCAGGAGCAAGGAGCATCGCCGTGCCCGTTATAACTTTAAATCCGAATTGATACCGCCAATCTTGCAGGAGGTGCATATGCAGTGATTTACATGTATATAGGTACTTCTTTGCTTTATTTCTCATATCGAGCTGAAAATAAAATGAAAATTCCTTGCAGAATCAATCAAATTGAATACTGTTGGACATCACGGGACAACACAACAAGGTAAATATCATTTCATTATATTATTCCCATGTTTTTAATATTTATTCCTTTTAGGTCACCACATCCCTTTTCTTTTGCAATTTCGACACATAACAATTTTAAGACTCAGTAAGACTCAGTGAACTAATAATAACAAGTGCATAGTCAAGCAAAAGTCAACGGAATACTTATAAAAAAAAACAAAGAGACCAATGTGTGCCCACCTAAGTACATGCGAGCTGAACCGGACGGAACTTATGAAGCAACGGATGCGGTCAAATAAGGGTGCACCCTCAACACCTTCTACAGCCAGCGAGGGACCCCTTTCATAACGGTTATCGAGCAAGACTACATCCGGTCCTACTTCCTCAACTAAGTAAATCCACGATTGTTTTCTTTTCTTGCTGTAAATTGCGTATTAATACATACTTACTCTCATAACTTAGGTCTTATTACGAGCATAACTAATTCTAGCAGGTCCCGCGTGTAAACACGTACAGGCTCTGGTATGTATCTATATCCACATTAGTTATGATCTTAATCAGATAAGCTCCATTAATCTTAAGCTAGTTAGTAGGGATTAGTCTTAGTATTACGTTAGCTAATAAAGCAAGTGTAAAGAGGCATAGAGGCGAAATGTCAAAAGAAAAGCGGAGAAGTAATTAAAAAAAGAAAAAGGAAAAAAAGGGAATTTAATAAAGAAGAAGTAATTAAAATCACGAAGACGTTCAATTAACAGCGTGTCTCCTTCGTTTCATCCTTGGTTTC
Organism: Dioctria linearis; assembly: GCA_963930735.1. NCBI lineage: Eukaryota > Metazoa > Arthropoda > Insecta > Diptera > Asilidae > Dioctria > Dioctria linearis. The sequence goes on along the minus strand of OZ005742.1, from coordinate 158,232,583 downwards.
GTTCCTCTTATTTTGCAGCACACTACAGGTAGACGGAAAAAAATGAGAAGATAGATACCGCAATCTGGAGGGTGGACGCTGACGTATCAACAAGGTGAGGTAATTCCGTAACACACACACACTATGGGGCTGAGCACCCCAAAAATTTCCGCTTATAGAGCTGGAATACTTTATCTTATTATACTTCGGACTGAGCATTCTTGTTTCAAAAATGGCACAAATATTGAACAGGATGTGAAACCCTTTATTTCGTACAATTGCACATCGATTCTTAATTTATTATTATTTGTCGATTGGAAACCCTAAAGATGTTATAAAATAGTATTGCAGCATATTAAAATTAGTAAAGAAGTTAAACTTGTTTTAATTAACCCAAAAATTAATTCTTAATATTACTCAAAAATGTGCCCCTCTTCAGATTTGTTGTCAAATTTCATTGAGCTTGTAACAGACGTATAAAAACAATATATTTGTCTGAACTTTTATGTCAATTCCAATGCATTCCAATTAATACAGCCGTACTGTTTCCAAAATTGGTTATAGTTTAGTGTACATTTTGAGCTTGAAATATATTATGGTCGTAGCGTAAGGCAGGCAGCAAATATGCTACCCGACGGTTAGCAGCAGCACCTATCGTGAGCCTCACGACGAACGTGCGATTGTCGAGACTCGACGACACGTTTCCAGTCTGACCGTGACAAGTGCCGAAAGAAAAATGGAGAAAAGGGAGAAGACGAGCGTTTCCTGAGACTTGGATTTGACAACGTAAAAAGTAAAGAAGGATCAGTAAAAATCATCATATTAAAAGTGTTAAATTGTTTTAATTTTGGATTTCATTATTATATCCGGGATAGTCAAACTACCGGTTAGTAATCCATTTGGAATTTGTAGCCAGTGTCAGTGGAAACGAAATTAATTCCTTAGATATTGAGTGGCAAGAAGAGTATTAACCTGCCTTTTCCAAGCCGGCATTATTTGATTTAATCATCGATTAACATTTCGCTGAACTTTTGTGGTGACGCAAGGACAAATTAGTTAAGAACACTTGGTGGAAGAATGAGGTGCCACGTACGCGGGCCGATATCACCGGAAAATAACTTCTGTTACATTCCTGCATTTGGATCCCGAAATTGCCTACATAGCTATATTCAGCATCGCATACAGAATTAACGCAATCATACTGTGACTTGGGCTAGGAAAGCCCCGGTTTTCTTAAAGACACCCATCAGACACTCCAGCAATTCAGTTATATCCGGATAGATACCAGTAATTTTTGCAGCTGTAACCTGCAGTCGAATTTACATCTTGCTTGGCCGTTCAGTTCTACGTAGAATGTTCTGCTCGTGAAGCTTGGAAGTTTCCCTGTGGGTGCACCAGAATGTGACAAGACGATCTACTGTATCGTTACACAAGTCGGTATATGTTTAATGTTAATTGTTTTTTCATCATATCAGTCATGAAATTTAAAGTTTAAGTACTACTATTTAGATTAGAACAATATATTTGTTTTTTTTTTACATATTTTTATTGGAAATGAGAATTACAGATAGATATATGAATTGCTATATCGAGCCCGAATTAGTTACTAAAGTTTAGCTATTGGATGTACAAAGGGGAATTGAACAAGATAGTTTCGCATGTTCTAATGAGGTTGATGGTTGAAGAAAGGAAAATTTAAAAAAGGTGAAACATTAGAACTATTTTCGTTGTTTTTATCGCAATGGAAAAATGGAAACTTATGATATTTCTATATTCAGGCAACCTAGTTACTAAAACGTAGATAATTACATATCAAACTCTGGAATTGAACAAGATATATTTTCAGATTCTAATAAACATTGATAATTGGAATTCCAAATTTAAAGTCGAAATATTAAAGAAACCTTATTATCGCTTAGAATTGAATGTTAATATCTGGGATTGAACTAGAGAATTCTGATATCTTAAAGTGAGTGAATGAGCAGATTAATGATCAATTTTCGACACGTATCGTAAACATGGATCCATGTTAGGTAAACAGTGCCGTTACATAGTTACATTCATAATGAAATATAGCGGGTAAAATAGTATGGTTCTAACCCACTTGTTACCAATTCCGTTTTCTTTCAAAGTAATTCCAACGACGTTAGCATACATAAAAGAAATAGTACTTATCAACCATATTCACTACCATCTTAATGTTCAATGTTCGCCATAATTATCTTCCTCGCTTAGCGATATGAAGTGTAGGAAACTGCAGAAGAAAGGGAACGTAGATCTTTTGATATGTTCAGTTGTACTAATATAAATGTTGAATTTTTCTTAGAAAGTTTCCTTACATAAACGATATCAGTATTGAATAATAAGGAAATGTTTATGACGTAAAAATGAAGTGCTGAACCCTTTTATTTCTCCTTCCGCTTTCCTGGAACCCTGTCGCATGAAGGTCGTCTAGGTTCGCTACTTCTCTTCTCTTTCCAGGTCTACAAGGGACTCTGAAAATACTTGCCCTCAGAGTCAGTCGGGTGGTTGGGGCATGCAGGAAGGCAGACCATCTGCGCATTCAATGTGGATGGAAGTAAGTGATATAAGGGTCCCTTCAGGACCGAATGTGTGCCGGCGTTTTCTTTTTTTGAATGCAGGCACGAATTTTTTTGCTTGTGGCAGGCGACAGCGGCGGGTTTTTCGTGAAACTTCCCCACACTCTCCGCCAAGGCGAGGCGAGCAAGCGTGCCACGCTGCAATCAACGCTGTCCACCGAGTGATCTGTAAGCTCATGCTGGCAGTCGGGACTTAACGTCCAGTCGTCAATCATTCAACATAGTTCCATAACAAAGACAAATAGATTTTAACAAAAATTTGTGCCATTTTTGGCTATAGGAATTAGATACGATGGCTCAGTCCATTCTTATTATATAAGTGGTGACAGTTCTACCGTTCTATCCTTAGAATATATAGCAAACAGGAATGGTGATAAGCCAAATTTTGCGTAATGAATTTCTGGTTGTGTTGTTGTCCATCTTTACATGTGTTTACACGCCAACCCTATTCTAAGCAACTTGTCAATTTGCAAAAAGTAAACAAAGGTTTTGAGCGGATCATCTGTGGTAAAAAATGTTCTTTTTCTACTTTATTTTGAAACAATTCACATAATTAATTTATATAGATCTCTGCTTCTATTATTAAACAAGATAATTTAGATAGTGCAGTTGCCTCAAACAGGATTCCTTAGTTTATAATCCAATTTATATCTGCAAGCACTTAACGAACACTTCATTTCTGTTTTTTCAATTGATATGAAGATTTTAACAGGCAATAGTGGCACTATAAAACTTTGCACAAAATAAACTTCAAAGATAAATAGTTTTGAAAAGAAATAATTACGTACGTTTGTTAAATTTCACAAAAGAATTTTAAAATGAGGAAACGCACATTTGAAAATAATGCAGCAGCTGTGACAAGTTCTCCTTCCAGCATCTCACTTACTCCTATGTATAGTCTCATGTTCTGGACAAATTACGCTCATGTACACCAACTGTACACAATTCAACCATTCCTGTTTGCTAGAATATATATTTTGCTGTATATTCTAATATTCTATCAGGCCGAATGGCACGAAGTGGAAATTCAGGTATTGTAAATTCTTTTAATGTTTATTAGCATATATTTAAATTTAATTTGTTCATATTTAACTGTCTTTTTTCTTAGATTGATGTCACAAAAAAGAAGATTTATTTAAATGTGTCGAATTAAAAGGATGCCGTGCAATGAGAATCCAAATGAAAGTTTAAATGATTCCCTAGATTCTAGTCAAATATCATTAGATGTTAATCAGGTAACACAGCCCCTGATTATGGCAATAAATTTAGTGAACTAGTTAAATAGAATAGAATAGAATAGAATAGATAAAGCATTTATTAAAGAACCTCAGCCTAAGCTACGTTACAACGTTAGGTACATCGAGAATAAAATAGATAATAGTATCATAAATTGAGTACAAAGTCAAGAAAAACAACAAAAACACAACAGACAAACTCCCTGCAATAGAAACTATCCAGTAACGAGGTGTTATTTCCGGCTTTGCTATTCTTATGTAATTGAAAATGCTGCTAAAGAACGATATGAATATGTGATACCAATTATGTTTAGCGGAGGTGTAAGAAATAAGGATGCAACTATGAGGAAAAAAGTGGATCCATCGAAAGGTATGTATTTAAATGCTTCTAAAAATTTTACCTCTACCAAAACAAATATTCTTTTTAGGTATGCTCTTAAGGCGATGACACATTGATGGCTTCGGCGCTCGCTTCGGCTTCGTATCCGAAGCCAGCTACTTTCAAATTATTGAAATCGAAGCCGACTATGACACAATGGCGGCCTCGTAGATTCGTAAAGAAGTAGTTAAATACAGAGGGAATTGAAGAAAAATAACTCAAGTCAATATGTATTCCTCAAAGACTTCCATCTCGCCTTCAATTTCTCCTCTAAGTAAAACAATATTTTTTTTAATTCAAATAATTCAAATAATAAATACTGCTTCATAATCACAATTTTAATTTATATTATTAAGTTTTCAAATGTATAGAAAAATTTTGAAAACTAATAATTAATTAAAAACAATACAATAAAAAACACAAAAATGACTTAAATAGAAGGAATACCAATTTCCTCGCTTATTCTTTCCCACACTTTTTCCTTTTAAAAATTATTACTGTAATATCTGCAGCTTTTCACGTACAAGGAATTTTCGTTCACCTTTTCAATCAATTTTTCTTCGTATGACATTTAGAAGCAGCTCAAAATCAAATATCAACTGATAGCGGCTGCGGCTCCCAAATCGAATCCGGAGCCGGAACCGCCATTGGGTTAAGTAGCAGTGCCTCAAGCCACCGTTGTGTCATCGCCTTTAGCAAAAATTGTAGGCTCTGTTTACCATATTGGTGTTGGAGGAGGAGTAGCAAACTCTGTTGAAGTGCAAGGAGATTCCAGCTCCGAATTACATTTTAATGAATTTTGGTTACGAGGGAATTGCATCATCCATAGGAACACAACCGATAAAAGGAATTTTGTGGATACTCAGGTATAATGTCCTAAGTACCAACTATTTGTTTTACGTTGCAAGTTGCTGCGTACCCTTCGGTACTAAACTTCTGGGGAAGTTTTGTGACGGTAGAACCTGTTCGCTTGATGTGAAGGTTCTGGTTAGATTATGTCTGTAACGATATTATAGAAGTATCTGACGTAACCCTGACGGTCAGTAACTCAGAAATCAACTCCGGTTAATAAAAGGAGCTGAATATGTCGACCAGAAGGAATCACTGCCAGTAGATTTTGTCTAGCAGGTTGAAGTCGTGTGACCCCACAGAGCAGTCCCTGTGCGGGTGGTTATTGTTAGAGCCGCTGATACTTATTCCTAAGATGCTAATTGAACATTTGCACTTGATAAGTAATTAGGCACAATGTTCGAAGACTCGAATATCTTCTTGAGAAGACCTTAACCACCTCAACCAATAGAAGCACTGTTCCTTACATCAGGTACTTGTCGCTGACATCAGTTGATTGGAGACGACCCTTACGGATGTCGATTGACTAGCTGACCCAATGTCGAGCTGATTAGAGGGTAAGTATTATTTCGGCTAGATAACTGTAATAGAATTCGGTGACTAACCAGTTAACCCAATGTCAAACTGATCGAGGTGTCATAAATATTTACAGTTGATGAAAATAATGAAACCCAATACATAGATTTCAGCGATCCAATAGTAAGAATCTTCATGTACGGCAGATAGATATTGTATGTCTTGAGTTTTAACGTGATATCAGATAGAGATGAATAGCTGTTAGCTACTAGCTGATGAATCCTGTACAATAATCAGCGGTGTAACTGAAAAGAAAGTTAAAGGGAAACAAAGAGCCGCTGTCTGAGCGGGCACGAACATGTGGCCTCTTTAGTGAGTAGAGAATTAAAAGTCTCAAGTATCAATTATCCTTGATCGGGGACCTTTATTGATCACCCAGATTTGAGCAAAAACTGAAACGTTATAATAACACTTATTAAAATTCTTTCTATTTTTGTTTTCTTGCATCTATTTCGCAGCCTACTTATATATACCGTTTTCTAGTTCTCAAAGTGACCTTCGATGAGTTTAGCGAAAAGCGAACAGATTTAGTTCGGCTGCCCAAGTTCGTAAACGTCGCGCCTGACGTCGTCAACTCGCCACAACACTCCCCCCCCCCCCCAGCGAAACCGCTTTTTTAGCGATATCTAAATTTGCGCGGAGGTTGTGTGTCCAGTTCTAGTAGTTTGTTGTTATAAGATTGTGTTTCAATCGGGAAGGAACCAAACACTTCGGAAGGTCCTACCGGTACGTGTGAGTTGTGTATCGGTATGTGCTTGTCGTGAGACTTGTAGTTTCTGGAATTGTAATATCGTATGTGCTATCGATGTCTATGTTGGTGGTTGAGCCTTCAGACACTGGCTGAACCGCCTGTTCAACTCTTGGTGATGATTGTATTAATGGCCAGTCGCAACTCAAGTTTTGCTGGTCTTGATGAAACTCGATGTTTATTTCCATAAAGTATGGCTTTAATCTGTCTAGGCAAACGTTGACTTCTTTATTTTTTTACTTTCATAGTGAAGTATTTATCTTTTCTGACGATGATTTCGTAAGGACCCTCGTAAGGAGGTTGGAGAGAAGCTCGAACCGGGTCTGTTAGAATGAAAGCATGGGAGCAATTATCTAGATTTTTGAATTTAAAAAAGAATTGCCGAGAATGGCTTGCGGCCTGAACGGGTCTTATGTCCGAAAACATGTTTTATAGAGAGATTATGAAGTCGTTTTGTGAAAGTCTTGATGAGGAGTGAAGGAAATCCCCTGGTAGTCGTAAGCTTGGGGTGGCCTGAAACTCCTCTCTAAAAGCTGTCCTGAGACCTAGTAACGCCAAAGGTAAAATTGTTGACCAGGATTTGTCCTTGTAAGCCATTATTGTTGCTTTCAGTGTCCGGTGCCAGCGTTCGAGAAAACCATTCGATTGGGGATGGTAGGCTGTGGTTCGGTTACGCTCGAAGCCCAATAGCTTGGAAAGCTCAGCAAAGATTGAAGACTCAAATTGAGGTTCCTGGTCTGTGACTATCGTTCTGGGAACCCCGAAACGCGATATCCAGTTCTGGTAGAGGGCTTCCGGTACTGTTTCAGCATCTATACATTCGAGGGAATGGTTTCGAGCCATCTGGTGAATCTGTTAATGCTCGTTGGACAGTATCTAATACCTTTGTATGGAAACATAGGATCTATGATGTCGATGTGTATATCTGGAAAGCGATGTGAAGATGAAGGAAAAGAGTCCGGAGCGATCTTGATATGTTTTGACACTTTTCTCTGCTGGCAGGCCAAACAAGCGCTAGCCCAGGAGTTTACATCTTTATTTATGGACGCCTAAAAATAACGGGATGTAACAATTTTGTTTGACGTGCGAATGCCAGGGTGAGCGAGGTTATGTACTGAATCGAACACTTGCCTTCTAAATTTGCGTGGGATAAAAGGTCTAGTCGCTATAGGTGAAACCTCACAATACAATTGCTTATCTGTGGAGAAAATTGGCAATTTATCAAATTTATATTGGGAAAATCTTATTAGCTTGTCTAACTCATCGTCCTCAATTTGTCGAAATTACCTGGGGGAAGCTTCGTCTGGATTTTGCTGCCTAAATGCGAATGTCAGAATCTTGTGATCCGTGTATAAAGTGAAAATTCTTCCCTCTAAGTGGTATCGAAACTATTTGATGCCTTGGTATGCGGCTAATAGTTCCTGTCGTAAGCACTATAATTAGGCTAAGCGTTGTTTAATTTGGTTAAATAAAAACCTAGTGGTTGCCAATAGCTCTCAAGTTTTTGGTGGAGCGCGGTCCTATGGATGAATCTGATGCGTCTACGTATAACGCCAGATCAGCTGAAAGGATGGGAAAAGCTAGAAGAGTTGCTTGAGGCAACTGGGATCTTACTTCCTCAAAAGCTTTGATGGCCTCCGTAGACCAGTTGATGATTTGAATTTCTTTCTTCCTAGGACCTGCCAGATTATTCTTGACAAGGGCCTGATGATTGGCTGCATGTGGGGGGGAATCTGCGATAAAAATTTATCATGCCTAGCAAAGGACATAGGTCTTTCACGGTTTTAGGCGTTTTAAAATTTGCAATGACTGCCACGCGTTCAGGTGAAGGCTTAATCCCCTCAGCTGTAACCAGGTGACCTAAGATTTGACTTGGGATTGTAGGAACGTACATTTGTCGACATTTATAATTAGACCATATTCAGTTAGTCGTGTAAAAATTTTTTTCTAAAAAAAATGCGTGTAAATTCAAAGAGTCCAAATGGTGTGCAAATAGCAGTTTTTGGAACGCCCTCGGGTTCAATGGGAATTTAGTGGTAGGCTTTACCCAGATCTAAAGTTGAAAAATATTAGCTGTCTTCCAGATGGTAAATGAAATCGTGGATTAACGGAATTGGAATTGGTCTCCAGTCAGCATTTTTCTTTTTTACCAGGTTTAATGGCTAAGATCTACTACTAGTGGAAGGTCTGCAAATGCCTTGCTTTAATAGAAAGTCAAATTCTTTTCTGGCCGTGGCCAGTTTCTCGGGAGAGAGACGGCGTACCTTGGACGCGATGGATGGCCCATTAGTAATAATACGGTGTGTTACTTTATGTGTCACTTGCTTGGTAAAACCTGATTCCACAGTTATGGCATGATTTCACGCAAAATATTCTGGATCTTGATTTACACCTCTGGGTTTATAAGCACCGAAAGTGTTGAGCTTTGGCATGTAACAAGTTGACCAGAAGATTTCAAAGAGGTCAAGGGATCAATTAGTGATTTCTCTTTCACGTTGACCAGTAGACCATAGTGACCTAGAAAATTTGCCCCTAAGATGGGTCTAGGTATGTTAGCAATAATGAATTGCCAAGGAGAGGCACGCCGGAGTCCTAAATACAAAGTGAGGATTTTCTTACAAAACGTGTGGATCACAGAAGAGATTGCCGCGACCAAACATAAATCTGATTTTGCATTGTGATCTGCAGGTGTGGTCGGAATGACCGAACCGTCAGCCCGGTGTCGATTAAAAAATGTTTTTTTGTAGATTTGTCAAACAGATAAAGACGGCTATTTAGGCGGCCACTTCCATCCGTCGTCAATGGCGGAGGGCCGTTTAGTTTGTCGGAGAAGGAATTACCAAATTGGCATTAGACTTTGGAGTTTTAAAAGCACAGGGAAGTACGCATTTCTTTGAGTCATTTGCGTACTTCTTGTGATACCAGCAAACGTTATGTTTTTATTCGGACTGGAAACGGGGTGATCGTGATCGTTGTCTGGACTTTCTTCTAGCCTGGAAGTTATTAGGACCTTGTCGGTTTTTGTGTAAAATTAATCAATCCGCGACTAATTTGGCCAAACTCCGAACCTCCTCGGGTAACAAAGAAAGTACAGAGTTAAGGCTTTCAGCAGTCCTCGAGACGGTATATACATGCGGATTAATATTAACTTCAGCGATTGAGGCGGCTCATGATGCCAACGGATTCAGATCTTCTTTGTTGCAAGCGAGAATAACCTGCATGTGCGTAGGCAATCGTTGAAGCCAGAGTGATCTGATTACCTCCTCAGGTAATTTATTATTATTTAATTTTCGCATTTCTCTCAATAGATGCGATAGATGTGTATCACCTAATGGTAAGTCGGACAACAGCTGTTTGAATCGACGCGTTTCGCTACCGGAAAGTCTTGAGATCAACGTTTCCTTCAACTTATCGTATTCGGCCCCTTCTAGAGAGTTGAGAGCGATGTCGCCAACAATTTCGATGATATTTTCATCTAGACCTGCATTTGCGTGATAAATCATAGTCTTCTGTTGTGAGATGCGCGTAATAGCAAACTATGCCTCCGACTGGATGAACCACAACCCCGAATTGCTTCTCCAGAATGGCGCACTGTTAACTCAGACAGCATTAACGGAAGGTTCGGGTAGTATATTCGTCGGAACATTACCAGAAGTCCCTGGCGGGTCACTGTCCCGATCAGAAGTGACGTTAGAAAGGTCCTCAGCAGAAGACCAAAGGTCAGGCATTATGACGGGTAAACTATGAAGGCTGAAAATGAAATCAGCAGAATCAGCGACGGGACAAACCTCAATCGACCACAAACGACTAAAAGACGCAAAGAACACTTTGAGAAGTAGAAAAGGTTTACACCTGTACGGTTACAACAATTTGTGCAAGAACCTAGAGCAAAACTATATGAATTAACGCAATATTCAAATGTGTATGTAATATGGAACTTAGAAGGACTTAAAAACTAGCCAACCTTTTCGCTCTTGCAATTGTGGAGATTGACTATGAATGCCTGGGGTCTTGTCGCTCGTTAACGTGTTTGACTCTTGAGGAGTTCTAGTTGTTTGATTTTGGTCGTGATTTGATGAATGACTTGTAACTTGGTAGCTGTTGATTGATGAGTTCTCCTACCAAAAGGAGCTTTGTCGGGGTCACCAGTTTTAGTGAATAATCAGGTATAATGTCCTAAGTACCAACTATTTGTTTTACGTTGTAAGTTTCTGTGTACCCTTAGGTACTAAACTCCTGGGGAAGTCTTGTGTCGGCAGATTCTCTTCGGTTGACGTGAAGGTTCTGGTTAGATTGCCTTATTGGTATTATAGAAATATCTGACGTAACGTTGATGGTCAGTAGCTCAGAAATCAACTCCTCCGGTTAATAAAAGGAGATGAATATGTCGACCAGAGGCATCGCTGCCAGTAGTTTTTGTCTAGCAAGTTGAAGTCGTTTGACTAATGGTAGTGCTCCCATGGAGCAGTCCCTGTCCGGGTGGTTCTCGTTAGAGCCGCTGAAACCTATTCCTAAAATTATAATATGAAAGTTTGCTCTTGATAAGTAATTAAGCACAATGTTCGAGGACTCGGATATCTTCTTGACAACACCTTAACCACCAAAACCAATAGAAGCACTGTTACATAAGGTTCTTGTCGCTGACATCACTTGATTGTAGACGACACTCAAGGATGTCGATTGACTAGCTGACCCAATGTCGAGCCGATTAGAGGGTAGGTATTGTTCCGGCTTGATAACTGTAATAGAGTTCGATGAATAACCAGTTGACCCAATGTCAAACTGATCGAGGTGTCGTAACTATTTACAGTTGATGAAAATAATGAAACCCAATACATAGATTTCAGCGATCCAATAGTTAGAATCTTCAAGTAAGGCAGTTAGGTATTGTATGCCTCGAGTTTTAGCTTGATATCAGTTAGAGATGAAGAGCTGTTAGTTACTAGCTGATGCTTCCTGTACAATAATCAGCGGTGTAACTGAAAAGAAAATAAAAGGCAAAAAAAGAGCCGCTGTTTGAGCGGGCATGAACATATGTATGAACATATCTCGTTAGTGAGTAGAGAATTAAAACTCTCAAGTATCAATTATTCTTGATCGGGGACCTTTATTGATCACCCAGATTTGAGCAAAAAATGGAATGTTATAATAACACTTATTAAAATTCTTTTAAAACTTATGACTTCATTCTTTGTAATTTCACTAACTTCTGACGGAACAATGAATTCTTTCTATGTTCGTTTTCTTACATCTATTTCGCAGCCTACTTACACACACCGTTTTCTAGTTCTCAAAGTGATCTTCGATGAGTTTTGCGAAAAGCAAACAGATTTAATTCGGCTACCGTAGGTCGTAAACGCCGTGCCTGACGTCGTCAAGTTGCCACAGGACTACTTACTACAAAATTTGGAGCATCTCTTTCTGCTGCAGAAGCAATCCCAAACCTTATTTTTACTGGCATTACAGAGCTCGCTGATGTAAAATGTTCGGAAAATTGGATGTGGGCTACAAAATTATCTGAAGATGGAGCTAAGTTCTATGAAAATTTGTCAGGAAAGGTCAGAATTATGTCAGAATTGAATATCGCACTGATGGTGTTAATTGAACTGCTGTAATAAGGATTTAGAGGATAAGACTGTATGTGACTTTTTAACTTGCTAACATTCTAATGTAAGCTAATTCGATTTAATTCTCCTTAACTTGATATTGTTTGTTTTGCTATTGGTTTATTAATTTATTTATGTAAACTAATTACTAAACTTCGTGGAGCCTAGCGTTATACGGTGCTTTAAACGGGTGTTTTAAAATAAAGGGAAATTCATTTTCAATAGCAGCTAGAGTTCGCAGTGTGACAATCAAATCTGTGGGGACTTTAATTTAGTTATTTCGACTCTCTTGTTCAGATGTTACAGTTAAAGTGACTCCAGATTTAAAAGGTCCCGATAATGGATATGAAGGAGAGCTTATTTGAATCAATATTGAAGGTAACAGAACTTTCGGAATATATTTTAAATCATTTCTTCTTTTGCTTAGATTTTTATATTATGCAGGCTGGAGAAAAATGAAATTTAATTTATTCATTTTAGATATGGAGTGTACGGGATTATACGACCCGGTGATCCAGTTTATTTTCTGAAAACATCATATGGTTGTTTGAGCCATTTTTTATTTTTCAAAAAATATTCCGATATTTCGGTCTTTGGTTTAGACCATTATCAAGGCTAACAAAAGATACAAATCAAGAGTTAATTTTGCAAACAATTTCTATTAATGTAAGTGATTACCTAAAAATTGGTATGTCAAAGTTACTTAAAATGGGTTATTAAAAACCTTATGTCGCTGATTAAAAAAGAAAAATCAAGTTTGAAAACGAAAACCGATAGAGAGACAGAAAAACGCACTTCAAAAAAGAATATCACAAAATAAATAACAATCTTATAATTATTAGTAAAGTCAAACATTTTAAAAAATTAACTAAAAATAGATAATAAATAGAGACGACTGTCAAAGAAAAGGACAAACTAAAAATCAAGACCGGGACTAACAAACTAAAAATGCGAAGATGTGAACTAAAACAATTTTTTTTGTTTTTTGTTTTTATCTGAACAGGTACCAATTGTGTCTCACTAGTGAGATAGGCCATCCATACGGAGTGTTTATATTGTGAGTGAATGTATTGTGTGTCGACCTTGAAATTTGTTGCGTTCGGTTTTCTTGATTGTATGTAGAGCGCTTCTATATTTTTCCTCTTTTTCCAATTAGGCTCTCTGTGTAGGATTTTGGGATTTTCAAAATCAAAAGTGTTGGCTGTTATTCTGTGTAAGTTTAGATGTCCTAATAAAATCATTTCTATGTTCACGCATACGTGTTTCTATGTCCCTTCCTGATTCTCCAATGTAGACCTTGTTGCAATTATTCGTCTTGCATTTTATTTCGTATATGGCGCCCTTCGTTGGTTTTTCAATATTTGATTTGGTGTCTGTGTACAACATTTGTCTTAATTTATTTTGGGGCTGGAGCCCCAGTCTAATGTAGGTATTATTATTTTGTAGAGAAGGGATTATTTTGTTGCTTATATGTGGCGTGTATATGGATTTTTTTGTAAATCGGGGTTTGTATGTTTTGGCTGCCTGTATTGTCTGTTGTTTTGTTATTACTACCTGGAGCATGTTTGACCTGTTTTATTATTTTGTTTATGATGCTGATGGGATAGTTGTTTGAGGATAAGATTTGATGAATTTTGCTGTTTACCAACTCATGCCATAGACGAGACACTAAGAATTTTCAACAATAAACACACTCATATAAAATTCACCATTGAAAAGGAGGATGCTACCACACAAAGCATTCCCTTCTTGGATATGAGACTATATAGAGAAAGCAACAAAATCTCAACAGATTGGTACAGCAAACCAATGGCATCGGGGAGACTATTAAATTTCTCATCAGCTCACCCCCACAACATGAAATTCAATGTAGCCCTTTCATTTGCAAAAAGGGTGATATCTTTGAGTGACAAAAGGTTTCACAACACAAACTACAGCAAAATTCATCAAATCTTAGCCTCAAACAACTATCCCATCAGCATCATAAACAAAATAATAAAACAGGTCAAACATGCTCCAGGTAGTAATAACAAAACAACAGACAATACAGGCAGCCAAAACATACAAACCCCGATTTACAAAAAACTCATATACACGCCACATATAAGCAACAAAATAATCCCTTCTCTACAAAATAATAATACCAACATTAGACTGGGGCTCCAGCCCCAAAATAAATTAAGACAAATGTTGTACACAGACACCAAATCAAATATTGAAAAACCAACGAAGGGCGCCATATACGAAATAAAATGCAAGACGAATAATTGCAACAAGGTCTACATTGGAGAAACAGGAAGGGCCATAGAAACACGTATGCGTGAACATAGAAATGATTTTATTAGGACATCTAAACTTACACAGAATAACAGCCAACAACGGAAGGATGAGCGGAACTATGGCACGGCCTGTCTTTCGCATGCAATCAAAAACACACACACTTTTGATTTTGAAAATCCCAAAATCCTACACAGAGAGCCTAATTGGAAAAAGAGGAAAAATATAGAAGCGCTCTACATACAATCAAGAAAACCGAACGCAACAAATTTCAAGGTCGACACACAATACATTCACTCACAATATAAACACTTAATAAATGCATGCATGCTCCGTATGGATGGCCTATCTCACTAGTGAGACACAATTGGTACCTGTTCAGATAAAAAAAAAAGAAAAAAAAATTTTTTTAGTTCACATCTACGCATTTTTAGTTTGTTAGTCCCGGTCTTGATTTTTAGTTTGTCCTTTTCTTTGACAGTCGTCTCTATTTATTATCTAGTTTTAGTTAATTTTTTAAAATGTTTGACTTTACTAATAATTATAAGATTGTTATTTATTTTGTGATATTCTTTTTTGAAGTGCGTTTTTCTGTCTCTCTATCGGTTTTCGTTTTCAAACTTGGTTTTTCTTTTTTAATCAGTGACATAAGGTTTTTAATAACCCATTTTAAGTAACTTTGATATACCAATTTTTAGGTAATAACTTACATTAATAGAAATTGTTTGCAAAACTAACTCTTGATTTGTATCTTTTGTTAGCCTTGATAATGGTCTAAACCAAAGACCGAAATATCGGAATATTTTTTGAAAAATAAAAAATGGCTCAAACAACCATATGATGTTTTCATAAAATAAACTGGATCACCGGGTCGTATAATCCCATACACTCCATATCTAAAAAGAATCTAAGGCCCACAAAACATCTTTTTCTCATTAATTTATTCATATATAACTGTTTTTTTCTTAGATTAAATACATATATATACAGGGTTATTCTGATCAAGATACCTTCCGGTATACCACGCGATTCCTTGAGGTAAGCTGATCAAAAAATTGCTCCACATACAGAGTAATATACTTTTCGACAGCTACTATTCTTGGCTATGTAATAAGCCAACATTAACCAAAATCTATAGCGTGGTTCAAAAGTTATACACATTGGCGAAATCTTCAACTGGCCACAACTCCTAAAGGAAGGTTTCTGGGGGGGGGGGGGGGGGGGGGGGGGGTATGTGGAACAATTTTTTTGTTCATCTTACCTCAAGGAATCGCGTGGTATACCGGAAGGTATCTTGATAAGAATCACCCTGTATATACACATTTATTGCAGATTCGCCATCTTATGAGGTACTGCTTAAGGCGCGTTAACCATTTATTTCCGATGGCTGGTTTCCCCATTCTAATTAGGATTAGATGAAACGAGGGCACCAAGATTGGGAGGTCAGATTTAAAAGACACAACATCTGCAGCAGTGGTTATGCTTACGAAGAAGTACAAAAATCGCAGAAAGGGTTACATTTTGTGTACAGAGTATGATAAGTAATTTTAAAACGATGGTTTTGGGTTTCTTAAATCCAATATTAAAAATTGGTGTAGATGACGTGTTTATTTATAAGAATAGTAGTTAAATGAAAAAAAGAGTAGACCATTGGAAAGGTCAAACGATTATCAATATAACAAATTTTAAGTCATCATCATACAGTTTCAAGAATGGTACTAAACTAAGCTTAAAACGTCAAAGTCTAAAATAACTCAGATACCATGCCACAAAGAAAGTTTATCCCTTTTGTTGCAAATTGTCCATACTCTCACTTCTTATAATATTTATCATTATCTCCTATATTTTGTCCTCTATATATGTTTTACCACAGCTTTTGTGTCAACTCCAATAATTGACAACTTCGAAAGAACTGCATTCGCAAAGAACAAATTAAATGAAATCTGTCAATTCCTATAATTGACTTTCGAATAAAATGCAATTACGAACGAGAATCCACGTATGCTGAAGAAAATATTCTGGTGGAGTGTAGCGGTTAAATAAAAAGAGCAAATTTTTCACTCAATTATTTATTGCAAGAAAATACTACTTTAATAAACAAACATTAATCTTATGCGAAAATAAACTACTTTGAATAACTTCTCTCAATGTGCAAAATTTACTTCCACTAACTTACATGTATACGCTTATAAACTTCACTTTCAGTTCAATGATTCACTGTGTTTTTATATGTATTTAATAACTAAAAGAAACTTAAATGTGGAAAATGAAATATATCTTACTCGAATTTATCTTTTCCTTTCAATAATGACAAATTAACGTAGCATTAAAATTTCATATATACAAGGCAAAGAAAAATTTCCCTTTCTGTGTATCTTAACTATAATATCTACTAATGGCTGCAAGTAAATAATAATTAGAACTCAAGGTAGATCTAGTTTCCAATTATTATGTTGTGTAAAACTGACCTAATGCCATATTTTTTACACGATAAATAATTGTTTGGAATTTCGATTTACTTCAGTTAAATAGTTAAATGGCTGAAAGGAAGAAATTAGTTAAAGAGAACTCAATCGTTCTTGTTAATTTCGTACATGTGTGTATGACCAACACCTGGCATGCAAACACAATGAAATTTAACTCAAATTGATAAAAATTAATAATTCGCAAAGTTACCTTTAATTCTTTTAAAAATTTGTAGCCACTAATATTCCACAAATAAAGTGACTGAAAATTCCTTGCTGTTTGTGAATTGCCTTGGAAAAATTGATGTTTCTGCTGTTCAAGGATATTCTAAATCTCGCTGAAATTCTGTTTCTTTTATTGCTGATGACTATTAAATTGCAAATATGTGGGAGGAATGCTCTAACGACATATGCTCGCATCTTGACAACCTTTGAAATAAGAAGGCAGAATGAAGAATGGCCCCCCTTTTTATAGAGACTTTTGATCCGATTTCGTATCCATAAAACTGAATTTTGCAATTTTCAGGCTTAATTTGAATAGAATATGTAAATTTGTTTTAGTCATTTGATGTCAAATTACAAATTGCATTTTTTGACATCTTTCCCATAGAAATTAGTATTAATTTCGAGGAATTTTGATAAGTTTTCCTAAATCTTGCCATAACTTATCGTTTCGCCATTTTGATGTCAATTTACAAAATTCTTCTCATAATTCAATCTGTTCATCTTCATCCTTGTCCCTTTCACACCCTTGTGTCTCTTTCGCACTCATTGGTGTAGAGGGAATTTCGAAAATTCGCGATTATTCCGTAAACCTGGAAAAAATCGCGACGCGAACGCGCCCAGCGGATTCTGCGTCTCTTTTTACCCCGGGGTGATATGTCAAACATCACGAGAGTATGGAGTTTGCCGTGTTTATTTTTACGCGAAATGTCAGCCGCGCGCGAGTTTTGTTTTTGATAAAATTAAATGTTAAATTCAGTGTTTTATTTACTTGTAGGTGTTCACCGTGGGAATTATCTATTTTTGCACAGGTTAGTACATAAATTTATTTCTTTTATGTGTAGTTTTATGTAAAATTTCTGCCCTTTTAAAAATGATATAGGTACCTTTCATGGTGAATTTCTTTCGCTAAATTTCACCTAAGGTATCTATACATTTCTTGTAAAAGGTAATTTAATTAGGTATACGTCCTGTATAAATTGTATTTGTTTAATTTTATGTTGTCTAACATGAAGATCGTTGAGTTTGTATAGTGTCTGCATGGTGCTATATAAACACAAGTTTGTTGTTGTGATTGTACATTTATTTCTTGTAACTTTCATTTATTGTTGTTTTTATCTTAAATTACTTTAAACACATTTCCTTCAGAATGTTCTAATTCGTTTTTTGTTTATTTCAGGTCATCGTGGGACTCTTGCATCTGTGAATCTCCAAATGCGGTAAGATTCTTTTAATTTCATCTTAATCTAATTTTTCGTTTAATTTTATGTTGGTCGAACAAAATATGTTGCAGACACTTAATGAAAGGTCTAGCCACTTCCTGAAAAGTAGGCAGATAGTGTAACAGTTTTTGCCTAATGCTTTTCCACACGAGGTGTCTGAAATTTTTAGGCACTACATGAATTGCGACAAGCTTTTACGCCGATAGTGTAATACCCTAGAAACACGGGACATACCAATGATCATTGGGTCAACATTGGGTCAATTACGTAATTGGACCAATGATCATCCCTTTTTTTGGGTGGCACACGGCTTCACGTAATTAGATTTAACACACTAGATTTGACCCATTAAATGTGCATACTAGCGATTACTCCCATATCTTTAAATTTCACAGACATATCCGCGAATATGTGGCTATTTCTTCGTACCTTTCTCAGATCTTTTACATAAAGGCACCATAGCTTGCACATCTTATAATTTTCAGCAGTTTTCCGCAATCTTGCTTTATTCTTCGTCTGTTTGCCTTCGTCTCTTTTCTTATTTATAAAGTATGAATATTTTTAAAGAATTCAATAATTTGGGAAACATGCAAAATTTACTTTTGAAAAATGTATCAGCCAATTTCACAAATGACATCTAACACTGATGGCTGTAAAATCAGCTGATTTTTCCAATAACTTGCAGATCCTCAGCGCTGAAAGCACGCTTATCGCTAAAAGAAATGACAAGCAATGCATAATTTCAAACGAGTGAGCTTGTTGGGGGCGTAATTGGTGCAAAGACCAAACGAATGACCATTGCGCCAATGATGCAGTGACACACGACCTATGCAATGATTACTGCTCCGTCAATGATAATTGATATGTACTTATATGAGACCATACTTACAACAGCACACATGCGAATACATACACTCATTAAGATTTTGCTTGTTTGAATATGTTTTGGGTGTCTCAACGTCTCAACAGAATACGATTTCACATTAGTTTTGGTGCAAGGTTTAAGTGAATCTAATTACGATGGTCTTGAGGCCAATCCATTGCAAACTAAGAAACGACGTCTGTTGAAATCGTAGAATATTTTACAACTTCAAAATTGTAAAGCTGACTATGCAAATACCGAATTACTTCAGTTCAACTTACGTATAAAACAAAAACAATTCTATATAATTGCTACATATGTAAAACTGCATTGCTCAGGAATGCGGTGACTCTATAATACTTAAATTGCAATCAATCACAAAATTGGTAACTGTTGCAATCCAATAAAAAAACATTCTCACTGGGTCACTGCCTTGCGAGCGGTTTTTGCAAGAAAATTAATGTCAAATCAGCATTGTATGCATTTTGCATTTTATGCATTGACTTAGAGTTAGCTGTTTGTTTATATAGAGTAAGATTGAGGAAATAAAATTATTCAGTTGTATATTTAGGCACTTCGCGTATTCATTTAATAAAGTTTCCATTACAATTGTCGCATATCTTTTGCTAGTCAAGGCTTTTGTGCCTTGGTCTTATATTTCAATGTGCATCGGTCAAGGTTTATGTGCTTTGACACTGCAAGGCAGAATAAAGGAATTCTGTACATGTTGGTGATCCCGACGTGATTAGCATTCACGTATTTTTCAAAAGAGTTTTATCTTCGCTCACTCAAGTACAAGTAAATCAAGATGAGCCTAAAAGAACTCACTGCTCCTCAATAGACAACGGAAGACGAAATTTAGCGGATAATGGAGAACTAGGGAAAGGATTCGTTAACCCGCAAGACATTATAGCATCTAACCAAGCGTATTACGGATCTTAACCAGCTATGGGTTGACTTTGAAAGGGTGGACAACGAGATACGCGTTAAGCATGGCTCTGAACTATCTCACGCATAATTCCATACATATCACAAGCCGCGAACATGCAAGCCCAACCCACTCAGAAGGAGAATGATAAAACACAATTAAAGCCAGTAAAGCAAGTTACAGAGGCTGTTATTGGAATGATGCCCCAACAACTGGTGCTAATGCAGGGTTTAAAGAGGATTCTGACCAATTTGGAAGCACGTGAGCCAGTTCGTTCAAAGCGATTTTACTTGATTAAAACAAAAGCCATCGAAGACCACTGGCAGCAAATTCAAAATTTACACAACCGAAGTTTGAGTCATTGGAATAACAAAGATGACGTGAGCTATATGGAAGGCTATTTAGATCTGGAAGAACAAACACACGACATGGTCATACAACTATATGAATGCTTAAGGCGCTATCAATCAGAGATAGAACTGGCAGAAATGGATCACCATTAAGAAGAGAACAAAGCACAAGAACAATGATGAAACTCCCAAAGGTAAAATTACCGAAATTTGATGGCGATTATTTAAAGTGGAAGCAATTTTGCGACTTATTTCTTGAGCGGTTCACAGTCAACCCATTGCCGCATGTTAAAAAATGTAGTACTTAAAGAGTAGCCTAATTGGAGAAGCTGAGAAACTGGTCAGACACTTAAGTATCTCCGAAGCAAATTATCTCTCAGCCTGGAAGGTAATCAAAGACCGTTATGAAAATACAAGATTACTGATCACTGCAATTCTCAACAAGTTACTTTCGCAACCAGCAGCAACAACTGAGAGTGCCTTCGCAATAAGAGCAATTCATGACACTACTCAAGAGTGCCTTCTCGCCCTGGAGAGCCTAGATGTCAATACAAGTCATTGGGATGCTCTTGTATTACACATTTTGATAAAGAAGTTGGATAAGACCACACACACACTGTGGGAACAATCACTAACTCAGCCTAGATCACTTTCAACAATAAAAGAGTTTTTAGACTTTTCAGAAACACGGGTTCAGTCTCTGGAGGCCCTCGGCGAAACAACTAAGATAGAAAATAGAAGGCAGCACACGCAGAAAGCATTAACCACAACAACAAAAATTCCTTTAATTATCGCCATCCAAACGTATTGTACTAGTAAAAAGAATTAATGCATGTCTCAACTCCTCGAAGAAAGGTCCCATGATGGCCAACTGTCCATCCAGCTGGTGTACTAAATGTGGAAAAAGACATAATACACTGCTTCATATGCAATCTGTAGTCAACTGCCGACGAGTAATACACTGTCAAGAAATAATAATATTGCAGTAACTACGGCCCAAGCATCAAGACACAGTTTAGTACCATCAGGCAATGGGACTGAACGATCGAACTCACTTACCGCAAAGGCTACGGCTAATATTAGGAATTATATCTTACTAAGTACGGTTATCGTAAGGGTTAGCAACAATTCTGGTCAAAGCATCGAGTGTCGACCCCTTTTAGATTCTGGATCTCAAACAAATCTGATAACAGTAATACTAGTTAAAAGACTTGGACCTTCGGGAACCTTCGACAGACTTAACATAGAAGGTATTGGCTCACGAAGACAACAAGCGCAGAAGCGAGTCAATTTAGGGCTAGAATCCCGCATCAATGGTTTTAACACTCGACTAGAAGCTCATACTTACCCCGGACCATCTCTCCGCAGTCCGCACACATGATAGATGTTTCGTCACAGTCAATACCAACAAACATACAATTAGCGGATCCACGCTTTAATCAGCCAGACACGATAGATCTGTTGATTGGTGCTGAACTGTATTACTCCATCTTGTCAGTTGGACAAATTAGATTGGGCGACGCACTCCCAACCTTGCAAAACACAGTGTTTGGCTGGGTAGCACCAAAAAAGATTCCTCGAATACGCACCGACCAAACAACCTGTGGAGTGTGTTCAGAAGACGAAACACTTAATCGACAAGTAGAAAAATTCTGGATACTGAACGACTCTGAACAATCATCGCGGGCATTTACGTCAGCAGAAAAACAATGTGAGACACACTCAATTATTCTCAATTATTAATTGAGTAGAACGACTCCTGAATGGAACCACCAAAATTGTTTACCACAGTTGTTGTGTCAATTCCAATAATTGACAACTACGAAAGAACTGCGTTCGCGGAATACAAATTAATGTCGTTTTCGTTTGAACATCAGTTTTGCTCTGGAAGCAACCTAAGTTCTGTCAAAGCGTTCGATTGAAGCAAAAATGACGCCATGTGTTACCTCTGGTGGCAACCCAAAAAGCATCAGTTTCACTCTGAAAATTTACTCGGGTACACTATGAGTTCACTCACACAAACAAAGTCTACTTCTGATTTGATATTATTTAATTAATTTTAAAGTTAACAATTATTATTAAAACCACTCTACTATTATTATATTATCCTCAAATTTATCCGCAAACAAATTACCAACCATTTTTCGCAAAAAGCTCTTAGCTACTTGGACGTTAGTTTACATACACAAGCGAACTTTTTCAGGTGCACTCTGAAACCGTTCGATTGAACGGGGTTGCCTCCAGAGCGAACCTGGAAGTTCAAACGAAAACGACATAAATGAAATCTGTCAATTTCTATAATTGACTTTCGAATAAAATGCAATTACGAAAGAGAATCCACGTATGCTGAAAGAAAATATTCTGGTGGAGTGTAGCGGTTAAATAAAAAGAGGAAATTTGTCACTCAATTGTTCGCTCAATTATTTATTGCAAGAAAATACTAATTTAATAAACAAATATTAATCTTATGCGGAAATGTACTACTTTGAATAACTTCTCTCAATGTGCAAAATTTACTTCCACTAACTTACACGTATACGCTTATAAACTTCACTTTCAGTTCAATGATTCACAGTGTTTTTATATGTATTTAATAACTAAAAGAAACTTAAATGTGCAAAAAGAAATATGTCTACTCGAATTTATCTTTTCCTTTCAATAATGACAAATTAGAAAGTTATGCTACGTTAAAATTTCATATATACAAGGCAAGGAAAAGATTAGATTAGATTCGTAGAGGGGTGTGTAGGCGTCAGCCTCGCAATCACCGCGACCTAAAAGATCTATTGTGAGTCCCCGTTGAATTTATTCCCTTTCTAGTTTCAGACTGTTAATAAAGTCTAGGATCCTTCTGGGATTGAGGTTCCGTACGTAGTTAGGAGAAGGAAAAGCATGTTCGAGAAGGAGTAGTCTCCGCCTGGTCAATGCTTCGCAGTTGCAGAGCTGGTTCTCCGAGGTTTCATGAGTATCCTGGCAAAAGCGGCAGGATGAAGTCTCAGCCAAGCCCATCTTGTTAAGGTGATACCTCAAGGGGCAATGGCCTGAGAAGATTTCTGTAATTATTTTGAGCTCTGTTTTCTTGAGCAGTAATAGTTCTTTTGTTTTTCCTCCAGAGGTGTCGATAAACTTTTTTGCCTGACGAAGTCCTGGTAGCCTTTCCCAGTATAGGGATTTTTGTTTGTTCTCCCAGTTATTTAGGGCAGTTTGAGGTAGCACTTTGATGTGCCACAGAATGGCTCTGGTCCGACAAAGGGAGTTTCCGCTCCTCTTTTGGCTAGGCCATCAGCAATTTCGTTGCCTTTATGGCCCTCATGTCCAGGTACCCACATGAGGATAACTTTGTTTCCTCTTGATAATTGTTTTAGGGTTTGTAGACACTCCCAGACTATCCCTGACTTGATGGTGTAGGACTTTAAGGCCTTAAGGGCAGCTTGACTGTCCGAGAGAATATTAATAGTTGAGCCATTTATGGCTCTTTTAATGCAGGTATTGGCGCATTCTTCTATGGCCAATACCTCGGCCTGGAATACGGTAGGGGTAGAGCCCAGGGCCTTTGATATATGGCATCTGGGGCCGTATACGCCCAGTTCGACTCCATTGTTCGTTTTTGAACCGTCTGTATACCACACCATCGATCCTTGTTGAAAGGACGGTTTAGTGGAACGCCATTGCTGTCGGTTTCCCAAAACCACATCGAATGGTCTTACAAAATCCACCTTGGTTGTGATTATATCAGATATTGTCGTCATTTGCTCAAAGCGTATCTGTTTTAAGATACTTAAGTGACCAACCAGATTTCCTGGTTTTAACTGTTTCTCCTTTTGCAGTCTAATAGCACTGGAGATTGCTTCCTTTTTCACGTGCAGATGTAAGGGTGGAAGGTTTAGTAAGGCTTCCATGGCTGCTGTAGGACAGGTCCTCATGGCACCAGTTATTCCTAGACAGGCAAGCTGTTGTGTTTTTTGAAGCAGAGCCTCAGCCATCTTTTCATTAGTTTTTGGCCACCATGCGAGGGCCGCATAGGTGACTATGGGTCTAACAACCGTGGTATACATCAAGTACATCATTTTTGGATTCAGACCCCATGCTCTGCCAATGAAGCGACGGCACGTGTAGAGAGATCCTATCGCTCTGTCCGTCACTCTAGACAGATGCGAATTCCAGGAGAGTTTCTTCTCTAAGGTGACCCCCAGATATTTGACTTCTTCTGAAAATATCAATTCCGTGTTATCGAGAAGAGGAGCCTTTAGTGAAAGCTTTGATCTTCTCGTGAACGGAACGATAACCGTTTTGTTTGGGTTTACAATGAGGCCTTTGGTTAAGCAACAAGTGCGGAATTTAGAAAGGGCTTTTTGCATGAGGTCGGATATGTTTTGGTCATGCTTGCCCCGTATCGTGACTACTACGTCATCCGCGTAGCCTTGTACGGTAAAACCCGAACTGGTCAGCTTTTCTAAGAGATCATCAATCACGATCGACCATAGGAGTGGAGAGAGAACTCCTCCTTGTGGGTAGCCTTTAGCTGCAGTGATCGTGACTGAACAGTTTCCTAGAGTAGTAGTTATCCTCCTGCTTCTAAGCATGGAGTTTATCCAATTAACCGTGGGGGGCTCGAAGCTTTTGTCCTCGGCAGCTGATTTAATTGCTTCGAAGGAGGTGTTATCAAAAGCACCTTCTATGTCTGCAAATGCACATAAGACCACCTCTTTTGCTTCAAGAGCTTTTTCGAGGTCTTTAACCAAAGTGTGGATGGCAGTCTCGGTAGACTTGCCTGCTTGATAAGCGAATTGCTTAGAATGAAGTGGTGATTTAATGAAAACTTCACTTCGAATATGTAGGTCTAGGATTTTTTCCATGGATTTAAGTAAAAATGACGAGAGACTAATTGGTCGGAACGATTTGGCTAGAGAGCTAGCTCTTTTTCCTGCTTCTGGTATAAATACCACCCTGACGTCTCTCCAGCATTGGGGAATATACCCCAGAGCGTAACTGGCTCGAAAAATATTTTGTAGTGGAACAAGTATTTCTTCAACCCCTTGCTGTAGTAAGGCAGGAAAGATGCCGTCTCCTTTAAGGGTTTAAACGTACCAACGGCCCATCTAACCTTGTTAGGAGTGAAGATTCTTCCCGCAAGGCTCTTACTCCTGTTAGAGACCCTATAATTGCCCACCTCAATTGGGTCTGGAGCTACTATTCCTTGAACGGGACTGGTAGAGTCGGGGAAGTGAGATTCTAATAAGAGCCTGACTGTTTCCTCACAACTCTCGGTATAGTTTCCATCTTCTTTTTGAAGTGAGCATATACCATTAGTGTGATCCTTCGAAAGTGCCTTATGGAGCCTGGTAGCTGCGGGCAGTTGATCTATGCCATCGCAGAATGTCCGCCAGGTTCTTCTTTTAGATCTTCTTAATTCTATGTTATATTCCGTTACAGCCTTTTTATATTCTCCCCAGGTACCAGAGAGCTTGGCTCTGTTAAATAGTTTTCTGACTTCTTTTCTTTTCAAACTCAGTTCCCTATTCCACCAAGGTACCTGCTGATTACAAGTCTTTTGCTTCAGAGGGCAGCTGTGTTCGAATGAAGTCAGTACAGCCGTTTGTAGCTGCGTAGTGGCTGAGTCCAACTCCTCCGTTGTGCTAATGCTACTGCCGGGAGAGTTAACTACAGCCTTAAGATGTTGTCGATAGAGTTCCCAGTTAGTTTATTTAGGGATTCCGTACTCTAGACTTGAGTTAAGTGCGGCTTCTATATCGAACCTGATATGTCTGTGATCGGACATGGAAATCTCGTTCGATACGTGCCAACTTCTTATTTTTGTGCTTATGAACATACGGGCAAGTGTTAGGTCCAGGACCTCTTGTCTGATAGTGTTCATAAAGGTTGGCTTATTACCTCGATTTAGTATCTCTAAATTATTAGATATTATAAAATCGTGGAGGTACTCACCCCTGATGTTGGTATCCGTGCTGCCCCATAGCGTGTGATGTGCGTTCGCATCGCATCCAACGATAAATTGCTTTCCTCTTCGTTTGCAGTAGCTGATGAGTCTTTTTTAGCTCTGTAGGAGGTAGTGTATCCGCATCTCCAGGAAAATAGACTGAGGTCACTACTACCTCGTGACTACCTCCCGGAGTTGGTACCTCGAGAGCTACTGCAACTACGTCCCTCGAAATGAACTGCGAAAGAGGAATAAAATTTAGATTAGTGTTGAGCAGCAATGCTGCCCTGGGATATTCATGCTCATTACTGTAAATTAACTTACATGATTTTGTGGGAAGTCCTTTAATGCGGCCTTGATGTACCCAGGGCTCCTGTATGAGCGCCAGACTAAGTTTCTCCGAGACAAATCTCCTGCTAAGCACGTCTGATGCCGCTTTGGCATGATGGAGATTTATCTGGAGGCAACTTAGATGATGATTAGTCATGACTAGGATGGCTTTTTATGGCCGCTAGCAGCCTTGATAGGAGATCCTTTCGGCAAAGAAAAATTTCCCTTTCTGTGTATCTTAACTATAATATTTACTAATGGCTGAAAGTAAATAATAATTAGAACTCAAGGTAGATCTAGTTTTCAATTATTATGTTCTGTAAAACTGACATAATGGCATACTTTTTACACGATAAATAAATGTTTGAAATTTCGATTTACTTCAGTTAAATAGTTAAATGGCTGAAAGGAAGAAATTTTTTAAAGAGAATTCAATCGTTCTTGTTAATTTAAAACATGTTTGTATGACCAACACCTGGCATGCAAGCACAATCAAATTTAACTCAAATTGATAAAAATGAATAATTCGCAAAGTTACCTTTAATTTGTTTTAAAAATTTGTTGCCACTAATATTCCACAAATAAAGTGACTGAAAATTCTTTGCTGTTTTGAATTGCCTTGGAAAAATTGATTTTCTGCTGTTCAAGAATATTCTGAATCTCGCTGAAATTCTGTTTCTTTTATTGCTGATGACTATTAAATTGATAATATGTGGGAGGAATGCTCTAACGACATATGCTCGCACCTTGACAACTTTTGAAATAAGAAGGCAGAATGAAGAATAAACCCCCTTTTTATAGAGACTTTTGATCCGATTTCGTATCCATAAAACTGAATTGTGGAATTTTCAGGCTTAATTTGACTAGAATATGTAAATTTGTTGTAGTAATTTGATGTCAAATTACAAATTGCATTTTTTGACATCTTTCCCATAGAAATTAGTTTTAATTTCGAGGAATTTTGATAAGTTTTCCTAAATCTTGCCATAACTTATCGTTTCGCCATTTTGATGTCAATTTACAAAATTCCTCTCATAATTTATTCTGTTCATCTTCATCCTTGTCCCTTTCACACCCTTGTGTCTCTATCGTACTCATTGGTGTAAAGGGAATTTCGAAAATTTCGCGATTACTCCGTAAACCGTGGGAAATATCGCGGCGCGAACGCGCCCATCGGATAAGTGTTAAATTCAGTGTTTTATTTACTTGGGAATTACGCGGGAATTAGCTATTATTGCACAGGTTAGTACATAAAATTATTTTTTTGTACGTGTAGTTTTATGTGAAATTTCTGCCCTTTTACAAATGACATAGGTTCCTTTCAAGGTGAATTTCTTTCGCTAAATTTCACCTAAGGTATCTACATTTCTTGTAAAAGGTAATTTAATTAGGTATACGTCCTGTATGCATTGTTATTTGTTTAATTTTATGTTGTCTAACATAAAGTTCGTTGAGTTTGTATAGTGTCTACATGGTGTTATATAAACACAAGTTTGTTGTTGTGATTGTACATTTATTTCTTGTAATTTTCATTTATTGTTGTTTTTATCTTAAATTACTTTAAACACATTTCCTTCAGAATGTTCTAATTCGTTTTTTATTTATTTCAGGTCATCGTGGGACCTTTGCATCTGTGAATCTCCAGATGCGGTAAGATTCTTTTAATTTCATCTTAATCTAATTTTTCTTTTAATTTTATGTTGGTCGAACAATATATGTCGTAGACACTTAATGAAACTCAGCTCTTCCCGAAAGGTCTAGCCACTTCCTGAAAAGTAGGCGGATAGTGTAACAGATTTGTTTAATGCTTTTCCACACGATATGTCTGAAATTTTTAAGCACTACATGAATTGCTACAAGTCTTTACGCCGATAGTGTAATACCCTAGACACACGGGACATATCAATGATCATTGGGTCAATTACGTAATTGGACCAATGATCATCCCTTTTTTGGGTGGCACACGGCTTCACGTAATTAGATTTGACACACTAGATTTGACCCATTAAATGTGCATACTAGCGATTACTCCCATATCTTTAAATTTCATAGACATATCCGCGAATATGTGGCTATTTCTTCGTACCTTTCTTAGAACTTTTATATAAAGGCACCACAGCTCGCACATCTTATTGTAAAGTTTCTTCCTTCTTTTATTTGTCGACAATGGATGATGAAAATCTTGAAGATATAATAATATTTATATTAACTTGGAGATACAAATGGTAGAGCCTTGTGAAGCTTCTATACATTTGTATCTTGACCAAGTAAGAGCCAAAAAGCTCTAAGTCTGGTCTTAATATAAATGTTGATCTGAATCACGAGAGCTGCGGACAACTCAAATGATAGCACCTTAAGTGGCTTAGGGCTAAAGAGCTCTAGTGCAAATAAGTTAGAGGTATGAGAGCCAGAAATCTCTATTTATCTTGGTTAATATCCATGTTGGAGCTAATGGAGCTCTATTTAATAAAATACTAGTGTGGAGTATAAATTAACTCTGATTTATTTCCAATAGTACACGCTTTTTATATAATTAAATTATCGCTTACTTCATCAATATTGCTTGAGAAAATTACGTTCTCACCGATCGATCACCTGGAATCGGTCACACACAGAAAGCGCCGAGTAAGCTCTTCGCAATACTCAAAGTTCTTAAAGCAATATGTTCAATGCTTGGTTAATGATGAGTTCACTGGCATGGCTATATCGCTTTGTCATGTAAACAAGCTTTAATTGTAAATTCTTTTGCTTTCTTTGTTTTTGTGCTTGTTTACTTTAATTTCATTCATGCCGTGAATGCTTCATTCATTTATAGTGAATTTACGTTAATGCTTCGCATAGCATATTTCCTTTCTTTTATTATTGACATTTTGCTGTATGGATATTTATGTGTTGTAGGTCGCTTAACTTGCGCTCTACATCCTCACCGTAAAGAGAAAAAAAAATTTGCGTGAAACTAAAAAAAATTTTTTTTTTTTTGTGTAGCCATATTGAGTGAAGTAAACGTTTATATTAAGTCTTAAAAGTATGCTTTAAGATAATGTCTATAGTTACTTATTTCATTCATACATTCTTTCGTACATTTAATATAAATTATTCGTTTGTCTAACTTAATGTTCTTTTGAAATTATTAAATCTTAGCCATTATTTAACGTTTCCTATTAGCAAAATTAACTTAATGCTACAGTATGTACAATATTTATATATTTATATATTATTATATTATATTATATATTTTGTTTTATATGTAATATATTTTACGTAATTGTCTAATCTATATATTGACAAAACAAAAAATGATTGATTATGAGTGATTATTTGTATTTGTATTTCATATTTATATTGATATTTTACTTAGGTTCATAATCTATTTGCTTTAACCTTTTCTTATGTACTTTCTTTACTTTATTATCTATTTCTAGGTATACATTTACGCATTCTATCTTTTTTATCTTATATGGTCCTCTATATGGACATTCATGTTTTCTTTTATCGTTCTTATATAATAGTACATAACTACCTATTTCTAAATCTATTACATTTAATGTTCTATCAGCTTTTTCATTCCTGTTCGTTTTTGCTATGATTAGAGAATTTCTAGCTTTCTCGTGTGCTTTGGTTAAACGAAATTTAAGTTCATTAGCATAGTCCTCGTAATTGTATATTGGGCTGTTGTCGTTAGGTTCGACATTATTGAATAGAGTTGATAATTTCCCAAAAATTAATTCGAATGGGGAATAACCCGTATCAGAAGGAGGTGTTGTATTATAACAGAAGGTATAATACGGAATCCATTCATCCCAGTTGTAGTCTGTGGTGAATGATAAGAGATATTCATTTAATACTCTATGATTTCGTTCTATTGAGCCTAAAGTCTGGTGATGGTATGGCGTTGATGTTACATGTGTTATTTTTAAATGTTTACATATGTTAGTGAATACCTCATTGACGAATTCTGTTCCCATGTCAGTTTTTATTGTTTTAAAATTACCATATTTTAAAATACAATCTTTAACTAGAGCTTTCGCTACTGTTATAGCTTCTTTATTCCTTAATGGAATGGCTTCGATATATTTTGTCAAATCACACTGTATAGTTAGTATATATCTGTAATCGTTCGATATCTTTAGTGGTCCTACGGTGTCTACGGATATAATCTCAAAGCTTGTAGATGGTGTCACTGTTATCACCATTTTTTCTTTTGAATGTTTGAGAGTCTTGTTTTTAGCACATTTTTCACATTTACTTATGTAATTTTTAACCATTCTATTCAAATTTTTCCATATGTACCTCCGTTTAATTTTGTTGATGGTTCTTTTGACACCTGAGTGTCCTCCATGCGAGAGTTGTGGAATTCTTCAATTATATTATTTTTGATTATTTCATCAGTAATTCTTTTGGGAGGAATATATATTATTATCTTTAAATCTGTTTGCCTACCTTTCATATTTATCTTGCGCTGCAGCTTATTAAATATTATTTTAAATTTGTCGACATTTATGTATTGAAATATGATGTCATCTTTCGCTAACGATAGTGACACTTTTTTCAATTTCTTCATTTCAAAGATCAGTGTCTCCAAGATAAAACCCAAGTCGTGATATGGATTGTTACTGATTTTGATTATCACTCCCTTTTTATTTATTATTATCTTTGGCAAACTTTCAATAATTCTTTTTCTAGAGCTATTTTGTTTGTTAGCATTTTTGCTGCTATTATTGATTTCAAAGCGTAATGTTTTGACCCTTATTACTTCATTAATTGAGATGCATTGCCATGCATAAAGTTGATCAGTCTTTATGTTGGTAAGCGATTCATACTGTGTCTCTTTCCTTTACTCTTATTTTTATTGTCATTTTTAGACATTGCTCTAGTTGTTATATTTATATTCGATGTAGGTATCATCGCTTTAAGGATATCAGAATCTATTTTTATTCTTGATAAAGCGTCAGCATTAGTATTCATTCTTCCTTGTTTATAGATGATTTCGAAATCATAATCAGATAAGTCAAGCCTTATCCTTGTCATCTTGGAAGATGGGTTTCTATGAGTGAAAAGACTTACTTACTAAAGGTCTGTGGTCTGTGACCACTATGAATTTTTTACCATATACGTATGGTCTGAAATAATTGATTGCCCAATGTATTGCTAGGAGTTCTTTTTCAATAATTGGTTTATTGAGTTCGTGTTTAGTTAATATTCTACTAGCGTACGAAATTGGTAGATCTGAGCCGATTTCACCTTGGGATAAGACTGCTCCAAGGGCAAATTGTGAAGCATCTGTAGTTATAATGAATTGTTCGTTAAAATTTGGATATTTCAAGGGTGCATTTACTAGTTTGCATTTAAGTGGCGAAAACGCTTCTTGGCATTCATTTGTCAAAATGAATGGTGTATTCTTTTTGGATAATGAATTTATTGGTTTTGCCATATGAGCAAAGTTTGAAATAAATCTTCTGTAGTAATTACAGAAAGCGATAAATCTTCTGGCATCATCCGCATTTGCAGGGGTGGGGTAGTTTAATACTGTGTCAAATTTTTTGCGATCAGTCCTGACACCTTTTTCTGTTATTAAATATCCTAAATAAGTAACTTCTGTTTGTAAAAAACTACATTTTTGTGGATTTAATTTTAGATTGTACTTTCTCAGTCTGTTAAAAGTTTTTATTAAATTTTGGTTATGATGCTTTCGACTGCATC
The DNA here is from genome assembly GCA_963930735.1 of Dioctria linearis. Classification (NCBI taxonomy): domain Eukaryota; kingdom Metazoa; phylum Arthropoda; class Insecta; order Diptera; family Asilidae; genus Dioctria; species Dioctria linearis. The sequence goes on along the minus strand of OZ005742.1, from coordinate 158,200,316 downwards.
CAAAAATTACGATATCATCCACATAAAGAAATGCTTCTGAATCTAATCCGGCCAAAGCTATTGAGAGCATTCGCTGAAAACTATTTGTGGAAATTTTTAAGCCAAACGGTAGTCTTTTAAATTGATAATGTCCCTTGTTACTAGAAAATGCTGTTAATAGTCTTGATTTCTTTTCGTAATTCTATCTGATGAAAAGAACTTGTGAGGTCTAGTGTTGAAAAGTATTTAGCTCTTCCGAGTTTGTCTAGCACGTCTTCAAGTCTTGACAATGGAAATTTATCATCTAGAATTTTCTTGTTTAATTGTCTGAAATCGACAACAAGACGCCATTTTTTAGTATCATTATCTGATTTTTTTGGGACATCAACAGTGGTGAATTATAAGGACTAACTGAAGGTTCAATTATGTCTTCATTAATAAGACTGTCGATCTGAGTGTTTATTAACACAATTTGGGTTTGGGGAAGTCTGTAGTTTTTTATATAAACCGGATTTTTATCAATAGTGGATATTTTTTGATTGTAAAAGTTATTTACCGTTAGTTTGTCACCTGGTAAATAGAAGATGTCTGAGAAGTTTTTACAAATGTCTATAATAGAGTTGGTTGCATATTGATCTAGATTTTCAATATTTAATTCTTTTAGAAGTTTACTGTATCTATTTTTATTTTCTTGCTTGATATTGAAAATGTAATAATTTTGAAGTGGTTCTGTTTTAGGTTTGAGATTATATAAAGTTACTTCTTTGTCTAAAGTGTTTAGGATTTAAACATGAGCGCTGCCTTTTGCGGGTATGATGAATTTGCTATATAAATTCCATCTTGAATTTCTTCATTTAAAACTACACTATCTTCAGTATTATCGGCTTTTATTACTTGTATTATTTCAGATCTAGCAGGAATTTTGATTTCTTTTAAGTTAGGTACTTTTGTGTTACATTGGCAAAGTGTGTTTTGTATCATTAAAAAAGAATGAAATGGTAAAATTATAGTAATCTATCTTACAAGAATTTTTTATGAGAAAGTCTCTTCCCAATATTCCACTAGTCATTATAGGGAATGTGTCATCTACAATATGGAATTCTTGCTGGATATCTTGATTATTTATCATTATATTTGCACTTATTGTGTCTAGAGAATCTGATTCTGATTGCGTGATACCTTTGATTTTGCATTTATTATGCTTTTGAATTCCATCTCTTGATTTCAACTCATTTATTTTCAGGATTGATATGTCAGCTCCTGTGTCAATGAGGAATGTTTTATTGCCGAATGATACATTAATGGGTACAGATATGTAATTGGTTAAAATTTTGTTTATGTTATATATTTTTAGTGTGTCCCCCCCGATTCTGTTTCGGGGCCTAGTCCGTTTCCCGACTGGGCCACTTGTATCCTCCTATACGATGTGTTACTGTTTTGACGGATGTTATTTCTATAATATCTGTTGCCATTCTGTTGGTCGTTATTGTGGTGTCTATAGGCTTGTGTGTTAAATGATCGATTATTGTTCCGTTGAGGTTTATTACGATAATTGCCTCTTGAAACGTTATGGTTGTTATTGAAGTTTGTCCGAGCATTGTACTTAATGGTTTGGTATACATTTGCTTCATGTCTTGGTGTTTCGATTTCTGCTGCTATTTGTATAGCTTCGGTTATCGATTTTGGTCTTGCAGCAAAGATTGTCGCCTTTAATTGTTCTTGCAGGCCATTTTTAAATGCATTAAGTGCTAATTGATCATTTAATTTTACGATCAATGACCTATTTTCTTCACCTTGCTCTGTTATTTGTAAGGTGTTCAATTGTGCAACGAGACCTTCAATTTTTGTTGAGAAATCAGTGACACTTCTGTTGGATTGTGTGACCTGTGTTTGCTTGTTTTGAATATGTCTCGCAGATTCTTTTGGGACGTTTCTAAGTTGGTAGGGGTTGGCAATCTGCACAGTTTGTTCCTTACTGTTGCTGTTAGACGAGTTTTCAAAACAAAATCTAGCAATCTTTTTTTTTGCGCATCCTCTGATAAATCATCATGAAGGAATTGCACTAGATTTAGAAAGTTATCTAGATTTTTACGATCACCAGAAAATTCTGGTATCACCTTCACTGCAGTAGCTATGTCAAAGTTTGGCATATTGATTTCCTCAATTTCTTTATCCAACGTATCTTTTGTTTTATCTTTCAAAATTGCAATTACGTTATTGTACGATTTGTCGAAACTCTTCTTGTATTCAATCGCTTGCACTTCGTCTGTTTTTGCTAATTCTTTATATTTTGTGATGAAACTATTCCTTATTTCTTCAACTTCTGCGTTTTTCATCTTAATGCTTCGCATAGCATATTGCCTTTCTTTCATTATTGACATTTTGCTGTGTGGATATTTACCTATGTGTTGTAGGTCGCTTAACTTGCGCTCTACATTATAATTTTCAGCAGTTTTCCACAATCTTGCTTTTCTCTTCGTCTGTTTGCATTCGTCTCTTTTCATATTTATAAAGTATGATTTTTTTTTAAAGAATTCAATAATTTGGGAAACATGCAAAATTTACTTTTGAAAAATGTATCAGCCAATTTCACAAATGACATCTAACAGTGATGGCTGTAAAATCAGCTGATTTTTCCAATAATTTGCAGATCCTCAGCGCTGAAAGCGCGCTTATCGCTAAAAGAAATGACAAGCAATGCATAATTTCAAACGAATGAGGTTGTTGGGGGCGTAATTGGTGCAAAGACCAAACGAATGACCATTGCGCCAACGATGCAGTGACACACGACCTATGCAATGATTACTGCTCCGTCAATGATAATTGATATGTACTTATATGAGACCATACTTACAATAGAACACATGCGAATTCATACACTCATTAAGATTTTGCCTGTTTGAATATGTTTTGGGTGTCTCAACGTCTCAACAGAATACGATTTCACATTAGTTTTGGTGCAAGGTTTAAGTGAATCTAATTACGATGGTCTTGAGGTCTTGCAAACTAAGAAACGACGTCTGTTGAAATCGTAGAATATTTTACAACTTCAAAATTATAAAGCTGACTATGTACATACCGAATTACTTCAGGTCAACTTACGTATAAAACAAACACAATTGTATATAATTGCTACATATGTAAAACTGCATTGCTCAGGAATGCGGTGACCCAATAATACTTACATTGCAATCAATCACAAAATTGGTAACTGTTGCGATCCAATAAAAAAACATTCTCACTGGGTCACTGCCTTACGAGCGATTTTTGCAAGAAAATTAATGTCAAATCAGCATTGTTTGCATTTTGCATTTTATGCATTGACTTAGAGTTAGCTGTTTGTTTATATAGAGCAAGATTGAGGAAATAAAATTATTCTGTTGTATATTTAGGCACTTCGCGTATTCATTTAATAAAGTTTCCATTGCAATTGTCGCATATCTTTTGCTAGTCAAGGCTTTTGTGCCTTGGTCTTATATTTCAATGTGCATCGGTCAAGGTTTATGTGCTTTGACACTGCAAGGCAGAATAAAGGAATTCTGTACATGTTGGTGATCCCGACGTGATTAGCATTCACGTTTTTTTCAAAAGAGTTTTATCTTCGCTCACTCAAGTACAAGTAAATCAAGATGAGCCTAAAAGAACTCACTGCTCCTCAATAGACAACGGAAGACGAAATTTAGCGGATAACGGAGAACTACGGAAAGGATTCGGTAACCCGCAAGACATTATAGCATCTAACCAAGCGTATTACGGCCCTTAACCAACTATGGGTTGACTTTGAAAGGGTGGACAACGAGATACGCGTTAAGCATGGCTCTGAACTATCTCACGCATAATTCCATAAATATCACAAGCAGCGAACATGCAAGCCCAATCCACTCAGAAGGAGAATGATAACACACAATTAAAGCCAGTAAAGCAAGTTACAGAGGCTGTTATTGGAATGGTGCCCCAACAACTAGTGCTAATGCAGGGTTTAAAGAGGATACTGACCAATTTGGAAGCACGTGAGCCACTTCGTTCAAAGCGATTTTACATGATTAAAATAAAAGCCATCGAAGACCACTGGCAGCAAATTCAAAATTTACACAACCGGAGTTAGAGTCATTGGAATAACAAAGATGACGTGAGCTATATGGAAGGCTATTTTGATCTGGAAGCACAAACACACTACATAGTCATACAACTATATGAATGCTTAAGTCGCTATCAATCAGAGATAGAACTGACAGAAATGGATCACCATTAAGAAGAGAACACAGCGCAAGACCAATGATGAAACTCCCAAAGGTAAAATTACCGAAATTTGATGGCGATTATTTAAAGTGGAAGCAATTTTGCGACTTATTTCTTGAGCTGGTTCACAGTCAACCCATTGCCGCATGTTAAAAAATTTAGTACTTAAAGAGTAGCCTAATTGGAGAAGCTGAGAAACTGGTCAGACACTTAAGTATCTCCGAAGCAAATTATCTCTCAGCCTGGAAGGTAATCAAAGACCGTTATGAAAATACAAGATTACTGGTCACTGCACTTCTCAACAAATTACTTTCGCAACAAGCAGCAACAACTGACAGTGCCTTCGCAATAAGAGCAATTCATGACAATACGCAAGAGTGCCTTCTCGCCCTGGAGAACCTAGATGTCAATACAAGTCATTGGGATGTTTTTGTATTACACATTTTGATAAAGAAGTTGGATAAGACCACACACACACTGTGGGAACAATCACTAACTCAGCCTAGATCACTTTCAACAATAAAAGAGTTTTCAGACTTTTCAGAAACATGGGTTCAGTCTCTGGAGGCCCTCGGTGAAACAACTAAGATAGAAAATAGAAGGCAGCACACGCAGAGAGCATTAACCACAACAACAAAAATTCCTTTAATTATCGCCATCCATACGTATTGCACTAGTAAAAAGAATTAATGCATGTCTCAACTCCTCGAAGAAAGGTCCCATGATGGCCAACTGTCCATCCAGATGGTGTACTAAATGTGGAAAAAGACATAATACGCTGCTTCATATGCAATCTGTAAGTCAACTGCCGACGAGTAATACACTGTCAAGAAATAATAATATTGCAGTAACTACGGCCCAAGCAGCAAGACACAGTTTAGTACCATCAGGCAATGGGACTGACCGATCGAACTCACTTACCGCAAAGGCTACGGCTAATAGTAGGAATTATATCTTACTAAGTACGGTTATCGTAAGGGTTAGCAACAACTCTGGTCAAAGCATCGAGTATCGACCCCTTTTAGATTCTGGATCTCAAATAAATCTGATAACAGTAATACTAGTTAAAAGACTTGGACCTTCGGGAACCTTCGACAGACTTAACATAGAAGGTATTGGCTCACGAAGGCAACAAGCGCAGAAGCGAGTCAACTTAGGGCTAGAATCCCGCATCATTGGTTTTAACACTCGACTAGAAGCTCATGTATTACCCCGGATCATCTCTCCGCAGTCCGCACACATGATAGATGTTTCGTCACGGTCAATACCAACAAACATACAATTAGCGGATCCACGCTTTAATCAGCCAGACACGATAGATCTGTTGATTGGTGCTGAACTGTATTACTCCATCTTGTCAGTTGGACAAATTAGATTGGGCGACGCACTCCCAACCTTGCAAAACACAGTGTTTGGCTGGACAGCACCAAAAAAGATTCCTCGAACACGCACCGACCAAACATCCTGTGGAGTGTGTTCAGAAGACGAAACACTTAATCGACAAGTAGAAAAATTCTGGATACTGAACGACTCTGAAAGATCATCCCGGGCATTTACGTCAGCAGAAAAACAATGTGAGACACACTTTATTCAAACTACGAGAAGAAATGAGCATTGTCGCTTCGTAGTCGAATTGTCATTCAAGAATAACCCAGTAGAAATGGGAGAATCGAAAAGCTTAGCAGTCCAAAGGTTAGCAGCCTTGGAAAGAAGGTTAACCACTGATCGAGAACTAAAACAACAATACGTACGGCTCATGGAAGAGTATATTGCACATTGGCACATGAAAGAAAAAAACTTCACGAATATAGAGGAACCATACAACTTCCTTCCACCACTGTGTGATTAAGCCTAAAAGTAGCACATCTCATTGAACGACGTATTAGCGACAGGAACAGCAATTCAGGATGATGTCTTCTCAATTTTACTAAGATTCCGCATGCCAAGATTTGTATTTACTGCGGACATCGAAAAGATGTACAGGCAAATACGAGTTTACAATGAAGATAGAAAATACCACCTTATTTGGTGGCGAAGGACCCTACGGATAAACTAAAATGTTAGAAACTTTACACTGTGACAAACGGCACAACGTGTGCTCCATACTTAGGAACTCGATGTCATACTCCAATCAGCTGGATTTAAGTTGAGAAAATGGTGTGCGAATCACCCAAGCTTTCTGAAGGATATTCCACAAGAGGACCAATAAATTTTACTAAACTTTGGCTACGTATCACCACCAATACTTTAGGTCAACATAGATTGCTCGTCACTCAGATTCAAGCCACGCAGCTACGAATTGCTACAGCTTGAAGTTGGAACCCTTACCTGGCCCAAGGAGTTAACGAGATTGATGACCTCCAGTTCTTAAACCCTGACTTGTCAGGAACAACAGTCTGTGAAACCAGCTTAAGCGACGTGTCAGGCATTTCAACCAGAAATGCAGTAGTGTGCTGGAATTGTGATCAACATTTCCCAGGACTGTCTGCAAGAGAGACAACAGCTGTTCTGTTATGGATGCGGACGCAAGAATGTCTTTAAGTCAAACTACAGAACCTGTACGCAGAAAAGCGAAAGACGGGTCGGGAATCCCAAAACCTTTTCTCGACCAGTTTCAACGTCCCCAACGGCGTCTGCTATGACCACTCCAGTCCAAGCGTTGAACAAGGAGAAAGGTCCGCTCCATCAGCAGGCTCGGACAACGAAACATTGACTTGTCCGCTGATATCATTCAGTGACTCTGTTGATAATAGCACTCTACTTGACTGTACGAATACTTCATTGATAGAAATGGAGGATCTACTAGACTCCTCTGCACATCTACAATCTCCTGTTTCCACCTCTGAGGAGCCCATGGCACTAATAGATACTTCTCTGGAAGAGTCTTTGATCTTTAACGTCCCGATAATACCGACAGCACTTTTCGCTGGGAATGTTACTGAGCAAGAGATTCGACCTCCTGGCGTTTCTGTATTAAAACGGCCACCAAGCTCTGCTATGACGAGTGGGCGTGAGCCTGTCTTACTTCCACTGACGCCTTATCATACGCGTCTGCAGAACTACAATGCAGTAAGAGACCGCATGTTTTCTTCGGTGGCGGAGCTAGCTGAAATTATATATCCTGACCTGGACCTTACAACAAGAAAGAAACGATCGACCGTTCGTTGGCGGGAATACTGTTGACGAATGAGACAGGAACGAAAGAAACTGGCACACATTTCCGTGTCGATGCCAGACGACATTCGACCGTATGCCGAAGGGAGACTGCTCGGGCGAACTGAGACTGGATTACTTGATAGTGGTGCCACTGTCAGTATTTTAAGCCAGGGAGCTCTAGAGAAGCTCGCAGAAGCAGATGTCGAATGGAAGAGGTATCGGACACAGGTACAAGTAGCTAGTGGTGTCATGACGACTGTGCATGGTCATGTGAACTTGGACATCACTTTCCGTGGTAAGACCCACAACGTGCGTTTTTACGTGGTTCCTGGGCTTACACAGGCCCTATAACTAGGAATAGTCTTCTGGCGTCTATTTGGGTTGGCTCCAGATGTCCTGAGTATAGTTGCAGAAGTGACACCAAGTCTAATAGCTACTCCTGACACCGACTGCCATGTTTATTCTGTTCTAGAGCACTAACGTCTTGAAGCCACGAAACAGCTTTTTCCATCCTTAGCCTCGTTGGGATTAGGAAAACATCTCTTGTCACTCATAGGATTGAAACAAATGACGCGCTTCCGATAAAACAGAGATTTTATCCGATTTCACCGGCAGTACAGAATTTGATGGATGCTGAATTGCGACGAATGCTATCGTTGGGTGTGATAGAGGAGAGCCAGAGTCCTTGGAGCTCTCCAGTCGTACTAGTGAGGAACCCTGGAAAGGTCCGGCTTTGTTTTGACGACGCCAGGAAGGTCAAGTCCGTTACTAAGAAGGACACCTATCCGCTACCGCAGATAGATGCGCTTCTGAGTCGACTTCCTCCGGCAAACTACATTTAGAGCCTGGATCTGAAAGACGCTTTCTGGCAGATACCACTAGACACTGATTCCAGGCAGAAGACCGCTTTTACTATACCTGGTCATCCTCCCTTTGCAATGCTCCACAAACTATGTGCCGCCTCATGGATAAGGTCATCCCTTTCGATCTTCGTGAGAATGTCCTCGTCTAGTTGGACGATTTATTGATCCTGTCATCAGACTTTGACTTTCATCTCAGATTGCTAGACCGTGTAGTGGATTGTTTGAGGAAAGCTGGCCTCACTATCAACGCTGAGAAGAGTAAGTTTTACATTAAGGAGACTAAATACTTGGATTTTCTTGTCGGGAAGGGAGGAATCAGAACTGACCCAGATAAGATTTCAGCCATAGTTGACTATCCGTCACCAAATACTGTCCGGCAAGCCCGACGCCCACTAGGTATGGCGGGATGGTTTAGACGGTTCATCCCGAACAATGCTGATCTAACTGCCTCCATCACAGAAACGCTGAAGAATCCAAGTCAGTTCCGTTAGACACCTGATGCGCAGACGTCTCTACAAGTGCTAAAAAAAAACTTATTTCTGCTCCGTTGCTCGTGAGCCCAGACTTCACCAAGCCGTTCGTTATACAATGCGATGCGAGCCAACGTGGTATTGGTGGAGTGCCACTTCAACTAGATGACGGCCACGAGAAGCCAATAGCCTACGTCTCGACACGAGAAGCCAATAGCCTACGTCTCGAAAAAGTTGATCTCAGCACAACGAAATTATATAGTCACAGAGCAGGAATGTTTAGCTGCAATTTTATGTGTACAGAAGTTCCGGCGCTTCATAGAACTTATGTCGTTTAAGATAGCGACTGATCAGGCGAGCTTGAAATGGCTGATGTTTCAAAAGGACCTCAGCGGTAGACTTGCTCGGTGGAGTTTGAAGCTTCAAGGTTTCGACTTCACTATTGAATACCGAAAATGAAGCCTGAATATCGTTCCTGATGCAATGTCACGAATTCATTGCGACAGCTTGTCAACACCTGAAGATCTTGGCCCGGAAGTTCTGAAAAACTACCAGATCTTAGCGTCAGGGATGGTTTCGTCTATATTCGGACTGTTCCGAGAACTGGCGACCCGATTATGGAGGAAGAAGCTTGGAAGCTTTGGATTCCACGAGGGCTTGCCTCCGTGGTTTTTCAGGAACGCATGATCCGCCACTAGCTACTCAGGGAGGCGATGGGAAAACACTGGAACGGTTAAGAACACACCTGTACTGGGCACGAATGACGCTAGATGCCAGAAATTACGTAGGCGCCTGTGACGTGTGTAAAGAGACCAAAGCCCCCAATACTATTCTCAGACCACCTATGGGAGTCCAGTCTGTGACAGAAAGACCATGGTAAAAGCTATACAGCTAAAAGCTCGGTCAGTGAAAGGAAATGTCTGCATACTGATAGTTCTTGACCACTTTTCAAAGTTCCCGGTTCTCAAACCTATGAGAAAGGCATCTACTCTCAATGTCTGCCAATTCATAGAAACCGAAATATTCCATGTGTTCGGAGTCCCGGAAACGATAGTCTTTGACAATGGAGTTCAGGTTTGCTCGGGTCATTTCATTTCATTTCATTTATTTATTTATTCACAACATCTACACAATTAAAGCCTGGCTTTCTAATTATGTGTAGGTAAACTTATCAAATATAATAAACTAAGGAATAGACAAGAAAAAAAAATAAAATAAGATAAACTAAAAGCGCTAAAACTATATCTATACAATAATATTAAGAGGAAAAAAAAGCTAATGCATGTGCACTAAAATTAAAAAAAGTATTAATTAAATAATTATCGATAAGAGAAATAATCCAGTATCTTGCCCCTGAAATCACCGCCACCACTCTTTCTGATCTCCATAGGTAAAGTATTCCACAACCTGGTAGCATAAATGAAAAATTGACGCTCCGTTACACGATAACTAAAACCTGGCACATTCAACGCCACAGTTCTACTGGACCGAGAAACCAATAAATTTTCATGTAGATAGCTAGGCACCTTTTTTACAATTAAATTATACAAAAATAGAATTACCCTGGAATCAAGATACGCTCTTAAGGTGCATACAAAGACGGATTTTATATATCGAGAAAGATGGTCATATCGTCTCAGACCGTACACGTGCGAACAGCCGAATTGAACGCGACAGAGATTTTTCTTTGCGAGAAGGAATCTAGCTGGCAAAACAATTCACATCCGTAGGTAATCAAAGGAGAAATAAGTTGTTTCACTAACATGAGCCTTATATTTCGAGGAGTAACGAAAGAAGCAACGGAAACCTTACGAAGCGTTGCGTAAATCTAGGCACAATACTGTTGACATGGTCAGACGACGTAAGTGTAGTGTTAAAAATGATGCCAAGATTCCTTACCGACCTGCTGTATGGAATAGGAGTTTCATCCAACATCACCTCAGGAAAGTCTGTGATGTCGAGATTATTTCTATATAATAGAGTTACTTTGGATTTTAATAGGTTTAGATGAAGCGTATTCTGTAGTGCCCACCAAGATATTAATCTAAGGTCTTCATTCAATCTACATACCGCATCCTCCATCAATCCACGTGGTCTTGAAATATATAGCTGGCAATCATCAGCATACAAGTGAAGTTTGCAATTCAAAATGACTGAAGAAATGTTATTTATGAACACAGAAAAAAGCAAGGGCCCGAGGATTGACCCCTGTGGAACACCGCTACATACAGGTAAAAATTCAGAGGAGTACTCACCACAGCAGACCTTTTGCTGGCGGTCTTCCAAATATGACCAAATTAGCCTGCAAGCACAACTAGAGAAATTAAACAATCTTTTAAGCTTGTATATGAGTAGTGAGTTATTAACTTTATCAAAAGCCTTGGAGAAATCTAAAAGAGAAAGAACAGTTATCATATCAGAATTCACAGACAAGCGAATATCATCAGATATCTCTAGTAGGGCTGTCGTACAACTGTGTTTAGTTCTAAATCCAGATTGTAAATTGGACATTAGGTTATTAGTTTCAATATACTTAAGTATTTGCTGATGTATCAGCCGTTTAAAAACCTTGGACAAGAAAGATAAAATGGAGATGGGTCGGTACTCCTGGGGATTCTGTTTAGGCTTTTTAAGGATGGGGATGACCTTGGGTAGTTTCCAAGATTGAAGGTATACAGACGTGAGTATTATAGTGTTAAATATATACGTCAGATTAGATATAATAATAGACAATAACAGTTTAATAAATTTGAGATGTATATTATCAAGACCAACAGCATTTGATGTGACCGAGAAAACGGCTTTAAAAACTTCCTCTTGGTCAACCTGTGCAAAAGAAAATCCATCATAAGATGAATCAAAGGCAGGAATTTCAAGAGGATCCGATGATGCATCCGGCACTGTACCAACAAACATGTTATTGAGATCATCAAGGTCAATATCTATATCTGGATTGCAAGATCTATTGAGACCAAAGTTCTTAAGATTTCGCCATAATATCTTAGTAGGAAGCTTGCTATCAAACTTGGAAGCAAAGTAGCGTCTTTTAGAATATTTAATTCTCCAGATTTACAGCATTGCACAAGACACGATAAGCCTCCCAGCACTCCGGTGTTCGAAAACGTTTACACCTTCCGTAAGCAGTATTTCTCTGTAGGATTAATGTCCGAATCCGAGATGTAAACCAGGGGCAGTTAGTGTCAGCAATATAGTGGGTCTTTAGAGGGACATATTTCTCAAACAGATAATTTATGACGTATTCAAAATAATATATCTGTTCATGCACGGATGTTGTTCATCGGAGACATTCCCACTGGAGCTCAGCTGCTTCACTGAAAAGAGAGCCGCAATCTATGGCATTGAAATTTCGATATATGAATACATGGGATTCACTACTCCCACTAAGATCGATATCATATGTTAGAAATATGAAATCATGCTCTGAGAATGCTGAAAATGACAGCTGATTTTGATACATCACCCGATTTTGGTCGACTACAAGAAAAAGATCAAGTAAAGTGGAAGATGTTGATGTGAAATGAGTAGGAAGAGAGTTTATTAAAGATAGACTATAAGACCCAATCACTTCATGAACAGGATTGCCCCTATTTGTGTCATTCAACATGTCCACATTAAAGTCTCCTGCTATTGTAATATGTTGGTAAGCATGACAGACAGCTGCAAGAAAATTGTTAAGAGGACTAAATTCAGTTGAATGAGGAGGCCTGTACACAGAACCCAACAAGCATTTATTACTACCGGCAAATATTTCAACAAATAGATATTCTATTTCAAGTGGCATATCCGTAAACCATTGTGTCTTTTGCACAAAATATCCAGCAAAATTCGAGAGTTATTTATGCCACCATTATAACTTAACTACTAGTTGTTAAAAAACAAATATATATAATGTACATAAAAGAGTGAGCAGCGCAAATCAGGGTCAAGAACTGACTACATTCTGTATGTTCATTAAAGAAAACTATACACATAGAACAAGATAAGTGATCAAAATCCATTAAGCAATATTTAGCAAGTATATTAGCCAGAGAGTAAGTAGTAATAAAAGTTTCAAAAAAAATACTTAAGCAGTACATTAAAGAGTTCAATTCACAGATTGCAATTAATAGTAACAAGAGAAAAAATTCATAAAATATTAATAGTACATTGCTTACTCGTGTATATCTAGAAAGTTCATCATCATTTATTACTAAAAGGTCGCGAAGAAATTCATGCGAAAATTGTAAACGTAACAGCACGTAGATATAGTACAAAACATCATGCAGGTAGGTTGTCATTGCCATTGTTTACATCGATATTTAAAGCCGTGGTAGCTGCGAATTTCTCCAATAGATTGCAATCTGAGACAATTTGGCTAATATCTCCTGGCTTACGAGGAACAAGAACTCGTACATTCCGAGTGTAAACCGATACCAGTTGATTACGCTTTTTAAGACGTTGGGCTTCTCGAAAGATTATATAGTTTCGTTTGGTTAAGCTCTCATTAATATGAATTTGCCTATCAGAGTTGAATCCAGCATTACGAAGTGTAACTGCCATACGTCGCTTGCATTAGCACTGTCCGCTATGAGGATCACTTAACAAAACAAGTTATCGGATACTTTTAGCCAATTATTTTAGACAAGACCTAGGTGAAAAATCAAGAAATCGCGCACACGACTTGTAACGTGACTAATGGCTCATAGCTCACAGCACTACTACGTTCGCCAGATTAGTGGATAAGTATGGGGTGAAGCACTTGCGAACGGCAGTTTACTCGCAGCAAGCAAGCGCCTCAGAGCGAGTGAACAGGTCTCTGTTGTCAGGGATTAGGGCATACATCCCATAGTTCCCTCAGGAGCTCTTTCCCTCTTTCCACCAAGCAACTGGTTTCTCTCCATACCGAACACTCTTCGGTCAGCGAACGATTGAACATGCGAGCTCCTATTCCATCTTAAGGAGCCTTGGAGCTCTTAATGAGCCTCTGAGAGTGGATACTGAAGATAAATTGAGATTGACCCGTGCGAGAGTGCAGGAGAATTTACACCACGCGTTCGAACAGGGCTCAAAGCCTCATAATCTCAGAGCAAAGCCTGTTGATTTCAAAGTGGGCAAGCAGTGTTCAGACGGAATTTTACTCAAAGCAATTTCCAACAGCAGACTAGTGCTAAACTAGGACGAAAATTTGTAAAGTGTCGGGTCAAGTCAAAGAAAGGAAACTCCATATACGAGCCTGAAGATCTGCAGGGAAAAACAGTAGGAGTCTATCACGCCAAAGACATCAGGCCGTGATACTCATATTCTCGGACACGTCATCCGGCTATTGTCACTTTCAATCCTGATAGCCCCAAGAAGGCATCCAGCCAGCTTAACTGGTAAACTACAGGATATTATGAAGCCCTCGTATTGCCTCGCAAATGGTGGGTGATATACCTGTTGGAATTCAACCTCGTCAACATACCCCTACCCCTTACGAGTAGATAAACTCTTTCTAATCCCTTCTGGATCGGCCTCATTAGGAGGATTTTACTTTGTCTGTCCGTCTTCAACATTTCGTTAATCAGCAACAGTCGGCCATGATAGAACCAAATCTAGTTCCTGGTAGCCCTAAGAAGGCATCGAACCAGCTTAACTGGTAAACTATAGGATATCGCAAGGCTCTCCTATTGCTTCGTCAATGGTGGGTGATATACCTGTTGGAATTCAACCTCGTCAACATACCTCTATTAATCTAAGGAAGGAAACCAGCAACGTCACTACTTCAAGGATGTGCTGTCGATGCATCAGCTGTAGAGCATATCAGACCGGCTTGAATAACCCGTAGCATCCGCTTAGATGGAGTAACGATAAATGCTTTCATGGGTCGTGGGTCGAACAACACATTGGGCGCCCGCAGCTATGAGGCCTTATGACCGGTTAGCTCAGTCGACCATTTTTCAGCGTTGTCTTGTCCACAGATGGGACATACAACCTTGCCCTGTTATGGTGGCATGTGAATGCACCATAAAAAAATTGCTAGTTACTCGGCTGTCATCTACCGGTAAAAGGAGAACACTAAACAGAGGTGAATAAATACGAAAAAGGAGAACTTGACACTTCCTTTCAAGAGAGTTTCGTTACATAGTGAATGGAGGACAGACATTTTGGTACTGCAAAAAGAAGTTTTTGAAGAGATATAAAAGTTGTATGCTCAGACACAAGCGACACAAGCTTAATGCACTGTTAAAAGTTGGCGACAGCTAAATCCAGGACCGAGAAAATTGGCCCGTGGCGTGCTGCTGTGAGATTGCTAAATCGACACACGCATAAGCTAAAAATTTACCACGCGTTTCGAGTGGTACGGGAATATTAGTTCAGGCTGAGGGCATCAGGAAATGGATAAACTTGTGCTTCAAGTCCCACGTTAGTGGCTGATTCTTCGCACGTTGGTGGGAAAAATTTGGCTGTAAATCCCCCTGCTATTGAATCGAGATAACCTGACTGCTGCTGAAAACCAGAAAATAACCTAATAATTTGGCTCCTTCTCCGCAGCTAAAATAATAAAAAGTACGATACTTGTAATCTATCCAGAGAGGGCACGTTCTCCCTGAACGCTATAAGGCGGAGCTCCGCATTCTGTTCGTGGATGACACCCCATTTTTAAACAAAAATCTCTATAACAGCAACCGCAGCACCTAAAACGCGCATCCAGAGTTTATGACACTAACGTCGTCTTACATTCATGTGCATCAGTTTTTTTTCGGCAAGGGCGCACAGATCTTATAAATATTGGAGTTGTAGTAGTCCTTTTTTCAAGAAATTCATTATCAATGTTCACACTGAATAAGTAGTTTTGCATTCATTTGGGAATGTACTTCAGTTCTTCCTGGTAAGGCGTAGAGATATTAGATATCACATCAGGCTTCACGAGAGGCTCGCTACCAAACTATATTGATGATTTTATTGCTGATGAGAGAAGAGTAATACCATGTCGTTAGACAATTGACGAATCGTCAAGTCATGAATCGTAGCTGTATTTAGATGTAGTCCTTTGTATATTACAGTGTTATATTTAATTATTTAGATATCAACAAGCGGAGCTTCCAAGGAGGCGCCTCTTCGGGGGAATTCCAAATAACGAAGTATGAATGTAAGGTTTTCTTAAATATTTGTGTTTGATATTTCATTTTAAATTTCTTTTGCCATACATTGTTTAAAAACATCTGTTTATTCACAATATCATGTAGATCTAAGGTACTCAATATTCCACTTTAGAATGTTCTAAGCTAAACTTGAAATAGAGTACATATATATATATATACATATTCACATATCCAATAACGTAGAGGCAGTCTAGGTACAATTATTTATTACAATACGTCGAATCAATACGTTAATATGCCGTATAACTTATACAATTTTCTCATATTGAATTGTTTTGCTATAATAGACATATGTTGATATACCACATAGCCTAGAATTACTTGTTTAATTTTCGCATAGTGAATTATTTTGATATATTAATATAGAATATAAATATCTGGGTATATCGGACAGCTTAGAGTTACTATGTTTAACCTCCTCATATTGAATTAGTTTGCTGTGACATAGAATCAATATATTGGTATAGCATATAGATTGGAAGTACTCTATTTAATTTCAATTCTTCATCTGTCGTTTGGTACCAGTGAAATCTTTATAGCGATGAGGTGCTGAGACTTTTGCAGCTTCTCTATCACTCTCCCGGAGCCCTCTTTTGAGGTGATGGTTGACTAGGTCCGCTCCTCCTCTCAAATTTCAGGTCAGCATAGGGACTCTGAAAGTTATCTGCCCTCAGATTCATTTGGGTGGATGGGGAAAGCAGAGAAGGCCGAACATCTGTGCCTTCCCAACGGATGTTGGTAAGTGGTGTAAAAGACCCTTAAGGATTGAATGTGTGTTGTTACGGCCTTTTGGATTAGTAGGCATGACAATTTTTGTATATGGCTGGTGGCAGCGGCAAGTCTTCGTGGAAACTCCCCACACTCTCCGCCAATAGCCGAGGCGAGCTAGCGTGCCGAATCTGTTAGAATATCAATTAATTCTGTCTGGGTATTCTGATATCTGAACTCCATTAAAGGGACTAGTGAAATGAGTGATTCAAGTTCAATGGATATTTTGTTAGCCAATGGTCTGTTTTCCATTAATGATGTAGCTATCTGTATTGAAATTAACCATGAATTACTTTTCAATTGCGGCTTTAGTTTTGTTGAAAATGTTTGGGGTTGCTTCGACTATCGCGGTTTGGATTTCCATAAGGGAAAGTAGGGAGTTTTGGTTGAGCATAAGGTAATGAATTTGTCCGTCATATACCCTGGCATCATCTTCATTTAATGTGCCGAAAAGGGCTTTGGAAGTTGATCCTATAGCGTTCAATACAGCTCTTTGTTTCCTACTTTGTGTTACTAGGAAATGAAAATACAATTTACATACATAGAGATTTGTCTGTAATCACTTTTGTGTGAATCATTCATATCTCGTTATAAATGAAGTAAAATAAAAGCGCATCAGTTTACAGCGCAAGCAGAAATAAATTATGTATGTGCAGTGCACCAAATTTATCAATGGCAACATAGAACGTCACTCACGTGAGGTCACCGTTTCTTTCATAATGATACGGTGAGAAAATTATCGAATGTAGGTAGCTTTAAGAAATTAATGTAAATAGCTTACTTAGCAATAGTTTGCGATTCAGACAAAAGTACCAGTGGAAAAACCAAACAATAGCAGAGAAGCAGCCAGAAGAAAAACCAGCAAAGAAACCACGAGGAGGAAGATTGGTGTAGCAGCGCCAACGTATAGCTGAATTAAAGCGGCTAGTGAAAATAACAGTAGGACAATTCAGAACAAAAGCAGTAAGAGAGGTAAGAGAAGGCTGCAGAAAAAAGAAAAATAACAATGGGAAATACAAAATCCCAACAGGGTTGTTGTTAATTGCAACACAGAAAAAGTGATGGAAAATCAGATAGTATGTAATCCTATAGTAATTAACATATTGAATTTTAAATTGAGTAGTCATTATAATGCTATGGCCCAATATACGGAAGATTCTTCCAGCAGCCAAAAGCATCACAGCGAAATAATCAGCAATTGCTAAACAATAACCTCGCATGGTATTGTTCCGCAACTGACGGTTGTTTTACTGATTAGCCCAAAAGCTGGCTTCGATGAGCGCTTTGTGGAGCAATCGACGATTACGATAATAATTTACCTGGTATGGTAATTATTATGTAAGGCGATTGTTTACTACTAAGCGACTCAGGTGCTGCAACCAGTAAAACAAACGACAAGGTTGTTGTCGTTTGTTTACATCCGCGTTGCAAGTAAAAGTTTACTTCCGAATATCGGACATAAAAAGATTAGTGACTGGTCTGGCGGGTGCCGTTTTTTAGTTATCAGTCGCGAGTTAACTTTGTCATCGCAGTATCATGTTTCGGTTCGGGTTAGTTGTAAAGTATTAAGATAGGTCAGTGTTATGCAAAATAAAGCTTTCTTTTTAAAGTAATTCGTGTGTATTGATTTATGGAAGAAGTTTTTCATAGAACGACAATTTGGTGCAGCCGGTTTAAAAAGGTACTGTGTTTGTTAAATTGATATATATTGGGAGTTATGGTTTTTTAGCTGCTCCATTTATTTATTTTTTGGGAGTTATGCTTGTTTAGCTGCTCCATTTTTTTATTTTTTGTGAGTTATGCTGTTTTAGCTGCTCCATTTCTTTTATTTTTTGGGAGTTATGCTTTTTAAGCTGCTCCACTTGCAGCTACTCCATTATTAGAACATTTCAGAGTGAAATTTTGTTGTACGGCGACATAGGAAACAAAAAGTGTTGTAGTGGTTATGATTTGTGTAATTAGGTATTCTTACAGTTAGAAACGGGTTAAATTTTCGCTCCTTATTGATAGTATGCTGTTAAGAGGAAATTGTGAAAAAATGAGCTGTCTTGTGTAGACATAGAGTTTTAAAGAAAAAGAAATGAGAGTTAAAAGTGTAAGAAAAAGTAGAAATTGTTTTATTTCAAGAGCTAAAAAATGTTCTAATTTGTTATTTCATCACACAACTCATTAATTTTGGTGACAAGTTTCAAGTCTTGGTTTGACTCATCAACAGGTCCCAAATAGTGAAATTGGGTGACTTGAAAACAAATGCAAAAATGAAAAAAGAAGAAAGAAATGAAAAGTTTGAGAAAAATAGAAAAAACAATTTTTTTATTTATTAAAAAAATGTAAAAAATTTTTTAAAGAAGCAGATTCATTCGAAGCAAATCGAACCTGTATACGCCACGCAGTGGGCTGAAAAATAAAGAAGAAAAAAAAGAAGAAAAAGGAAGAAGAAGAAGCGTTTCGTGTCAGCAGAAAACCTTCCACTCATCGGTGCAGCCTGGATTTCTGCCTGCTGCAGACGCTTGAAAATTGATCAAACTGATCTCTTCTCATATAAACTCAGAATAAATTCTGGGTGTAAATTATATGAGGAAAAAATAAATAAAAAGATTACTCTTTTGGACTTTTTACCGGGTTAAACTTAATTTTGTTCAAGAAAGAATTTTTTGGGATTCTCCGTATATAGCACAAACTAAAAAATGTTCTAATTTGTTATTTCATCACACAACTCATTAATTTTTGGTGACAAGTTTCAAGTCTTGGTTTGACTCATTAACAGGTCCCAAATAGCGAAATTGGGTGATTTGAAAAACAAATGAAAAAATGAAAAAAAGAAGAAAGAAATGAAAAGTTTGAGAAAAATAGAAAAAAACAATTTTTTTATTTATTAAAAGAATGTAAATTTTTTTTTATAGAAGCAGATTCATTTGAAGCGAATCGAACCTGTATACTCCACGCAGTGGGCTGAAAAATAACGAAGAAAAAAAAAAAAAAGGAAGAAGAAGAAGCGTTTCGTGTCAGCAGAAAACCTTCCACTCATCGGTGCAGGTTGGTTTTCTGCCTGCTGCAGACGCTTGAAAATAGATCAAACTGATCTCTTCTCATATAAACTCAGAATAAATTCTGGGTGTGAATTATATGAGGAAAAAACACTCCTATACGAGCCCAGGAGGAAAAAATAAATAAAAAGATTACTCTTTTGGACTTTTTACCGGGTTAAACTTAATTTTGTTCAAGAAAGAATTTTTTGGGATTCTCCGGAATATAGCAAAAGCTAAAAACATGCTCTGATTTGTTTTTTCATCACACAACTCATTAATTTTTGGTGACAAGTTTCAAGTCTTGGTTTGACTCATCAACAGGTCCCAAATAGCGAAATTGGGTGATTTGAAAAACAAATGAAAAAATGAAAAAAGAAGAAAGAAATGAAAAGTTTGAGAAAAATAGAAAAAACAATTTTTTTATTTATTAAAAAAATGTAAAAAAATTTTTTAAAGAAGAAGATTCATTCGAAGCGAATCGAACCTGTATACGCCACGCAGTGGGCTGAAAAATTAAGAAGAAGAAAAAGAAGAAAGAGGAAGAAGAAGAAGCGTTTCGTGTCAGCAGAAAACCTTCCACTCATCGGTGCAGCCTGGTTTTCTGCCTGCTGCAGACGCTTGAAAATAGACCAAACTGATCTCTTCTCGTATAAACTCAGAATAAATTCTGGGTGTGAGTTATATGAGGAAAAAACACTCCTATACGAGCCCAGGAGGAAAAAATAAATAAAAAGATTACTCTTTTGGACTTTTTACCGGGTTAAACTTAATTTTGTTCAAGAAAGAATTTATTGGGATTCTCCGGTATATAGCAAAAGCTAGAAAATGTTCTAATTTGTTATTTCATCACACAACTCATTAATTTTGGTGACAAGTTTCAAGTCTTGGTTTGACTCATCAACAGGTCCCAAATAGCGAAATTGGGTGATTTGAAAAACAAATAAAAAAATGAAAAAAGAAGAAAGAAATGAAAAGTTTGCGAAAATAGAAAAAACAATTTTTTTATTATTAAAAAAATGAAAATTTTTTTTTAAAGAAGCAGATTCATTCGAAGCGAATCAAGCCTGTATACGCCACGCAGTGGGCTGAAAAATAAAGAAGAAAAAAAGAAGAAGAAATGTTTCGTGTCAGCAGAAAACCTTCCACTCATCGGTGCAGCTTGGTTTCCTGCCTGCTGCAGACGCTTGAAAATAGATCAAACTGATCTCTTCTCATATAAACTCAGAATAAATTCTGGGTGTGAATTATATGAGGAAAAAACACTCCTATACGAGCCCAGGAGGAAAAAATAAATAAAAAGATTACTCTTTTGGACTTTTTACCGGGTTAAACTTAATTTTGTTCAAGAAAGAATTTTTTGGGGTTCTCCGGTATATAGCAAAAGCTAAAAAATGTTCTAATTTGTTATTTCATCACACAACTCATTAATTTTTGGTGACAAGTCTCAAGTCTTGGTTTGACTCATCAACAGGTCCCAAATAGCGAAATTGGGGGTGATTTGAAAAACAAATGAAAAAATGAAAAAAGAAGAAAGAAATGAAAAGTTTGAGAAAAATAGAAAAAACAACTTTTTTTATTTATTAAAAAAATGTAAAAAATTTTTTTTAAGAAGCAGATTCATTCGAAGCGAATCGAACCTGTATACGCCACGCAGTGGGCTGAAAAAAAAAGAAGAAAAAAAAGAAGAAAATGGAAGAAGAAGAAGCGTTTCGGGTCAGGAGGAAACCTTCCACTCATCGGTGCAGCTTGATTTTCTGCCTGCTGCAGACGCTTGAAAATAGATCAAACTGATCTCTTCTCATATAAACTCAGAATAAATTCTGGTGTGAATTATATGAGGAAAAAACACTCCTATACGAGCCCAGCAGGAAAAAATAAATAAAAAGATTACTCTTTTGGACATTTTACCGGGTTAAACTTAATTTTGTTCAAGAAAGAATTTTTTGGAATTCTCCGGTATATAGCAAAAGCTAAAAAATGTTCTAATTTGTAATTTCATCACACAACTCATTAATTTTTGGTGACAAGTTTCAAGTCTTGGTTTGACTCATCAACAGGTCTCAAATAGCGAAATTGGGTGATTTGAAAAACAAATGAAAAAATGAAAAAGAAGAAAGAAATGAAAAGTTTGAGAAAAATAGAAAAAAAATTTTTTTTGTTTATTAAAAAACATGTAAAATTTTTTTTTAAAGAAGCAGATTCATTCGAAGCGAATCGAACCTGTATACGCCACGCAGTGGGCTGAAAAATAAAGAAGAAAAAAAGAAGAAAAAAGGAAGAAGAAGAAGCGTTTCGTGTCAGCAGAAAACCTTCCACTCATCGGTGCAGCTTGGTTTTCTGCCTGCTGCAGACACTTGAAAATAGATCTTCTTCCTTTTCTTCTTTTTCTTCTTTATTTTTCAGCCCACTGCGTGGCGTATACAGGTTCAATTCGCTTCGAATGAATCTGCTTCTTTAAAAAATTTTTTTTACATTTTTTTAATAAATAAAAAAATTGTTTTTTCTATTTTTCTCAAACTTTTCATTTCTTTCTTCTTTTTATCATTTTTCATTTGTTTTTCAAATCACCCAATTTCGCTATTTGGGACCAGTTGATGAGTCAAACCAAGACTTGTAACTTGTCACCAAAAATTAATGAGTTGTGTGATGAAATAACAAATTAGAACATTTTTTAGCTTTTGCTATATACCGGAGAATCTCAAAAAATTCTTTCTTGAACAAAATTAAGTTTAACCCGGTAAAAAGTCCAAAAGAGTAATCTTTTGATTTATTTTTTCCTCCTGGGCTCGTATAGGAGTGTTTTTTCCTCATATAATTCACACCCAGAATTTATTCTGAGTTTATATGAGAAGAGATCAGTTTGATCTATTTTCAAGCGTCTGCAGCAGGCAGAAAACCAAGCTGCACCGATGAGTGGAGGGTTTTCTGCTGACACGAAACGCTTCTTCTTCTTCCTTTTTCTTCTTTTTTTCTTCTTTATTTTTCAGCCCACTGCGTGGCGTATACAGGTTCGATTCGCTTCGAATGAATCTGCTTCTTTAAACGATTTTTTACATTTTTTTAATAAATAAAAAAATTGTTTTTTCTATTTTTCTCAAACTTTTCATTTCTTTCTTTTTTTATCATTTTTCATTTGTTTTTCAAATCACCCAATTTCGCTATTTGGGACCAGTTGATGAGTCAAACCAAGACTTGTAACTTGTCACCAAAAATTAATGAGTTATGTGATGAAATAACAAATTAGAACATTTTTTAGCTTTTGCTATATACCGGAGAATCTCAAAAAATTCTTTCTTGAACAAAACTAAGTTTAACCCGGTAAAAAGTCCAAAAGAGTAATCTTTTTATTTATTTATTTCAAGGTATATTTTTTGTGAGAGGGGTATGATAGATAAATTTCATGAATATTATAAGGAAGTAATAATTTTAAAGACGTTTCATTTGAACAGTGTTTGTGTTCTCCTAAATGTATTGTGTAATGTGTTACTCATATTGAAATCTTCTTTAACTCTTCCCATAAACTCACGTCTTGTTTGGCAGATAAATACCTTCACATATTTTAAAGGGTAAACTTCAGTTTTGTCACTTACTTTAATTGTCGTATTAATATTACGTTTTCTCAACTTTCTCTGAAAAATTCTCCATGTAGCGTATTTTATTCTAATCGTGGGCATTTATGTTTTGTGATGTAATGATTTTCCGTTGGTCAAATGTGTTGAGGTTTCCTCGCGTTTGCAATAGTCGATATCGATAGGGTTCAAGAAACATCTATGACAGTGGGGAGGTCTAATGTATTGACCAGTGCGCAATTATTGCAATTCCAGTCACAGGAGCAGGAACTGGAAAGTAAGTCAAAAGAATCGAAGCATTGCCAAACAAAGCTTCAGTATTGTGAGAGAGACTGGCAATATATCACAGCTCATTTAACAGGAGAATTGAAAAAAACGTGTGGCGAGTGGAGAATTCAAGAATATTCTACAGGAAGTAGAGACAGCCACTCAAACAAGCACGAAAGGAGAAGTTGTGATTCTTTTGGTGACTATAACCTTCGACATTATTCAAAAAGAGCAAGGGACAATAGAAAAGGCAATAGAGGATAGCCGCGAGGAAATTAAAGCTCTGGTCAAGAAGGTAGATACCTTAAACGAGCAATTGAAGGAAGCAGAGCAGACTGCGGCCAAACACGAACGGGAATTGCCGATAGAATTGCAGGAACCGCATTCAACCACCAAGGGCAATAGCAACCAAGGAAACAGCAGAAAGTGGTCACCAAGAAGATTAGTATTTTGGGACCATCAGTCGGAACCCAAGCAAAATTCGATCGCACGCGGCAGTGTAATTAGCGTAAAGGAATATAAGGAAATAAGACATAAGGAAAGTGGAAAATCAAACGAAGATCACATAAAAGTGGTGGATATACACGATAAAGTGATGGATATGGTCGTCAAGTACGTACCCATGATTTACGGAGATCGATCTCCAAAACTGGTGAAAGAGGTGTACAGATACTTAAGCTGCGGCAAGGATTTGTACGACCGACTGAAGCCTGAGGATCAGAACATTTTTAAGAAATGTGTGAAGTATCGCTTGACGGATGATGTTTACTATCTGATAAGTTTAGAGGAACCAAAAGATTTTGAAGCTCTGCAATTGATAATCAAAATAGCTTATATGCCGAAGAAGTCGTTTAGTGAATTGCGAACCGAGATGGTGCCCTGCAGACAAAGACCAGGTGAAGACATCCGAGAATTTGCGGACCGATTGAAGGAACTGTTGAGCCAGATCAAGGCGGCCGTATCAGCAAAGTACCCGGACAAAGACGGAGGACTAACAGCGTAGTTAGAGTCTGATGCAGTGGTAACCATCAAGGGTGGTGTGCTTAATCATGCCACTCAGGTACATTGACGGGAAGGAAGTTCGAGTCTCTGGAAGCAGTGCGTGAGGAAGCGACCTTACTTCGAGAAGGATGCAAAACGGCTTCAAGTTCGGCCATCAGGAGTAAGGGAGATATTTAAGAGTAACGTCGGTTTCCCTCAGAATACATGGGAGCCCAGGTTGGCGAAGAAAGTGCCAGGGAGGCCATCTCAGTCAAATGCAAGAGAATACCGAAGAACTCCTCCCAGAAGTAGTCAGCGCAGGTCTATCAAATGCTTCAAATGTGAACAAATGGGGCATATTTCTAGGGAATGCAAGCAATATAGGCACGAAGTGTCTAACGGCCGAATACAGCAAGTCAGAGTCCCCGATATAATAGAAGGAGGTTGTGGAAAATTCCATCCACGACGGGGGGGCTTTACTGCCAATTCTGCCACACATGGTACCACTATACGGAAAATTGTCTTAGAAAATAGTTAGCAGAGGAGGCCAGTGAAAAATTAAATTCTCGAAGTAAGTTCATCATAACAGTTCCATCGAACATAGCAGTAGAAGTTAAGTTAAGACTTTTAGTAGATACCGGATCCACCTGTAGTATAATTAAACTTAATAGGATAAAGAGGAATACGCCCAGACAAACACATCACAAAATTAGAAATGGAGGACTGTTCGGATCCACTAGAAGTTCAATAGGAACTTGTGAGGCGAAGTTGCAGATAGACAACAGTCGCCAGGTCTGCAAATTTAACGCCATTAGTGATACCGGCTCAATTCCAGCCGATGGTATACTATGAATGGATTTCCTCAGCGATAGATCTATTGTTGAATGCATAAACATGAAACTGTGGATACAAGACGCCGACAACGGTAAGCTAGAAAGTACTTCTCGTGATGCTTTCGCAGCTTGTGCACGAGTGGGATCCACAGCTGGGCAAAGTAGCAGTCAAGAAAGTCCGTACCAGGCGAGGATAGAGGAGGAAAGAATTAGTATGGCAGAAAGCATTTCATCTTGCAATTACGACCGAAACCCCGAATCGAAAAGTACGGTACACAATGTGAACAACACTTCACGGCATAGTGTGAAAGGAGTACCTATTTTGAAGGACCCGTTTCCACTGCCATGCTGCGAAAAGAGCTTTACCACAGGTCACAAAAGTTTAGATCTCAACAAGCTTATAACCCAAGAATCTACAGAAGTGTTTGGGAGCCAGCACAGATATATTGCACACAGCGGAAATAGGTTGAAGGATGGATGGGCATTCGTGAGAATCGCTAACGCAACGGGTAAGTCTTCTGAAAAATCTGTACTGAGCTATGAGTGTAGGAACATTTCCTATCCACTACTCCAGCTAGCTCAGGGTATTTCTAAATGGTGTAAGTTTAAATTTCAGAGATATAGTAGGAAGCCGATTAATACAGAATTTCAACATGGTGGGGGGAAAGTGGGGGAGCAAAGCTTCTATTTTACCACAGCTGTTGCGTCAATTACAATAATTGACACTACGAAAGAACTGCGCTCTGCAAAGTACAAATTAAATGAAATCTGTCAATTCCTATAATTGACTTTCGAATAATTTGCAATTACGAACGAGAATCCACGTATGCTGAAAGAAAATATTCTGGTGGAGTGTAGCGGTTAAATAAAAAGAGGAAATTTGTCACTCAATTGTTCACTCAATTATTTATTGCAAAAAATATTAATTGACTAAACAAATATTAATCTTATGAGAAAATTAATTACTTGAATAAATTCTTTCAATATGCAAAATTTACTTCCCTTAACTTACACGTACACGCTTAGAAACTTCACTTGCAATTCAATGATTCACAACGTTTTTATATGTATTTAATAACTAAAAGAAACTTAAATGTGCAAAAGAACTATATTTTTACTCGAATTTATCTTTTCCTTTCAATACTGCCAAATTAGAAAATTATGCTACGTTAAAATTTCATACATACAAGGTAAAGAAAATTTTTCCTTTCTGGTTCTTATCTAATATATTTACTAATGGCTGAAAGTAAATAATAATTAGAACTCAAGGTAGATCTAGGTTCCAATTATTATGTTGTGTAAAAATGACCTAATGGCATATTTTTTTACACGATAAATAATTGTTAGAAATTTCCATTTACTTGAGTGAAATCGTTAAGTGGCTAAAAGGAAGTAATTAATAATAAAAAATTCAATCGTTCTTGTTAAATTCAAACATTTGTGTATGACCAACACCTGGCACGCAAGCACAATGAAATTTAACCCAAATTGAAAAAAAAAATGATTAATTCACAAAGTTACCTTTAATTGATTCAAAAAAAACAATTTCTCACTAATAAATTTTCACAAATAAGGTGCTTGAAAATTCCTTGTTTTTTGGAAAAAATTGATGTTTCTGCTGGTGAAAAATGCTCTAAGTTTGCTGAAATTTCTATTTCCCTTTGCTGATGACACTGTATGAAAATTTGCAAATTGTGGGAGGAATGCTACTACATATGCTCGCACTTTGACCACTTGAAAAATAAGAAGACAGAATGAAGAATGAACCCCCTTTTTATAGTGAATTTTGTTCCGATTTCGTATCCATAAAAATTAATTTTGCAATTTTCAGGCTTACTTTGACCACAATATGTGATTTTGTTGTAGTCATTTGATGTCAAATTACAAATTGCATTTTTGATATCTTTCCCATAGAAATTAGTTTTAATTTCGAGGAATTATGATAAGTATTCCTAAATCTTGCCATAACTTATCGTTTCGCCATTGTTGACATCAATTCACAAAATTCCTCTCAGAATTCATTTTCCTTCATATTTATTCTTGTCCCTTTTACACCTTTGCGTCTCTTTCTTTCTCATGGGTGTAAAGGTAATTTCGAAAATTCACGATTATTCCATAAACCGTGAAAAATTAAGCGACGCGAACGCGCCCATTCGATTGTGCGTCTCTTTTTACCCCGGGGTGACATTTCAAACGTCGCGAGAAATTGATGTTCGATGTCTTGTTTATACTCGTATTATATTATATTGTAAATTTTTGTGGTAAATTGTGTGTTTTGTGTGGTAAATAATTATTGAGCGAGGAAATTATCCATTTAACTACAGGTTGGTGTAATTTGCTTTCATGAAAATATCATGTGAAAATCCCGCCTTTTCTTATACCGTGTTTACCTGTCAAGGTGAGTTTTTGTTTGCAAAAGTCTCATCTCAGGTATTCACGAATGCATAAAAAAGGGGGCTTATTATGTGCCCGTACGTGGGTACTTGAGATAACTTTATGCTCTATGTTGCTGAACATAAAGTTTAGTGCGTTTTTGTTGTTGTTGTTGTTTGCATGCATTGTGAGGTACTATGTATGTAAACTCAATTTGTTGTGTAAAAATTCATTTATTACCTTAGTATATTTATCTTTTGAGTTCATCTTTTAATTCGTTTTGTTTATTTCAGGTCGTCGTGGGACCCTTGCATCTGTTTCTTCCCAGATGCTGGTAAGCTTTTTATCTTAACTTTTAGTCTAATTTTTCTTTTATTTTTAGGTTGGTCGAACATTCTCCTCCCTCATTCTCCTCCTTCATATTTAACCCTTTCTTGATTTCACGTATCCCTCGTTTGTGGTACTTGAAAAAATCGCAGCTCGCCTTCAGAACGTACTCGCAGGCGTACATATAACGATCTGGTAAGTTAATCGTCTTTTCTTTATTCCGACGTTGTTGTATGTCATAGAAGTTAATTCTTTTTATTGTATCCCTTGACAGGTAGATGTCCACTTTTCTCGAGTTGTAAACTGCTGGAACGAGTTGTCCATTCTCATCTCCGCCTCGTCAATTGTGCTAGTGACTAGAAGTCTTTGTAAATCGTTGACTTGGGCACCATTTATTATTGCAGGATCCTGCATGACTGGCGTCGTCTGAGGAGTATCTCCTTCTACAGCCTTGTAAGGTTTCGCTGTCCTGGAGGGTGATTCTGATCTCTTTGTCGACTATTTAGTCGTGAATTTTGACATATTTTGTCGATTTTTTTCTTTTAACACAGTTCATTTTGTGTCTTCACTATTATATACCACAAATGAACTATAATGAATTTTCGATGAACAAACGTCAAAAAACACGACTAAATAATCGACAAATTAGTCAACTGCTCCCAGAGGTTGTGACAAAAATTTTACACTGGTAAATGGATATCCTACACCTAATTAGAGCAATTCAAGTGCTTAAATTCGAAATAATATTTTGAATTTGTAATGTGAAGTGTCATTTTCTGTTCATTCTACGTCATGCAAAGCTTGCTGAGCTAAATAAAAACACGAAAAAATCAGTAGAAATGTTCATTTCATTTAGTCGATTATTTTGACATTCAAGATCGACAAAACACACAGAATCACCCTACTGGACAAGTCCTGCTCGCCAGTCGTTGATGACGTAGCTGGTTTCTCGAGATTTTGCGTCCTTGTTGTGGATGATGACGCTGTTTCTTGAACATCTGGCTCTGAATCCGCCGTAGCTTCCACGATATCGCACCACAGGCTGTTGAACTCGCTTAAGTCGTCGTAAGCAGGAGCGTCACTTCCCGGCAATGAAAAATTGAAATTAATGTCTTCATAAATATCCAAAATATCTTGCTCGACTGTAAATTCGGACATCTGTAAATAAAATCTAATAAGTAAATGCTTTTTGTTTTAACGGGACAACACAACATTTAACAAATGCGTTAGTTTTACACATATTTGTTAACTATAGGGGTAACCTACAAACTTTGTTGATGGGTCTCACAAATGTGTTTGTCTGTGTCCTGACTCGAACGACACGAACTAGTCCATCAAGTCCTGGGTGTAACTCTTCGATAATGCCCAATATCCACGTTGTTGGCGCTAATTTTTCGATCTTTAAAGGCACTACTACTCCCTTCTGTATGTTGGTTTTTGGTTGGAACCATTTGCGTCTATTCTGAAGTTGGTTCAAGTAGTCTTTAGACCAATGGTTCCAGAACTTCTGTGTAATCAGTTGAATGTTTTTCAATCGACTGGCGTAGGTCGTATTTTCAGCCGTAATATTCGGCTCTGGAATAGCGTTTAACGATTGACCTATTAAAAAATGTCCAGGCGTTAGAATAAATTGATCGTTTTGCCAAACTTGTTTCATTGCTTGTTGTAATTCCTTGTCTTGAATTGAATTGCCGTCCAAGAAATTGGTGCCACAATCTGAATAGATTTCTGTGCACATACTTCTTCTGCTGACAAATTTCTTCAGAGCTGCTATGAAAGCATTTACTGTCATGCTAGATACCAACTCAATATGTGTAGCCTTGGATGCCTTACAAATGAAAATTCAAAAATAAGCCATTTTTATTTTGATATTTCGTAGCTTTGTCCTTAATTTTATTCGTCCAGCATGGTATACGTGAACCGTAGAGAAGGGCATTGTTTTGTTAACCCTGGGCAATATACAGTGTCTTTGATTTTGTTGACCAGGTTTTGCTGAAACCTCCTTCGTTTTCCAACACTGTTCACGTTGCGGCTCTAGAATGGTTATGGTGAATGTTCTTATTGGCCTTTTGTTCAACCCTGTTACAACTACTAATGTTTCCTTACAATTAGCTTGTAAACTATGGCATGCAGATTGTGTTATGAATGAACACTCTGTTCCAGAATCAATTAAACATCGCAATATTAGTGGTTTTCCATTTGCTCCTCGAGCCTTCACCAACGCTGTGGATTATAATGCTGATGATCGCTCTCTGTTCATATAGGTTTGAGTGATCCCTGAGCCTTCAGTGCTCTGTATGTCATTTGACTTGACTTCTGTGGCATCATTATTATCGCTGTTGTGTTGTTGATGTCGATTTGACTTGACTTTGACTTCAACAGACTTAGAATGTGGATTTGGTGCATCTCAACCCTTAGTTTGTAACCTGTTTGCAGTTACATCTTGGTGTACCCTGTTTGCAGTTACATCCTGGTGTAACCTGTTTGCAGTTATATCCTCATGAATTGTCGTATGATGTCTTTGTTTGCACTTAAGACATCGATGACGACTTGAACACTCTTTAAGTGAATGTTTTTTAGACAAACAATTATAGCAGTGGCCATTTGACTTGATGAACCACTTTCTACGTTTGATGTCCATTTTCTGATACTTGTTGCAGTTTTGCAGAAGATGCTTGTCATTACACGCTGAACATGTCATGTTCACTACATATAATGGCCTTTTTGATTCAACTACATGGTATTTCTTGGTCGTAGTTGGTTTGGATACACTCTTGGCAAGACTTTTTCTGGGCGCCAGAGTATCCGTAACTGCTTCTAATATTTTGAAACGATTGTCTAGGAACGAGCTGAACTGTCTATATTTCGGAAGCTCTTGTGATGCCCCTTCATGTTCTTCCCAAAGTCTCAGCGTTATGAAAAGCAGCTTCTGAACTATTAAATAAATAAGTAGCACATCCCTTGTTGATATGTCTACTTGTAGGCTCTTTAGTTGTTGTAAGCATTCCTTTGTAGTGTCGATTAAGGATTTTAAACCAGTTGCTGTCTCTGTGTTTAATTTTGCTTGGTTTGTCAATATCTTAAGTTGATGATTGAGCAATATCTTTTTGTTTTCGTACCTTGCCTTTAATTTGTTCCAGGCAGGTAATTAGTCCTCATTTGTTATAGGAGTATGCCGTAGTAGTTTTTCCGCATCTCTTATTAAAGAACCTTTCAAATAATACAGTTTTTGAAAGTCTTTCAAACTTGTATTATTGTGTACTACAGCAACGTACAGATCATGAAAAGAGCGCCAGCCATCATAATCACCATTGTATTTTGGTAATGTGATCTTAGGAAGAATATTTTGTTGTTGTTCCACACGTGTTTGTTGTGTTAACAAAAGTGTGGAATCTGTCAGCTCTGTTGTAGGATTAATTGCATCATATAGTGTATCTAAATAATTGCAATAAGTTGTCTCTAAAATACTAAATGTGTCATCAGAAATATATTTCAGCGTGCTTTCTGGTGGTGTTTCGAGGATAAATTCGTTGATCAATTGGTCAATTTGCTCATACTCGAGCCATGTTCTCCTTATCTCTGAGAGCTTTGCTTCGTAGGAACCCTTTGATCGGGTCTCTGATATTGCTTGTCTGCCATTATCGATAGATTTAATCAGGCGATTTCTTATTGCCCGCTCCTTATTTAATAACCCCTATACTCATGTCATTATTGATTGAAATCAAATTCGAGTAAAAAAAATTAAAATAAAGATAAATCAATCTTATTTTACTACGCTATCTCTGAGTAAACCAATGAACTAATTAATTGAAATGAACTACCAAATTATGACGTTCTCGCGTATAAATGTAGCTCAACAATTAAGTGAATAGAGCGATTCTTGGATGGAACCACCAAAATGTTTTACCACAGCTGTTGTTTCAATTCCAATAATTGACACTACGAAAGAACTGCGCTCGCAAAGTACAAATTAAATGAAACCTGTCAATTCCTATAATTGGCTTTCAAATAATATGCAATTACGAATGAGAATCCACGTATGCTGAAAGAAAATATTGTGGTGGAGTGTAGCGGTTAAATAAAAAGAGGAAATTTGTCACTCAATTGTTCACTCAATTATTTATTGCAAAAAATATTAATTGACTAATCAAATATTATTCTTATGAGAAAATTAATTACTTGAATGAATTCTTTCAATATGCAAAATTTACTTCCCTTAACTTACACGTACACGCTTAGAAACTTCACTTGCAATTCAATGATTCACAATGTTTTTATATGTATTTAATAACTAAAAGAAACTTAAATGTGCAAAAGAACTAAATTTTTACTCGAATTTATCTTTTCCTTTCAATACTGCCACATTAGAAAATTATGCTACGTTAAAATTTCATATATACAAGGTAAAGAAATTTTTTCCTTTCTGGTTCTTAACTAATATCTTTACTAATGGCTGAAAGTAAGTAATAATTAGAACTCAAGGAAGATCTAGTTTCCAATTATTATGTTGTGTAAAAATGACCTAATGGCATATTTTTTACACGATAAATAATTGTTAGAAATTTCCATTTACTTGAGTGAAATCGTTAAATGGCTGAAAGGAAGAAATTAATAATAAAAAATTCAATCGTCTTGTTAAATTCATACATGTGTGTATGACCAACACCTGGCACGTAAACACAATTAAATTTAACCCAAATTGAAAAAAATGATTAATTCACAAAGTTACCTTTAATTGATTCAAAAAAACAATCCTCCTGGGCTCGTATAGGAGTGTTTTTTCCTCATATAACTCACACCCAGAATTTATTCTGAGTTTATATGAGAAGAGATCAGTTTGATCTATTGTCAAGCGTCTGCAGCAGGCAGAAAACCAAGCTGCACCGATGAGTGGAAGGTTTTCTGCTGACACGAAACGCTTCTTCTTCTTCCTTTTTCTTCTTTTTTTTCTTCTTTATTTTTCAGCCCACTGCGTGGCGTATACAGGTTCGATTCGCTTCGAATGAATCTGCTTCTTTAAAAATTTTTTTACATTTTTTTAATAAATAAAAAAATTGTTTTTTCTATTTTTCTCAAACTTTTCATTTCTTTCTTCTTTTTTTCATTTTTTCATTTGTTTTTCAAATCACCCAATTTCGCTATTTGGGACCTGTTGATGAGTCAAACCAAGACTTGAAACTTGTCACCAAAAATTAATGAGTTGTGTGATGAAATAACAAATTAGAACATTTTTTAGCTTTTGCTATATACCGGAGAATCCCAAAAAATTCTTTCTTGAACAAAATTAAGTTTAACCCGGTAAAAAGTCCGAAAGAGTAATCTTTTTATTTATTTATTTCAAGGTATATTTTTTGTGAGAGGGGTATGATAGATAAATTTCATGAATATTATAAGGAAGTAATAATTTTAAAGACGTTTCATTTGAACAGTGTTTGTGTTCTCCTAAATGTATTGTGTAATGTGTTACTCATATTGAAATCTTCTTTAACTCTTCCCATAAACTCACGTCTTGTTTGGCAAATAAATACCTTCACATATTTTAAAGGGTAAACTTCAGTTTTGTCACTTACTTTAATTGTCGTATTAATATTACGTTTTCTCAACTTTCTCTGAAAAATTCTCCATGTAGCGTATTTTATTCTAATCGTGGGCATTTATGTTTTGTGATGTAATGATTTTCCGTTGGTCAAATGTGTTGAGGTTTCCTCGCGTTTGCAATAGTCGATATCGATAGGGTTCAAGAAACATCTATGACAGTGGGGAGGTCTAATGTATTGACCAGTGCGCAATTATTGCAATTCCAGTCACAGGAGCAGGAACTGGAAAGTAAGTCAAAAGAATCGAAGCATTGCCAAACAAAGCTTCAGTATTGTGAGAGAGACTGGCAATATATCACAGCTCATTTAACAGGAGAATTGAAAAAAACGTGTGGCGAGTGGAGAATTCAAGAATATTCTACAGGAAGTAGAGACAGCCACTCAAACAAGCACGAAAGGAGAAGTTGTGATTCTTTTGGTGACTATAACCTTCGACATTATTCAAAAAGAGCAAGGGACAATAGAAAAGGCAATAGAGGATAGCCGCGAGGAAATTAAAGCTCTGGTCAAGAAGGTAGATACCTTAAACGAGCAATTGAAGGAAGCAGAGCAGACTGCGGCCAAACACGAACGGGAATTGCCGATAGAATTGCAGGAACCGCATTCAACCACCAAGGGCAATAGCAACCAAGGAAACAGCAGAAAGTGGTCACCAAGAAGATTAGTATTTTGGGACCATCAGTCGGAACCCAAGCAAAATTCGATCGCACGCGGCAGTGTAATTAGCGTAAAGGAATATAAGGAAATAAGACATAAGGAAAGTGGAAAATCAAACGAAGATCACATAAAAGTGGTGGATATACACGATAAAGTGATGGATATGGTCGTCAAGTACGTACCCATGATTTACGGAGATCGATCTCCAAAACTGGTGAAAGAGGTGTACAGATACTTAAGCTGCGGCAAGGATTTGTACGACCGACTGAAGCCTGAGGATCAGAACATTTTTAAGAAATGTGTGAAGTATCGCTTGACGGATGATGTTTACTATCTGATAAGTTTAGAGGAACCAAAAGATTTTGAAGCTCTGCAATTGATAATCAAAATAGCTTATATGCCGAAGAAGTCGTTTAGTGAATTGCGAACCGAGATGGTGCCCTGCAGACAAAGACCAGGTGAAGACATCCGAGAATTTGCGGACCGATTGAAGGAACTGTTGAGCCAGATCAAGGCGGCCGTATCAGCAAAGTACCCGGACAAAGACGGAGGACTAACAGCGTAGTTAGAGTCTGATGCAGTGGTAACCATCAAGGGTGGTGTGCTTAATCATGCCACTCAGGTACATTGACGGGAAGGAAGTTCGAGTCTCTGGAAGCAGTGCGCGAGGAAGCGACTTACTTCGAGAAGGATGCAAAACGGCTTCAAGTTCGGCCATCAGGAGTAAGGGAGATATTTAAGAGTAACGTCGGTTTCCCTCAGAATACATGGGAGCCCAGGTTGGCGAAGAAAGTGCCAGGGAGGCCATCTCAGTCAAATGCAAGAGAATACCGAAGAACTCCTCCCAGAAGTAGTCAGCGCAGGTCTATCAAATGCTTCAAATGTGAACAAATGGGGCATATTTCTAGGGAATGCAAGCAATATAGGCACGAAGTGTCTAACGGCCGAATACAGCAAGTCAGAGTCCCCGATATAATAGAAGGAGGTTGTGGAAAATTCCATCCACGACGGGGGGTGCTTTACTGCCAATTCTGCCACACATGGTACCACTATACGGAAAATTGTCTTAGAAAATAGTTAGCAGAGGAGGCCAGTGAAAAATTAAATTCTCGAAGTAAGTTCATCATAACAGTTCCATCGAACATAGCAGTAGAAGTTAAGTTAAGACTTTTAGTAGATACCGGATCCACCTGTAGTATAATTAAACTTAATAGGATAAAGAGGAATACGCCCAGACAAACACATCACAAAATTAGAAATGGAGGACTGTTCGGATCCACTAGAAGTTCAATAGGAACTTGTGAGGCGAAGTTGCAGATAGACAACAGTCGCCAGGTCTGCAAATTTAACGCCATTAGTGATACCGGCTCAATTCCAGCCGATGGTATACTATGAATGGATTTCCTCAGCGATAGATCTATTGTTGAATGCATAAACATGAAACTGTGGATACAAGACGCCGACAACGGTAAGCTAGAAAGTACTTCTCGTGATGCTTTCGCAGCTTGTGCACGAGTGGGATCCACAGCTGGGCAAAGTAGCAGTCAAGAAAGTCCGTACCAGGCGAGGATAGAGGAGGAAAGAATTAGTATGGCAGAAAGCATTTCATCTTGCAATTACGACCGAAACCCCGAATCGAAAAGTACGGTACACAATGTGAACAACACTTCACGGCATAGTGTGAAAGGAGTACCTATTTTGAAGGACCCGTTTCCACTGCCATGCTGCGAAAAGAGCTTTACCACAGGTCACAAAAGTTTAGATCTCAACAAGCTTATAACCCAAGAATCTACAGAAGTGTTTGGGAGCCAGCACAGATATATTGCACACAGCGGAAATAGGTTGAAGGATGGATGGGCATTCGTAAGAATCGCTAACGCAACGGGTAAGTCTTCTGAAAAATCTGTACTGAGCTATGAGTGTAGGAACATTTCCTATCCACTACTCCAGCTAGCTCAGGGTATTTCTAAATGGTGTAAGTTTAAATTTCAGAGATATAGTAGGAAGCCGATTAATACAGAATTTCAACATGGTGGGGGGAAAGTGGGGGAGCAAAGCTTCTATTTTACCACAGCTGTTGCGTCAATTACAATAATTGACACTACGAAAGAACTGCGCTCGCAAAGTACAAATTAAATGAAATCTGTCAATTCCTATAATTGACTTTCGAATAATTTGCAATTACGAACGAGAATCCACGTATGCTGAAAGAAAATATTCTGGTGGAGTGTAGCGGTTAAATAAAAAGAGGAAATTTGTCACTCAATTGTTCACTCAATTATTTATTGCAAAAAATATTAATTGACTAAACAAATATTAATCTTATGAGAAAATTAATTACTTGAATAAATTCTTTCAATATGCAAAATTTACTTCCCTTAACTTACACGTACACGCTTAGAAACTTCACTTGCAATTCAATGATTCACAACGTTTTTATATGTATTTAATAACTAAAAGAAACTTAAATGTGCAAAAGAACTATATTTTTACTCGAATTTATCTTTTCCTTTCAATACTGCCAAATTAGAAAATTATGCTACGTTAAAATTTCATACATACAAGGTAAAGAAAATTTTTCCTTTCTGGTTCTTATCTAATATATTTACTAATGGCTGAAAGTAAATAATAATTAGAACTCAAGGTAGATCTAGGTTCCAATTATTATGTTGTGTAAAAATGACCTAATGGCATATTTTTTACACGATAAATAATTGTTAGAAATTTCCATTTACTTGAGTGAAATCGTTAAATGGCTAAAAGGAAGAAATTAATAATAAAAAATTCAATCGTTCTTGTTAAATTCAAACATTTGTGTATGACCAACACCTGGCACGCAAGCACAATGAAATTTAACCCAAATTGAAAAAAAAAATGATTAATTCACAAAGTTACCTTTAATTGATTCAAAAAAACAATTTCTCACTAATAAATTTTCACAAATAAGGTGCTTGAAAATTCCTTGTTTTTTGGAAAAAATTGATGTTTCTGCTGGTGAAAAATGCTCTAAGTTTGCTGAAATTTCTATTTCCCTTTGCTGATGACACTGTATGAAAATTTGCAAATTGTGGGAGGAATGCTACTACATATGCTCGCACTTTGACCACTTGAAAAATAAGAAGACAGAATGAAGAATGAACCCCCTTTTTATAGTGAATTTTGTTCCGATTTCGTATCCATAAAAATTAATTTTGCAATTTTCAGGCTTACTTTGACCACAATATGTGATTTTGTTGTAGTCATTTGATGTCAAATTACAAATTGCATTTTTTGATATCTTTCCCATAGAAATTAGTTTTAATTTCGAGGAATTATGATAAGTATTCCTAAATCTTGCCATAACTTATCGTTTCGCCATTGTTGACATCAATTCACAAAATTCCTCTCAGAATTCATTTTCCTTCATCTTTATTCTTGTCCCTTTTACACCTTTGCGTCTCTTTCTTTCTCATGGGTGTAAAGGTAATTTCGAAAATTCACGATTATTCCATAAACCGTGAAAAATTAAGCGACGCGAACGCGCCCATTCGATTGTGCGTCTCTTTTTACCCCGGGGTGACATTTCAAACGTCGCGAGAAATTGATGTTCGATGTCTTGTTTATACTCGTATTATATTATATTGTAAATTTTTGTGGTAAATTGTGTGTTTTGTGTGGTAAATAATTATTGAGCGAGGAAATTATCCATTTAACTACAGGTTGGTGTAATTTGCTTTCATGAAAATATCATGTGAAAATCCCGCCTTTTCTTATACCGTGTTTACCTGTCAAGGTGAGTTTTTGTTTGCAAAAGTCTCATCTCAGGTATTCACGAATGCATAAAAAAGGGGGCTTATTATGTGCCCGTACGTGGGTACTTGAGATAACTTTATGCTCTATGTTGCTGAACATAAAGTTTAGTGCGTTTTTGTTGTTGTTGTTGTTTGCATGCATTGTGAGGTACTATGTATGTAAACTCAATTTGTTGTGTAAAAATTCATTTATTACCTTAGTATATTTATCTTTTGAGTTCATCTTTTAATTCGTTTTGTTTATTTCAGGTCGTCGTGGGACCCCTTGCATCTGTTTCTTCCCAGATGCTGGTAAGCTTTTTATCTTAACTTTTAGTCTAATTTTTCTTTTATTTTTAGGTTGGTCGAACATTCTCCTCCCTCATTCTCCTCCTTCATATTTAACCCTTTCTTGATTTCACGTATCCCTCGTTTGTGGTACTTGAAAAATCGCAGCTCGCCTTCAGAACGTACTCGCAGGCGTACATATAACGATCTGGTAAGTTAATCGTCTTTTCTTTATTCCGACGTTGTTGTATGTCATAGAAGTTAATTCTTTTTATTGTATCCCTTGACAGGTAGATGTCCACTTTTCTCGAGTTGTAAACTGCTGGAACGAGTTGTCCATTCTCATCTCCGCCTCGTCAATTGTGCTAGTGACTAGAAGTCTTTGTAAATCGTTGACTTGGGCACCATTTATTATTGCAGGATCCTGCATGACTGGCGTCGTCTGAGGAGTATCTCCTTCTACAGCCTTGTAAGGTTTCGCTGTCCTGGAGGGTGATTCTGATCTCTTTGTCGACTATTTAGTCGTGAATTTTGACATATTTTGTCGATTTTTTTCTTTTAACACAGTTCATTTTGTGTCTTCACTATTATATACCACAAATGAACTATAATGAATTTTCGATGAACAAACGTCAAAAAACACGACTAAATAATCGACAAATTAGTCAACTGCTCCCAGAGGTTGTGACAAAAATTTTACACTGGTAAATGGATATCCTACACCTAATTAGAGCAATTCAAGTGCTTAAATTCGAAATAATATTTTGAATTTGTAATGTGAAGTGTCATTTTCTGTTCATTCTACGTCATGCAAAGCTTGCTGAGCTAAATAAAAACACGAAAAAATCAGTAGAAATGTTCATTTCATTTAGTCGATTATTTTGACATTCAAGATCGACAAAACACACAGAATCACCCTACTGGACAAGTCCTGCTCGCCAGTCGTTGATGACGTAGCTGGTTTCTCGAGATTTTGCGTCCTTGTTGTGGATGATGACGCTGTTTCTTGAACATCTGGCTCTGAATCCGCCGTAGCTTCCACGATATCGCACCACAGGCTGTTGAACTCGCTTAAGTCGTCGTAAGCAGGAGCGTCACTTCCCGGCAATGAAAAATTGAAATTAATGTCTTCATAAATATCCAAAATATCTTGCTCGACTGTAAATTCGGACATCTGTAAATAAAATCTAATAAGTAAATGCTTTTTGTTTTAACGGGACAACACAACATTTAACAAATGCGTTAGTTTTACACATATTTGTTAACTATAGGGGTAACCTACAAACTTTGTTGATGGGTCTCACAAATGTGTTTGTCTGTGTCCTGACTCGAACGACACGAACTAGTCCATCAAGTCCTGGGTGTAACTCTTCGATAATGCCCAATATCCACGTTGTTGGCGCTAATTTTTCGATCTTTAAAGGCACTACTACTCCCTTCTGTATGTTGGTTTTTGGTTGGAACCATTTGCGTCTATTCTGAAGTTGGTTCAAGTAGTCTTTAGACCAATGGTTCCAGAACTTCTGTGTAATCAGTTGAATGTTTTTCAATCGACTGGCGTAGGTCGTATTTTCAGCCGTAATATTCGGCTCTGGAATAGCGTTTAACGATTGACCTATTAAAAAATGTCCAGGCGTTAGAATAAATTGATCGTTTTGCCAAACTTGTTTCATTGCTTGTTGTAATTCCTTGTCTTGAATTGAATTGCCGTCCAAGAAATTGGTGCCACAATCTGAATAGATTTCTGTGCACATACTTCTTCTGCTGACAAATTTCTTCAGAGCTGCTATGAAAGCATTTACTGTCATGCTAGATACCAACTCAATATGTGTAGCCTTGGATGCCTTACAAATGAAAATTCAAAAATAAGCCATTTTTATTTTGATATTTCGTAGCTTTGTCCTTAATTTTATTCGTCCAGCATGGTATACGTGAACCGTAGAGAAGGGCATTGTTTTGTTAACCCTGGGCAATATACAGTGTCTTTAATTTTGTTGACCAGGTTTTGCTGAAACCTCCTTCGTTTTCCAACACTGTTCACGTTGCGGCTCTAGAATGGTTATGGTGAATGTTCTTATTGGCCTTTTGTTCAACCCTGTTACAACTACTAATGTTTCCTTACAATTAGCTTGTAAACTATGGCATGCAGATTGTGTTATGAATGAACACTCTGTTCCAGAATCAATTAAACATCGCAATATTAGTGGTTTTCCATTTGCTCCTCGAGCCTTCACCAACGCTGTGGATTATAATGCTGATGATCGCTCTCTGTTCATATAGGTTTGAGTGATCCCTGAGCCTTCAGTGCTCTGTATGTCATTTGACTTGACTTCTGTGGCATCATTATTATCGCTGTTGTGTTGTTGATGTCGATTTGACTTGACTTTGACTTCAACAGACTTAGAATGTGGATTTGGTGCATCTCAACCCTTAGTTTGTAACCTGTTTGCAGTTACATCTTGGTGTACCCTGTTTGCAGTTACATCCTGGTGTAACCTGTTTGCAGTTATATCCTCATGAATTGTCGTATGATGTCTTTGTTTGCACTTAAGACATCGATGACGACTTGAACACTCTTTAAGTGAATGTTTTTTAGACAAACAATTATAGCAGTGGCCATTTGACTTGATGAACCACTTTCTACGTTTGATGTCCATTTTCTGATACTTGTTGCAGTTTTGCAGAAGATGCTTGTCATTACACGCTGAACATGTCATGTTCACTACATATAATGGCCTTTTTGATTCAACTACATGGTATTTCTTGGTCGTAGTTGGTTTGGATACACTCTTGGCAAGACTTTTTCTGGGCGCCAGAGTATCCGTAACTGCTTCTAATATTTTGAAACGATTGTCTAGGAACGAGCTGAACTGTCTATATTTCGGAAGCTCTTGTGATGCCCCTTCATGTTCTTCCCAAAGTCTCAGCGTTATGAAAAGCAGCTTCTGAACTATTAAATAAATAAGTAGCACATCCCTTGTTGATATGTCTACTTGTAGGCTCTTTAGTTGTTGTAAGCATTCCTTTGTAGTGTCGATTAAGGATTTTAAACCAGTTGCTGTCTCTGTGTTTAATTTTGCTTGGTTTGTCAATATCTTAAGTTGATGATTGAGCAATATCTTTTTGTTTTCGTACCTTGCCTTTAATTTGTTCCAGGCAGGTAATTAGTCCTCATTTGTTATAGGAGTATGCCGTAGTAGTTTTTCCGCATCTCTTATTAAAGA
Organism: Dioctria linearis; assembly: GCA_963930735.1. NCBI lineage: Eukaryota > Metazoa > Arthropoda > Insecta > Diptera > Asilidae > Dioctria > Dioctria linearis. The sequence goes on along the minus strand of OZ005742.1, from coordinate 158,158,784 downwards.
ACCTTTCAAATAATACAGTTTTTGAAAGTCTTTCAAACTTGTATTATTGTGTACTACAGCAACGTACAGATCATGAAAAGAGCGCCAGCCATCATAATCACCATTGTATTTTGGTAATGTGATCTTAGGATGAATATTTTGTTGTTGTTCCACACGTGTTTGTTGTGTTAACAAAAGTGTGGAATCTGTCAGCTCTGTTGTAGGATTAATTGCATCATATAGTGTATCTAAATAATTGCAATAAGTTGTCTCTAAAATACTAAATGTGTCATCAGAAATATATTTCAGCGTGCTTTCTGGTGGTGTTTCGAGGATAAATTCGTTGATCAATTGGTCAATTTGCTCATACTCGAGCCATGTTCTCCTTATCTCTGAGAGCTTTGCTTCGTAGGAACCCTTTGATCGGGTCTCTGATATTGCTTGTCTGCCATTATCGATAGATTTAATCAGGCGATTTCTTATTGCCCGCTCCTTATTTAATAACCCCTATACTCATGTCATTATTGATTGAAATCAAATTCGAGTAAAAAAAATTAAAATAAAGATAAATCAATCTTATTTTACTACGCTATCTCTGAGTAAACCAATGAACTAATTAATTGAAATGAACTACCAAATTATGACGTTCTCGCGTATAAATGTAGCTCAACAATTAAGTGAATAGAGCGATTCTTGGATGGAACCACCAAAATGTTTTACCACAGCTGTTGTTTCAATTCCAATAATTGACACTACGAAAGAACTGCGCTCGCAAAGTACAAATTAAATGAAACCTGTCAATTCCTATAATTGGCTTTCAAATAATATGCAATTACGAATGAGAATCCACGTATGCTGAAAGAAAATATTGTGGTGGAGTGTAGCGGTTAAATAAAAAGAGGAAATTTGTCACTCAATTGTTCACTCAATTATTTATTGCAAAAAATATTAATTGACTAATCAAATATTAATCTTATGAGAAAATTAATTACTTGAATGAATTCTTTCAATATGCAAAATTTACTTCCCTTAACTTACACGTACACGCTTAGAAACTTCACTTGCAATTCAATGATTCACAATGTTTTTATATGTATTTAATAACTAAAAGAAACTTAAATGTGCAAAAAACTAAATTTTTACTCGAATTTATCTTTTCCTTTCAATACTGCCAAATTAGAAAATTATGCTACGTTAAAATTTCATATATACAAGGTAAAGAAATTTTTTCCTTTCTGGTTCTTAACTAATATCTTTGTTGTGTACCTAAAAAGCCTAAAATAAATACCTAATTATAAATTAATAAAATTTAAAAAATATTAAAATATTTCATGCATAAAATTTCACATAAGCTAACCATGCCTAAAACATGGTTAGCTTATCTATTCAATCAATGAAGAAAATTGCGTCAGCAATTTTCTTCACATTCCATAAATTAAAATAAAATTATTCCCATGGCAAATTTTGCCTTCAGCAAAATTTGCCAGTAGAAATATTTACTTTAAAAAAATAAAGCAAAAGACAAATCGAACCTTCAGTACGATTTGTCGTGAAAATTGCAATATGTATGTACGAACGTACATACATATCACAAAAAAGCTTTCACGATAAGAAATGCGCGCCCCGAAATACATTGTATGTATATGCGCGGCGCGATTTCAGATCGACAGAACGGTCGCGGATGTTTATCAAAGCATCAAATTCCAAACCTCCGTCCAACGAAAAAATATTCTGGACTTGTTTAATCAAGTCCAGAATAAATGAAAATTTTCTCAGGGTGAAAATGCAACTATGCATTTTCTACCCTGAACGAAGGCTCTTGATCGCGACAAAAGTGATCAAGAGCGGAGTTGGTTTTTAAAATCTCACTACGGCGGATCGCGAGTTTGATTTTTAACTTGAATAACGGCGGTTCGGGAGTTGATTAAAAAATCTCGTGGAGAACGCGGCAGGAAGATTTTATAGAGACGCAGTCGAATTTTAAATAAATAAAACGAGTTGTGTTTTAAAAAACTAGGTACGTGACGGTTGTAATTACCCATCGAAAGGTGAGCTCGGTTTTTTGGTGTTCGATTTTAAAAAAACTTCGGTCGGCATGGACACTGGCCTACGGTTGTAAGAAAAAAAAGGGGGTTGTCAAACACAAAACGGTGAATTTAAAACCAAAGCTTAAAAAAGAGAAATTAATGAAAACAAGAAGCAGTTGTAGTTATTATAAGGGGTCAGTTTGTGAATCTTAATTAAGAAAATAAAAAAAATTGTGAATTATACTGAGAAGTGAATGGTTAATTATAAAGAATAACAAAAAATTAAAAGATTGTGTTTGACTTCTGGTATACCATTGAGTGTTTGATACACTATTAGAAATAATAAAAAGATTACCACAGTGAAAACAGAGAAAACAGTGTTTGGATACGAATTCTGCCAGTCCCAAAAAGGTACGTAAAAAAATTGGCGCAGCCGGTAGGATAGAGGAAGCCTACTTTACAAAAAACAAAAGTATAAGTGCTCGAAAACCCTCTATCCTACGAATCAAAAGGAGTTGAGGACGAAATCGAATACTGGGCAAGACACCCTACCCTTCGCCTGAAGTTGAGTCTGGCTTCAGGAGTATTTCGATCTAGTCGGCTCCCAACGCTCGGGGTCGGACAGCTTTAACTGCCTCTGTTTGAAAAAACACGCAGCCACCCCCTCATCAAAGCACAAAGTGCCAACGTGGGACAATAGCGGGCTTCATCCCAGCCCAGGAACATAAGACGTCCACAGCCGAAAATTTCAAAGCGAAACTTGAAGGAAGAATCCTCAACCGACAATCTGCGATCCGGAGCTGAAAGGGACTTCGAAGTAGGCAACGCGCCCCCCTTTCAGCTTTTATCCAGGGGAATTTAAGAAGGCCACGGGCCCCCCCGGCAGCAAAAGAACTTCAATCACAAAAACCAGCGATCCTGAATTGAGAGGGACCTCGAAGAAGGCAATAAGCCCCCCTCTCAATTTGAACCAAGGGAATTAAGACGGCAGAAGCCCCCCTAGCTGCAAATTCTACATACGGTGGTCCATGAGCGAGGAAAGCTCCCACCAGGAGACGCCGCCGGAAATCTCACCAATTCCACCAACTCCACAACAATCTTACTCACCGGGCGACGCACAGGAAGATCCGTCCCGGTACGAAGGAGGCAACGAGGGAGCAACATCTGCAACAGAGGGTGCTAATCAAACACCCCCAACAAATTCAACAGCACCAGGAGTAACATTAAGGAGTGGGACAATCCTTACAGGTCCCCCACAAGTAAGACCTTCTAGTTTAAATTTAGAAAATTATTTAAAATATCTAGAGGGGAAAGTGCGAGACTCCTCCGAACTTTCTGTTATACAGTGCGATTCTATCGATAAACAGCTCAAAAAGACCCGTGAACGGCGTCTTGAGCAAATCGCGCAATTCAAAGAAAGTACGGAAAAATTTAAAGAAAGCTTAAAACAGTTTGGGGAACTCTCGCACTCTCTCGAACCAGAAATTACCAATAATAATGTAGAATTAAGAGAAGGTGCCATTGAAGACAGTGTCAGTGATTCCACCGTGAGTGAAATCCTATTGAATTGGCTGGGCGACTCCCTTTTGGAAACCAGCATAGAAGAAACTAGCTCCCCAAAAGTATCAAACTTAAGCTTCAGAATCCCCAATATAAACATGGCAGATTACGCGAAAAGCGCCAAGTTAACTGCCCAGCTCGTTCCCCTATTCTCGGGAGAGCAGCACCCAAAATTGAGCCTGGAGCTCCAAACTTTCCTAGGATGCTGCAGGCAGGTAATCCAGTGCATTTCGGTGAAGGAACTATCGGCATTTTTGCAAATCTTCCCCACCAGACTTCGAGGCGAAGCTTACCAGCTGTTTGCCGCAAATATGCCTACTACTTTCAAAGAGGTAGAAGAACGGCTAAATCGTACATACCTGCCTAGGGAAACTTATCAGGAACTGGTAAATAAATTAATTACTACAAGGCAGTATCCTTTGGAAAACCTCACAGCCTTCACGGCACGAGTGAAACAAATGCTGGCACTCTGTAATGAAGCAGCAGAGTCCAAATATGGAGCTACAGCAGCCCCCACTATGAAAACACAGCTAGAAGACTTCGCGAAAAACGCACTAAAAACAGGAGTCAATAACCCGTATATGTGCCAATACCTTCTGACCATGACAGACGGCACGGTGGATGACCTCGTACAAAGAGCGCTTGACATGGAGCGTCTCCAGCAAAGTGCTCTATTTCTGCAACCTCCAGGGCACTTTCAATTCAGTACAGTGCAGAACCCAATACCACAGTCAATAAATGCACCTGTGATAAGTAATCCGCAAGGGATTCTAAATAATTCGCCTGCAAATCACCCCATATATAATCCAGGCATAATACCATGCGCACAGGATACCTGGCAAAACAGTGTGCCCACCAATGCAAGCACCAGTACATTTCCATCACAGTTCACACAGGCAAATATAAAACAGGAGCCAAAATCACCAAATAGAAATTTTAATGTAAACAATAAAAATAATTATTTAAATAAAATCAGTTGTAGTTTTTGTAATCTAAGAGGCCACACATATGCTGATTGCCTCAAAAGGAAAAATACGCCTTATTGTGTGAACTGTAAAATGTATAACCATGACGTGCGTGACTGCAGAAAAAACAATAATAGTTTCCAGAGACCACACAACAATGGTGGACCATCGAATCAACGCCCTAGAGAGCCGCAGAATTCCAATAACAATTCCAGAGTATATAACGTAAGAAAAAAGTGTGAATTTTGTGGTCGTTCTGGACATGCAGTAAATAACTGCCAACAAAAACGTAAATGGGAGGCCCGGAGTCAGGGAAACGACGTACAGTCGACCCAAAACTCCCCGGCTCGACTATAAATCTCCCGTCTAATAAAATAGGGTCCCCTCAGCAGCCCGATTCCAGTGTCGCTACAGTAAAACTACCCTTAGACATAGGCCTGAACGGCCAAGCTAAACTAGTAGTAGACACAGGCGCTGAGGTTAGTATAATAAAGAAAAGGTCGTTAAAAGATCTCAAAGAAATTAACCACAATGAGGCATGTACACTTCAGACCCCATTTGGTACCGGAAAGACGCTGGGAAATTGCCAGGGAAACTTCGTTGTCAAAAACAAAATTCCCTGCAAGTTTCAAGTCGTACAGAACTTGCCTGGCCTTTCCGATGATGGACTTCTAGGAAATGTTTTCCTAGCAAAAAACTGTAACGTTGAGGGTCCTAATAAGGCACTAAGGTTTCCTCGCACGGAAACTAATCCAGACGAATTTGCTTTGCCATTAGATTTTGAAACGGACAAGCCACGTTCTGAAAAAGCAGTCGAAGTAAGAACACTTGTAGAAGAGGTAGAGTCTAAACAGGCTGAACTATCCACCTGCAGTGTCTTCAAGGCTTCTCAAACGAGAAAAGCTGGCTGCCAAGCTCCAAAAGAGCCCAAGGAATGTGAAAAAGGCTGTCTGGGCGAACAAGAGACCGATGAAATCAGGCAGCAATTGGTTACCTTTAAGGAACCAATCTGCATACCTGCCCGCTCTCAAATTGTTGCCCCAGTCCCGTTACAAATTCAAGAAGAAATGCTCTGTTTATCACAAGAGATAAGCGATGGAGTCTTCTTGGCAAACAGTTTGCTGTCATCTGGAGAAGAATTAGTGCTGGTCAGTATCCTCAACGCTAACAGTCATCAAGTAGTCATACATAGCTTAAAGTTACAGCTATTTCCAATAAACGACTACATATTAGTCCCATTAACACACACAAAAGACCACAAAAGAACACACATTCCACTACCAAATTTAGAGGCAATATCAAACAACACAAGAGACGGAACTGAGTGTCTAAAGCCTGGCAAAAAGGTGCATATAACTCTTCCGTCCAAAATCCCGAGGCATAAATCACTCTTAAACAAACAACGGCCATATAAAAACGGTAGCGAGTCGCTAAAGCCTATATTAAAGGTGCATATTACTCCACCGTCACACAACACAAAAAATTCTACATGGTCAAAAAGCAGTAGCATTGACGCGCATGAGTATCCCACACAACCTAAGGCAAAGACCACACAGGTGTACCAAACTCAGCCGTCAACAAGGCAGGAAGCAAATACCCTGTCAATTATTAAGAGCAACGAAATACAGCCTCAAAAGCAATCGCAAAATCCTCATCTATCTACAGGTCAAAAACCTAAAAGGAAGAGTAAGTCAAACCAAGGTTCAGCCGACAAAACGGCAATATTACAACATGTACGATATCTATACCCGGATAATGAGACTCCGGACGACCCAAAACAATATCCGCGTATTTCTAGGTTAGAGCAAGAACTCAGCCTAGACCCTAATTTAACCGCGGAAGAAAAAATTTCGATATCAGAACTCTGCGAAGAGTATAACGATATCTTCTTCCTCAAAGGTGACAAACTCACCTATACAAATGCGATAACGCATAATATTCCATTGGTGCAAGATCAAGCACCAATCAATCAAAAAATGTACCGCTTACCTGAAACACAGCGGAAAGTCATCAACGAGCAGCTAAAAGAAATGCTAGACAGCGGGATAGTCCAGTCTAGTAAGAGCCCTTCGAATTCGCCTCTACTAGTTGTCCCCAAGAAAGCGGGACCTGACGGTGAAAAAAGGTGGCGCGTCGTTGTCGATTTTCGTAAATTAAACGAAAAGACAATTGGAGATGCATTCCCGCTACCCCGAATCGAGGATATTCTCGACCAACTAGGTCACGCAAGGTATTTCACCACACTCGATTTGGCCAACGGTTATCACCAAGTCCTTGTCGACAAAAAAGATCGGCATAAAACTGCTTTCAGCACAAGTTATGGGCACTACGAGTTCAAGCGTATGCCATTCGGGCTCAAAGGAGCCCCCGCCACATTTCAACGCCTAATGAATTTCGTCCTAACAGGCCTACAAGGCCTCGAATGTTTTGTCTACCTAGATGACATTGTCATCTATGGTAAAAATTTAAACGACCACAACGAAAAGTTGAGGAAAGTCTTCAATAAGTTGAGAGAAAACAACTTAAAACTGAAGCCAGAAAAGTGCCAGTTTCTACGAAGAGAAGTTGTTTACCTAGGACATAAATGTTCTAGCGAAGGAGCCCTACCAGACCCAAGTAAGACAGCCTGCGTCCAAACATTTCCTGTTCCAAGAACAGTAAGGCAAGTCCAGTCATTTTTAGGACTTGCCAATTACTACAGGAAATTCATTCCAGACTTCTCCAAAATTGTACGTCCAATCACAAATTTACTCCGAAAGGATGTAAAATTCACTTGGACAGAGAAATGCCAAGAAGCATTCCAAAGCATAAAAAATGCTTTAATTTCTCCACCACTTTTAATTTACCCAGATTTTTCGAAATCTTTTAATCTCACTACAGACGCAAGTAACGAGGCTCTAGGAGCTGTTCTTTCTCAAGGAGAAGTCGGAATGGACCAGCCCATTGCCTATGCAAGCCGCACATTAAACAAAGCCGAAAGAAATTACTCTACTATAGAGAAAGAGTTATTGGCTATTGTCTGGGCTACCAAGAATTTCAGGTGCTATCTTCAAGGTCGGAAATTCACGGTCTATACTGACCATAAACCTCTCAAAGGTGTCTTCAATGTGAAAGACCCTACTTCCCGTTTGGTGAGATTTCACCACAAATTATCTGAATTCGATTACAACATCGAATATAAACCAGGGAAGTACAACACTAATGCCGATGCACTAAGTCGCATCCCTCAAGCATTAAAAGAAGACAGTTTAGGCAATACCTTAACGGTAGAAGCCCTAGTCCACCACACGATGGACTCAGATGTGGAGGAAAACAATTCCACAAATAACAAGAGAAAGAAGAAATCCGCTCATTGTTTCGTCGTGACTCGAGCTCAGAAGCAAAAGGCTCAAGAGACAGTAAATAGCTCCAGTGTGGAGACAGAAGAGCACACGAAAGCGGACCAAAACGAAATTCAACACACTGAGGCGGAAACACTAAACCCAGCATCGCTTGATCAAAAAGTAGGTACTGGCAAGACACCCGAAGTTATCACGAGCCCTATGGAAATCCGAACAATCTTAAAAGATTATCACGATTCTCCATTTGGTGGCCATCAAGGTGTCATAAAAACTTACAAACGCATAAGACGCAAGTATTGGTGGAGACACATGCTTAGCGATATTAAAAAATACATTAAAAAATGCCCAAAGTGCCAGACGATGAAAGAATCTCCACAATATAAAATGCCAATGGTCATCACGGACATCGCAGAGCAACCGTTCGACAAAGTTTACCTCGATATTGTAGGTCCATTAGAAGAGACCACATCAGGTAACAAATATATCTTGACCTTCCAAGATAATTTAACAAAATTTGTCGACTGGTATGCAATACCTAATGCAGAAGCAGTCACAGTAGCGCAAGTTTTCTTTGATGAAATCGTTACGCGCTATCGCATACCCAAAAGAATACTCACCGATCAGGGAACAAATTTCCTGAGTGAATTATTCAAAAGAGTATGTAAGCTTCTAAAGGTAAAGAAGTTACAGACTTCGGCATACCACCCACAGGCCACTGATTGAATACCTGCGAACAAACGTAGATGAAAATCCCAAAACATGGGACCAATACCTACGAACCGCTGCATTCGTGTATAACAATAGTGTACATGAGGGTACTAAACTTACCCCAATGGACTGCCTATACGGCTTCACAGCGGATGTCCCCTCAAATTTAAAACGGGATCCCGAACCCGTTTACAATCATGAGAGCTATTATCATATACTGAAGTATAAGCTCCAAAAATCATATGCCACGGCAAGAAAGAACTTATTGGCAAGTAAACAGCGCTCAAAGGGGTACTACGATAAGACAGTACGGCCCCTAACTTTCCATGTAGGAGACAAGGTCCTCATCAAGAATGAAAGCAGAAAACATAAGCTTTCCCAAATCTGGGTAGGACCTTATCAGGTAATCGCAATACCAAGTGATGTGAATACCACAATCAAAATTGGTAAGCGAACGGTAACGGTACATAATAACCGTTTGAAACCATATTTCGAGTAAAAATATATCAAACAAAAATGAACCAGGTTGACTTGAAATTCCCACTATAGTGTCCATTAAACCTCATTTCAATACCTCCCCATAAACATTTGCGGTGGAGTCACTCCACTGCCCAGTTTAAATCGGCACAATGTACGTACAAGTATGCTTAAAGGATTGTTTTCTTCTCCTGAATTGTCCACAGAAATGGCGCTAAAATTCATCATAGTTGTCCTCTACATCCAGTATACAACTGGAGCAACCGCTGACAAACCTTATGTAATAACCCAGCTAAATGGCTCGGGTATATTTTTCGAGGACCTAGGAAATCTGATGGTATATCATGACACCTGGAATGTCCTCACCGAGATAGACTTGGATGAACTAGATGCACAGATAAAGCTAGCAGAATATGCAGAGCACTTAGTGCATAAACTCTGCATAAATATAACAAACCCAGAAGACCTCTGTAACGTGCAGCAACTACACATACACGCTATTATAGACAGCGTACGAAAGCGCACGGAAACTATTAGGGAACTAGTACCAGGAAAACGCAAGGCCAGATCGCTATTTGATGGAATAGGCAATGCCATGCACTATTTGTTTGGAACTATGGACAGCAACAACGAAAAAGAAATTTACAGCAGGTTAGAAGAACTTGAATCGAATACACAAGCCCTAGCCGAGCTAGAGAAACAACAAATCAGTGTTGTAAAAACTACCTTGGAAAAGATTCAAAAACCGCTGGCAATGTTAATAGACAGACAAAAAAAATAGCCCACCAGGTAAACGATCTCCACCATGTGGCCGATGATTTAACTAGGAGGCAACTAAGACAAGAGATTATATCAAGCTTATTGCTCCAAATCATCGAAGTTTAATATCGACAACAAGCCCTCCTGGATATAATAATGGCTAGTAAAACCAATCATATTCATCCACTCCTAATGTCTCCCAAAAATCTGTTGGAGATATACCGCAAGACGGCCTCGAATTGCCCAAATGCCCAAAATTGTCTATCTGTCCTATATCAGACAGCAGGAGCTCAGTCGCTCCTTATGCAGAATAAATTGGTGGTGAGAATTACTCTCCCAATTTTTAATCTGCCAAAAATGAGGCTACAACAGATTCAATGCTATCCTGTATCCAAGTCAGCAAATTACTCATTAATTCCAGACCCTGGTTATTCATACATAGCCAATAGCGAAAAAACTCAGGAATTTCTCTTATTAAGAGGCGATGACATGAAAAACTTCAAAAAAATAACAAGTAATTTGGAAGAAAACACGTATGTAGGCCGGCTGAACATGCCTATAATCAAAGCGGCAACGTCCAACGAATGTGCCATTAAATTGCTATACAACCCTCTAAGTGAAGTGCCCAAATGCAAGACCAGAGTACAAATCCCACAAAAAGACATGCTGATCAAATTAAGTAAGCCCAATACGTGGCTATTTTCTTTTATCACCTCCACGGTGCTACACATCACATGTCCAGATCACTTTGTAATCTCGAAACTGGAAGGACAAGGGATATTAGAGATAACGCAAACATGTCAAGTTCAAATAGGTGACAAAGTGCTTAAATACGAAGGTCAGAGTAAATTTCCACTAAAAATTATCCAGCCGAATCAGTTTCCTGAGCTCAACCACTCTCTACTCAACGTAAACCTGACTGAAATTTTACAAGGAACTCAAAACCACAGTCTGGGGAAAATCGAAATCTTAACGGGAGACAATATCCATAAATCAATTTATACCGACACCCATTCACTGGAAGAAATCCAAAACAAAATTATAAAATACCAAGAAAAGATATCAAGTAAAAACTCCCATATCCTGTCCACAACTTCTCTATCATTTACGAGCCTACTAGTTCTGGCCATAATGATCGCTGTGGCAGTAAAATATCTTAACCCTGTTGTCATCAAGATGAGACAACAGAGAAATCAACCACAAGGTAACCCCGAAATTTCATCAGAGGGAATTCCTTTAGAAGAGCGAACTCCTGCTCCCCAACCCAGTTTAAGGCGAGCCAGAAGCCTCTCCAAAACAAAATCAGTCCAAATCGTTTAAAAAAAAAAAGAAAAAAAAATGGAACACTGATACTGTCAACATGAGCCACTTAATCAAAGTAGAATTTATAGGAAAGGTAGACCTGGTAAAGCATTCAAAGAAAATCTATGCATGTATATAACAACCTATGTATATGTAACGATTTAATACAAAAAAAAAAACACAGCAATATACGCATATAGTATATAGTATAATTAGTTATAGTGCAAATAATAAAAGGTATATGCACAAAAATGTACTAAAATTACATAACAAAATACAAGTTAGAATAAATAAATACCTATAAATAAAATCAAATACATTATATTTAAATGTAACTGTATAAAGTAGTAAAATTAAAGAAAAACCACCTCAAAAGTGGACATAAATAAATAGGAATAAAATAAATATGAAAATATATAGAAATAGATAAAAAAAAAGAGGGGCACAAAATTATGTTCTAACTAAACTGAAATTAAAACTAGAAAAGATAAAATAACAAAACTAAAGAAAAGGATGCATTTGAAGAAAATAACAACTAAATAAAATCAAAGGAAAATAAGAGCGTGCCCAAATCTGCGAAATAACAGCAGAAGCAAGTTTAACCAGTTAGAAATCTAGGGAATAAGGAACAGACAAGCAAGCAAAAGCTTTACCAGGCTACTACCCACAAATAGAATTTTAAATTAGAAATTTATATATATACTAGTATTATAGATATAGTAGACACAAAAAATAATGTAAAAAATGAAATTATATTATTATCATATATATGTAAAAAAAAAAAAAAGAAAAAAAAAGAATGTGTAAAGCCTAGCCGAACCGACCGGAATCCGAGCCGCCAAAATAGCACCCACAATAACTTCCCCTGAGAATTATTCTCTTTTTCTCAGGGGGAAGGATTGTTGTGTACCTAAAAAGCCTAAAATAAATACCTAATTATAAATTAATAAAATTTAAAAAATATTAAAATATTTCATGCATAAAATTTCACATAAGCTAACCATGCCTAAAACATGGTTAGCTTATCTATTCAATCAATGAAGAAAATTGCGTCAGCAATTTTCTTCACATTCCATAAATTAAAATAAAATTATTCCCATGGCAAATTTTGCCTTCAGCAAAATTTGCCAGTAGAAATATTTACTTTAAAAAAATAAAGCAAAAGACAAATCGTACCTTCAGTACGATTTGTCGTGAAAATTGCAATATGTATGTACGAACGTACATACATATCACAAAAAAGCTTTCACGATAAGAAATGCGCGCCGCCGAAATACATTGTATGTATATGCGCGGCGCGATTTCAGATCGACAGAACGGTCGCGGATGTTTATCAAAGCATCAAATTCCAAACCTCCGTCCAACGAAAAAATATTCTGAACTTGTTTAATCAAGTCCAGAATAAATGAAAATTTTCTCAGGGTGAAAATGCAACTATGCATTTTCTACCCTGAACGAAGGCTCTTGATCGCGACAAAAGTGATCAAGAGCGGAGTTGGTTTTTAAAATCTCACTACGGCGGATCGCGAGTTGTATTTTTAACTTGGTGGCGGCGCGGTCGTGCTGAAAGAAGATAAGTAGAAAAGGTTTTTTGAAAGGAATCGTTGTGTGTTAAATAAAAAATGTAAGTACCACCGCGAAGAAAATAGTTGATTTGGAAAGTAAAAGGGTTACGGATTCGGTCGGTTGAAAAAATAAAAGGCAAAAGAACAAAGGAAATAAAATAATTCATGTGAAAATAGTTTAAGAAAAAATTAAAGTAGAAAAGTGTATGCGAAAGTGAAACAAGTTTGGATAAAATTAAAGAAAGCAAAATAAACGAGGCAATAAGGCGTGTTATTCAACCCCTCCAAATACCCCTATTGGAATACGCACGCAGCAGAACGGACAGGGCATTTAGCAGTGAGTACCCCAAGTAAATTAAACATAACATCTTTACTAATGGCTGAAAGTAAGTAATAATTAGAACTCAAGGAAGATCTAGTTTCCAATTATTATGTTGTGTAAAAATGACCTAATGGCATATTTTTTACACGATAAATAATTGTTAGAAATTTCCATTTACTTGAGTGAAATCGTTAAATGGCTGAAAGGAAGAAATTAATAATAAAAAATTCAATCGTCTTGTTAAATTCATACATGTGTGTATGACCAACACCTGGCACGTAAACACAATTAAATTTAACCCAAATTGAAAAAAATTGATTAATTCACAAAGTTACCTTTAATTGATTCAAAAAAACAATATATCACTAATAAATTTTCACAAATATGGTGCTTGAAAATTCCTTGTTGTTTGGAAAAAATTGATGTTTCTGCTGGTGAAAAATGCTCTAAGTTTGCTGAAATTTGTATTTCCCTTTGCTGATGACACTGTATGAAAATTTGCAAATTGTGGGAGGAATTCTACTACATATGCTCGCACTTTGACAACTTGAAAAATAAGAAGACACAATGAAGAATGAACCCCCTTTTTATAGAGAATTTACAATTGAATTTTTTGACATCTTTCCCATAGAAATTAGTTTTAATTTCGAGGAATTATGATAAGTTTTCCTAAATCTTGCCATAACTTATCGTTTCGCCATATTTCACATCAATTCACAAAATTCCTCTCAGAGTTCATTTTCGTTCATCTTTATTCTTGTCCCTTTTACACCTTTGCGTATCTTTCTTACTCATTGGTGTAAAGGTAATTTCGAAAATTCGCAATTATTCCTTAAACCGTGAAAAATTAAGCGACGCGAACGCGCCCATTCGATTGTGCGTCTCTTTTTACCCCGGGGTGACATTTCAAATGTCGCGAGAAATTGATGTTCGATGTCTTGTTTATACTCGTAAAGTCAGCCGCGCGCAAGTGATTATATTGTTAATTTTTGTGGTAAATTGTGTGTTTTGTGTGGTAAATAATTATTCAGCGAGGGAATTATCCATTTAGCTACAGGTTAGTATGAAATTTTCTTTCATTTATATGTATTTTCATGTGAAAATCCCACCTTTTCTAATACCGTGTTTACCTGTCAAGGTGAGTTTTTGTTTACAAAAGTCTCATCTCAGGTATTCACGAATGCATAAAAAAGGGGGCTTATTATGTGCCCGTACGTGGGTACTTGAGATAACTTTATGCTCTATGTTGCTGAACATAAAGTTTAGTGCGTTTTTGTTGTTGTTGTTGTTTGCATGCATTGTGAGGTACTATGTATGTAAACTCAATTTGTTGTGTAAAAATTCATTTATTACCTTAGTATATTTATCTTTTGAGTTCATCTTTTAACTCGTTTTGTTTATTTCAGGTCGTCGTGGGACCCCCTTGCATCTGTGTCTTCCCAGATGCTGGTAAGCTTTTTATCTTAACTTTTACTCCAAGTTCTCAAGCCACCTTATAGGGTAAGTGTTGGTAAGTGTCCGGGAAAGACGAGGTTTTTAGCGGGGCCTTCAAATTTAGAACATGATTTAAGAGTGTGGAAGAGATTTGAGGGGCGGATTGTTTAAAGTTTAAATTCAAATTACAGAACTCTACAGACTGACAGACAGCCCAAGAAAGGAAATACTTGGAGATATTACAGCTCAGGTAAATTTACATGGAAAACGGGGTAAGACAATTGACAAAAAAGAAAAATATTTATATAGAGAATCAGATGCAATAGAAAAAAAGGAGCAACTGAAAGGAAACGTGATGTTTAAAAAGTACAGTGTAGAAAAACTGGCAAAGTAAAAAAAAAAACTATTGTAACAGATAAAAGAAAATGACTCAAAGAAATTTTTTTTTTTTTATAGTATTATTACTAATAGGAAACTTTGTTATGAAATCCTTGGCAAAATTATAAGCAAGGTTAAGTTGTTTGAAAGTGATATTATAAAAAAAAGAAAAATAAAAATGTTTGTAAATGTTTAAAATTTTAAATGGAAATAAAGACAAATAAATAAGATAATTGGACATACTATATATATATATAAATATGTAGGTACGTAAATAAGCGCAATATTGACAAATTAATTGCAAGTAGAGAATATAAGTAATGTAAAACAACCTCGATGAAGCGGAAGCAGAATTGCCAGTTGCATCTGTTCATTTCTGTATATTCTCCGTGAACAATCATTAGACCAATAGTGTGTTTCGGAAAGTAATGATGAATACTTGAGAAAAGCCAACTTTTGCTGTCGGCCACTTTCTAATCTACAGTTGACCTATATCTGAAGATTGAGTGAAAAAAAAGAAAAAAAATGCTTTGATAATGCATATATTCAAATGAAAGTGATTGAATTATCTCCAAGACTTCACTGTGTAAAGAGTTGAAGATTAAACCAAGCTTATATTTTATGAGATCAGAATGTGTCATAAGGAGTAGACGTGTGAAATTGTTGCTCCGGAAAAATTGTACACCATCAGCCTCATCTGACGCGCCTCAGACGATCCACTATTAGTAAAAATGGGAGGCATTGCTCAACGATAGACTGCAGGCTCTAGAAAATAGTCTATTGGTTAAATTCCAAGACATTGTCGACAATTATGAACAGCGGATTAACTCTTTGTCAAGTGAGGTGGTAAATTTGAAGGCCTTATGCGAGGCGCAATCAATGCAAAATTGATGACCTTCATCGAGTGCTTAGGCAGACCGATGTTATCGTAAAAGGTATTTCTTTTGTAAAGTCAGAGAAGCCTACCGAGATAGCAAATAAAATTTGTTCGGTAATTAATCATATTCCAACGCCGTACATCAATGCATTTAGAATTAAATTCAGGGCTGGGAATGAAGGCAACAATACTAATAAGTCACCGATCATTTTTTTTCAAGTTCTACTGAGCGACGTTCTTTATATACCAGTACCGTACACACCAGAAGCAATTGACGCTGAATTCAGTTACCAATGAGTTTTCTTCCATCAGTCGTATACACTGTTTCGAGAGTGTTTCGCCTATGATGAGTGGAATCCTGCAACGAGCTCTGAGTATGCGACGAAATGGTATGATGGAATCTGCATACACAACTTATGGGCTTGTGTTTGTTAAGAAGAAGGACAATCAAACACCGCTAAAAAGTGACTGACCTTGGACAGCTGGAGAAATTTTCGGGCCAACAGTTCGATTATGATAATTTTGTGATTTAAGGGTAATATCTTGAATTTTGATTTTTTATTATTGAGTTAGTGGTAGATCTTGAATCTTATTTATCATTATTCTATTTGTTTTTATTATTTCGTCATTGATTTAGATTTAGATCCTGGTTTTTATTATTCTTATTTAGTGTTAGATCTTGGACTCTATTTTATTTTAATTGGCCTAGTATTTTCTTGCTTACATTTGAATTTCTATGGTTAGTAATATATTTTTCTTTGAATATCGGGGTTTGTTTTGTGTTTCTTATCAGTATTGTGAAGCTTATGATGCTGACTGTGCTCGTATTAGCAGTTCCAGGTATATTTGTCAGTTCAGTGACGCACTGTGTTTATCTGAATATTTTTGCATACCTTTCTATGCCCTCTGTCTTATACAGCATTAGAAGATTACCGACTTAAATGACGAGAGCGCTGTCAGGATATTTGCTGCGAAAACTAATGGGTTTAACATCTGGAATTTTAATGCTAGGAGCTTAAAATCAAAATTGTGTGAAGTTCATGAGATGTTTGTGGAAGCAAAATGTTCATTCGATTCTTATATCCGAAACGTGGTTAAAGAAGTATATTTCGTCGAAATCAGGTGAATTCCGGGATATAAATTGTTTAGGCATGATCGCGAGCATCGTAGGGGCGGCGGGGTAGCTGTTTACGTTAAATACTGCCTTAAAGCTAGGATTGTTAAGAAGTCCCACAGTGGCCCAATCGAATTTCTTACAGTTGAAATAATTTGCTCATCTGAGAAATTCCTACTGTTTACCGTTTTATACTCTCCGCCAGAAATGTTTACTTTAGATAATGCTAAGGAACTAGAGGGTGCTCTTTTGCACCTCGGTCAAAGTTCCAATATAGTGGTGGGTGGAGATTTTAGTATAAATTTATTAAATAGGAGCACATCCGTGGACACTTTCGTGCATTTGTTTCAATCATGCCACCTATAGGTAATCAATAATGACTCTCCAACTTATCACAATACCAATAATCCATCTCTACTTGATTACTTTTTCACTGCCGATAAAAACTGCGTTCTTTTTCATAACCAACTAAGTCCGCCTAGTGTTTTCGACCATGACTTTATCTCTCTGTCATATAGTATTTGTTTTTATCCTACGGCTAAAAAGATAAAGTATCTATCATACGATGGTGTGAATGTTCAAAATCTACTTGAGGAAGCATCCACTATATCCTGGGACGCTATCAGTAACTGTGTATCGGTTGATGAACAATGATATATATTTTATAAATTCATATGTAATTTACATGCTAAGTATGCTCCTATACTGTGATAAAATTGAACATCTTATTGCTGAAAGAGAATATATATTTCGTAGATACAAAGCTTGTAAGTCGAATGAAAGCTTTTTACGATGTAAGGCAGTCAGAAATCGAGTTACAGCTGAAATTAGAAGTGCGAAGAGAAATTATATGAGCAGATTACTAAACCCTTCTCTTTCCTCAAAGAAGCTATGGTCAAATCTGAAACAAAGCTGGGTATACGGCAAGGATCTACATTTTATAACGTTGGCCATGATGACTTTTGTGATGACTTCAGTTTCCGCTGCGCATCTCCAGAGGAAGTTATCTATGCTGTCACTTCTATCAAGTCTAATGCAACAAGCTCTGATGACTTCTCGCCGAAGTTTTTTAAGATGCTGTTACCAGCTATACTAGATAGTTTAGTTTTCATTATCAGCTTATGTCTTACAGTCTCTCAGTTTCCACAAATATGGAAAAACGCCGTTGTTGTACCTTTGGCTAAATGCTCTGCTCCCGTATCCACAGTGACTACCGCCTATAAGTTTGCTTTGCTTCCTTAGCAAAGTTCTTGAAAAGCTTTTATATGATCAAGGTCTTAAATATATATCAGACAATAACTTCTTATCGAGAATGCAGTCTGGATTCCGTGCAGGTCACAGCTGCGAAACAGCACTGTTAAAAGTGTCCATTGATATTCGCTCCTCTCTTGATGATACTTTAATGACAACTCTAGTATTACTAGATTTTACTGAGGCATTTCATTCGGTAATCTTTGCCTACTTCTGCAGAAGTTGCGGAAAGTATACAAGTTTTCAGCAAGTAAAGATTGGCGACATTAGGTCTAATTGGAAAAGGATCTCCAGCGGAGTGCCGCAAGGCTCTATTCTGGGTCCACTTCTCTTCTCACTTTTTATAAAGGACCTTCCTGATATTATAGAAGACGTGAATATCCATTTATATGCCGACGATGTTCAAATATATTTGTCTAGACCAATCGGCTTAATAGAGGATTGTATTGACAGAGCCAACAATGATTTAAAGAATATCTCCTCGTGGGCAGCTAATAATCAGCTCCTGTTAAATCCTGCTAAATCTTCGTGCTTGTTTCTTTATAATGGTAATTTAAGCTCGGCGGATATTCCTAATATCTATTTAAATGGCGTAGTGTTGCCCTACACTTGCAAGGTGAAGAATCTAGGGGTAGGTAATTTTTAACGGCAAACTGGAATGGTGTGACCAAGTGAACTATTCTCTGCAAAAAAATTTACGGAGGACTCAAACAGCTACGACTCTCGGGTAGTTTATTGTATATTAACTTAAAAATAAAACTTGTCAAATCATTGCTGATACCTCACTTTACTTACTGCAGAACAATATACCCACAATTTGACTCCGAATGTGACCGCAAGATAAATGTTGCTTTCAACGATTGCGTATCAATTGTCTTCAATTTAAGGCACTACGATCATGTATCCGCCTACAGCTTCTCTGTCCTCGGATGCACGCTCAATTCATATCTCGATATGAGAGCTCTACTGCTTTTCCATAAGGTATTGAGGTCGACGGTTCCTTCATATCTGTATGAACATTTGCATCTTCTGCATTCTATGCATCATGAAACCCTACTCATTCCTCGCATGCGATATCTGGTTGGACAGCGTTCCTTTTTTGTTAATATTTCTCGTCTGTAGAATACACTTCCATTTAATGTCAGGGGGTGGGCAAGGGTGGCAGATTTTAAAAGTGTTTTAACACGTCATTTTAATCAGTAGTTGTCTATTCACGGAGCATATGAGCGCGGTCTGTTATTTGGAAGTAAGTCTTTGCATCTAGTGTTATCAATTTGTTATTTTATATTATTATTATTATATCCATTACTTAAATATTTTACGTTTCAGTCATTTATGAATTAGTTGTAGGTTCCTTTTAATTTTCATATAATTTCACACTTCCTTAGCATTGAATAGTATACTATCTAAAAGATGTAAATCTTGTGTATATATGGACCTAAATAAATTATTATTATTAATATTAAATTTTAGATTGAAATTATCTCCAAGACTTTTCTGGGTGCCAGAAAGCTTAAGATTAAAGTCAAGCTTATATAATGCCAAATTTTAGACAAATAGCCGAATAAGTCAACGAAATCAGAAAATCTGCAAGATGCTACGCAATTTCAGAAAGAAGGTTACGGGACTTTCACTAGAACAAGTATATTTCTTTCTGTAAGTGTGGACTCTCGATATAATTGGGAGAACTCCATCGTACATATGGGAATAGTAAAAGAGAACTTAACTAATCAAAGATACAAAGGTCAATAAGAGTGAGCACGGTTAAATGAAACAATGCGCATAATAAACAAGAACCTCAACAGTAAGTTGACAGTTCGCTTCACTCAACATCATGATATGGAAAATACATTCCCGAACGACCGAAGCGAGCAGTCCAACGGAGAAAGCGAAGACATAATCTATCCTTCGGATATGGTCTAGCCTTTAGCCTAAAGTCAAGACTGCAACTGTCCGTAATCATCAAGAAGAAGCCTGGAGCAATCACAGTAGTATTACGATTATAATGTGTATTACTTATCTTTCTCAAAATAGAGTATTATAAGACGTCACTAGATCTTACAAATAATAAAAACCAAAATACAGCAGAAAAGAGATATAAGCCAAATAAACGAAAAATTGTAAAGCGCTAGTTGTAGAGAAAAGAAAGGAACATTTGTTTATTGAAAGAAATAAGTCTTTAGTTTATGGGATAAGTCAAGTACATTATAACTTGCCAAGGGTTGAGAATTGAAAAGCATATAGAACACAAAGCATATAGAACACAAAAAACCTTTGGTAATACATTCAAGTAACTAAAAAAAAAATTAAAAATGCACTAAAAGTTAAAAGAATTGAATATGTTATAAACTAGTACAAAAATAAAAAAGGAATAGTAAATACATTTGTTAGTATATAAAGGAAAGATTTATATTGTTTAGACAAGTAAATGAAGAAAAATGGGAATATAAGATATAATGAAACGTGTTACGTAAAGATGATTGTCAAAAAGGACAAACAGATACGAAAAGAATATGTAATGTATATGGTGTAAAGAAATATGTATGATGTGAAAAACGCATTAAGAAGGACCACGTTATAAAAACTATGTTAGGCTTAAAATTAAACTAAAACAAAATGTAAAAAAAAATGACAGCAAAATGTACAAACACGTGAATATGTAACTATAAAAATTTTTTTTTGTTAGTTCAATTAAGTAGAAAGAAATTAAACATTAGATAGAAATAAGTAAGATTATATATTAAAGTGCATAAATTAAGACTTTTTTTTATTAGTCATGAAATTTAAAATTTTAATAAAGTAAATATATATGAGAAGAAAATAGAGAAATTAAAATGAAAAATTAAAAATGCCAAATGAAAGAAAAAAAAAGAAATGAAGAAATGAAATATAGAAATATTAAATTTGTAATGGCAATGGAATTAAGCAAAGACATTGCTAACAGAAAATATGAAA
Source organism: Dioctria linearis (assembly GCA_963930735.1). Classification (NCBI taxonomy): domain Eukaryota; kingdom Metazoa; phylum Arthropoda; class Insecta; order Diptera; family Asilidae; genus Dioctria; species Dioctria linearis. The sequence continues at coordinate 158,137,770 of OZ005742.1, read as the reverse complement.
TTAAAAAAAAAGATAATAGTTATTGGAAAAATGTTCAATGTTAAGTGTATAAGGAAGTACATTGCAAGGATGAAAATGGTAAAGTATACTTTTAACATGCAAGAAGATTATATACTAAGTATAATATTATAAGGCATTGAATTAATTAAGAATTTGTTTTTATAGAAAATCACGAAATTTTAATTTAAAGAAAAAAAAGGTAAAAGTAATTTTTGGAAGACAATATAGATATGTTGCAAAATGATAATAAGAAAGAAATTAAGTATGAGAAGAAAATAAAAAGAAAAATGAAATGCTCACATGTTCACATCTGTATGTAAAATCGAAAAATGTAACAAAATGTAGATAGTAAATATCTAATGATTTAATGTAAAGAATCTGAACCGAACAAGGATTAAAATATTTGCAATTTTTAAGACTGTTGCACTCTCCAGATCTAGTTGCCTGCGGAAACTATTTTTTCCAAGGGGGGAGGGATGTTATGGCCCAATATACGGAAGATTCTTCCAGCAGCCAAAGGCATCACAGCGAAATAATCAGTAATTGCTAAACAATAACCTCGCATGGTATTGTTCTGCAACTGCCGGTTGTTTTGCTGATTAGCCCAGCAGCTGGCTGCGATGAGCGCTTAGTGGAGAAATCGACGATTGCAATAATAATTTACCTGGCATGGTAATTATTATGTAAGGCGATTGTTTACTGCTAAGCGACTCAGGTGCTGCAACCAGTAAAACAAACGACAAGGTTGTTGTCGTTTGTTTACATCCGCGTTGCAAGTAAAAGTTTACTTCCGAATATCGGACATAAAAAGACTAGTGACTGGTCTGGCGGGTGCCGTTTTTTAGTTATCAGTCGCGAGTTAACTTTGTCATCGCAGTATCATGTTTCGGTTCGGGTTAGTTGTAAAGTATTAAGATAGGTCAGTGTTATGCAAAATAAAGCTTTCTGTTTAAAGTAATTCGTGTGTATTGATTTATGGAAGAATAAATGTCTATCTCATTCCCAAAGAATCATTGGAAATTTCTGACGAGATTACGCAAGAGACAATGGAGGCATTTGATATTACGACTGCAACAAAAATAATACCGGAGTTGGATGGTGATTTTAAGACGCTATCAAATTTTCTTGGTCTAATTGAATTCTATAAAGAATCGCTAAAAGCCGATCAAGAGAGTATACGGTTGCGATTTATAACAACAGTAAAACTATCTGATAGAGTAAAGAACAGACTTTTCTCGGAAAGTGCACCAACAAAAATATCAGAATTAAAAGTAAATCTACAAAACACATACAAAATAAATAAAAATCTACTGAAAATACACAGTGATTTGGCAACGATACAACATGGCAATCAGAGTGTAAATGCTTTCGCTTCAAGAATAGAAGCACTAATAGCATCATTAAACGACATTCAAATAACGGAACAAGGAGAAAGTAATCGAGCAGTGATCGTGAACATGAATGATCAATTAGGCTTAAGTTCATTTAAAAATGGCATTAATGAACCATACAAAGCCATTCTCATATCAGCAAGGTCAAACAAACTATCAGAAGCCATAACCATTACTACAGAAATTACTGATAGTCCAAAATAGAGAAATATGTATCACTACAAACAAAACTTCATCGGTGCTAACAGATACAATAACAACAAATATCAAAAAAACAATTACATGAACAAGAATGGAAACTATAATAAGAACTACAATAGACATAAAAATAACAATTTCAAGAATAGATATGGAAATAATAGGAGAAACAATAGCAAAAGCTATAATAGCAGCAGGTATAGCGATAACCATAATAGATACAATAAAGGTTACAATAATAAATGGGACAGAGAATCGGAAAACTTAGCTGTCCCGGAAAACAGAGAGCCGGGGGAAACACACTAAGAAGATAATACATCTAAAACAAGGAAACATTTACACAAACTACACAAATATATATATACTTATATAAAAGAAAGCAAATACCCGATGACATTTCTAATAAATACTGAAAAGTAACCTAGTAGAAAATAAAAAAATAGATATAGATGAATCGTGTCAAGTAAATGGAATTACTAATAAGACAATAACTATGCACGGAGTTACAGAATTAGAATTGTCAATAGAAGATCACATGATAACACATAAATTCCATATAATTGATAATTCTGATTAAGTATGATTGATATATAGATTATGAATCATCCACATTAACTATAAGATCAAACATGAGGGATATAACGTTACCAATAAATATGGAGATTGTGGTGTTTGTTTTTGTACACCGCGAGAAAAAGGGATGTGTGGGCTTTAACTATGATTTACAAAAACCGAATTAATCACAACCGAGTATTTGTATGGAAATATGGAAACACAACTCAAGTCCCACAGTTTAACTTTTTATGTTTCTGGTAATTATACAAATCAAATTTCACTTTTTATTTCTCTAGTCATTTTTTTACTGTATAACTCTCGAAACAATTACACACATGAAACTATTCTTTCGACTAAAACTTAATTAATCCGACTCACTCTATTTGTAAAAACTAGCTCTGCTTGCTCTCAAGACTCAAAAGTAACTCATCTTATTCTACTACACTTGATATTAATCAGTTTATTTAAAAAATGCAGAATCGGCTACGCGTAATATCTGTGCCAGAATTTTTTGATGTTTCCAAACAAGATTATTTTTATTTCCTACTTCGCTTTGTTTACCTGCGAAGTAGGTCATTATTGCGAAGGTAAGTTACTCTGCAATAAATTCTGATCAGCCACTAAGTCATTTTTTATTTATGCTGACCGGGCATTGATCAGTGCACGTAAAATGCTTTTATTTTATTTATCTTTGCAATTATTACGATTGCAATGAAACTTACATATGAGTTAATTTGTAACATAAAAACATTTAGAAAAACGTTTTGAAATTAATCTTCGCTAAATGAGGAAATAATTATACAACTTTCCCCATGTAAAAGAAAAATGGTACTAAGGATTAGTATCATTTTTCGTCGAGAGAAGGAATTAAACTAGTAGTAATGGAACATAAGAATAAAAAAGAAAAGAAAATGTAATATTGCTGGCACAGAAGTTTACGAGTAGCTTGATCATCTAAGTTATTAACAAATACATGTATATTGATTAACTTAGGAGAAACTATATATTTTATATTAATTAATGTACCTAATTATACATCTTCAGCGGAATAATAATAACAAAAAAAAAAAAGTTCTTAATAATAATTAAAGCTAATTGCTACAATTTTTTTTTGCAACAAAATTAAATTTTTTCATTTGTAACTTAGTTATTCTAGTACGTTAACGTATCCAAAAATGTGTTACAAATTTTTTAATGCTAAATCTAGTTCCTATTGAGATTCTTTTTACTTATTTTTTTTTATGATAATGTAATCTAATAATTTGAGACTGTGTGTGAATTCCGGAACGATTTCCGATATTTTGTTTTTAAAATTTGGTGGTGCTGGTGCAAGTTCTGTAGACAATTGATAAACTCTTTCCGTTGTTGGATGCGTTCTGGGTGTTTCCATTGAAGAAATTGTGGTAACCTCGTGTGGGATATCAGTGAGGGTGGATGATGTTATTATTGGAGAGGATATGTTTATCGTAGAACGTGATTTTGATATGATATTTTTGAGGATGCTTTTCCTTTCCATTATAAATAAATTCCTACGGCTATTAGAAAGGCAGTTACTAACGAGAGAATCCCGGTGTTCGTACATGTAAAAATTGTATGAGCAGACTCTAACTTTTCGCGTTTTGCATGCCTAATTTCATTGTCTAATTCTTTGAAATTTACGTTAAAGATATATAGCCTGAGTGAGGAGTCCTAGAAATTTAATTTGGGAAGGGAATGGTTTGCATACACATACGTATTTAGTACATTAATTGAGTTACCTCTTGCGGGGAGCTCCCAGTGTCCTAAGGTAAATTTGCAAGATGCATTAAGATGTAAGATGCCAGGCCCGGAGAGAGTCTTTTGGAAAACTCTGTTTGGACATTGAGCTTGTAGAATTTTGTCTTCGTGGAATACAAACAGCCAGTGGTTGCGGGCGGTTAATTCCGTCAGAACATTGGGAGGCTTAGGTAATAATTTTACTGGACATGTGAGGACATTTTCATTTTGGCTTTTATAAAGGCTGTTAACACATGATTCCTGTAATTGGTGGTCAATAGAATGGGGCTTTATCTGTCTGATAGAAGACGACATAAAGTATTGAGCTTACTTTGAAATATAACGACGGTCTGCTCAGAAATATTATTTATGAAAAGATAATCAGCGTCAATATCTAACAAAACGTAGACCCCATCGGTTTTTTGGAAAGGAAGGGGGTGAATTTTGCTGATGTAAAAATCTGGCGAGGTACCTACGGGTATAACAATTTTAAAAAGTATTTGATGGGGCAGGTAGAGGCCTTGTACCGATAATACCTCATAAATAATGGAAGTATCTCGAACGTAAAAGAAGTGGGTGTAATCGGTGTTGTTGCAAGGGATTTTTAATTGTGAACATTTTCGAAAGAGTGTTTCGTACATGCTGTAACTGAGATAACATTGTCAGAATAATCTCGTTCAGTTCAGCATGTATTGTATTTCTATGAATTTCCACGTCAAACTCGCTCATAGTGCCATTAACTTCTAGAAGAAAACTATTGACCACCGGTATTAAATGGTTCTGTTTTTTTGTCAAGTCTAGTATTGGCGACGATAGCGATTCAAAATTTGAGTTCATTAAAGTGAGTTGCTTTTCCAGAAGATGAATGGATTGATCTTCTTGGTTTTCTAACGCGTCGAGGCGACTGTAGATATTGTTGGCATCGTCATTATCCATTGTACCAAACAAAAACTTGCTCACTTTCTCACCAATATTCAATAACCCTCGTTTTTCGCAATGTCGCGCTAAGAAGGACGTCAATTCAAAAATTTCTTCCTGGACGTCTATTATATTTTTTTCAAATAAACTATCCCAGAAATTGCACCTACCCTCTTTATTTTTACCTTTGAAACTGCACAAGTTTAAGCGGAGTATTTTCATACCTAAGAAAATTCAGCGGTTATGACAGATTCTTTCTTTGTATATTTAACTAGAAATAAAGAAAACGAAGAGAAAAAACAGAATAAGAGAAAAAAAAATATTTGTGTGTTTTACTTATTTCCATAGTTTTAATCTATTATTATGTACACGATATTTATCGTTTTTAATTCGTATCACCGTATTTACTTGCGAAGGTACTTCAATTACATTGAACGGTCCTAACCATTCAGGAAAAAACTTTCCTTTTAACCGAGTTCCTTAGTAGCACTTGGTCGCCAATATCGAAAATTAAAGGCCGAGCCGTTTTGTCATATTGTAGTAAATTATTACACGCAATTGCATATGCTTGTTCTACATTACTTCTTAATTTAAAGTAATAGTTTTCAAAGTTGCTACTGGTTCAGGATCTCGCTGCAAATTGTTAGGAATTTCCGCAGTGAAACCGAACAAACAGTCCATAGGCGTTAGCTTAGTTCCTCTATATTTACTATTATTTCGTACGAACATTGCTGCCCTATGATGTTCATCCATGTACGGGAGTTAGACTCAACGAACATTTTCAGATACTCGCCCAAGGACCTATGAAAGCGCTCCAGAGCCCCATTGCTTTGCGGATGGTACGCGGTAGTCTGTATTTTCTTGACCTTAAGCATTTTACATACTCTTTTGAACAAATCACTTGTACAGTTTGTCCCTTGATCTGTAGCCAGTACTTTGGGGATTCTGTAGCGCGTTATTATTTCATTATAAAATGCCTCGCTACTGTTGACGCTTCTTCGTCTGGTATAGCGACACAGTCCATGAACCTCGTCAAATAATACTCGAAAGTTTAGATATACTTATTACCTTCACTCGTTTCTTCTAAAGGGCTTACAGTGTCAAAATAAACTTTCTCGAAAGGCTCGTGAGCGGTGTATGTTATTACCATGAACATTTTATTTTTACAGCTAGCCTTATAACGTTGACATTTAATACAGTTTTTATATATTTATTTGTATCTTATAACATACCTCTCCATTTAAATTCCCTGCGGATGGTAACCGCCCAGAGGTGCAACGTGGAAGTTATGTAGGATAGTCTCAATTTCGTTCCTATATTTCAAGATTCGGATTTTGCCTTTTGTGCTAATTTCTTCCTCATTTGTTGTATCATTAGCTTCTTCGTCTGAACTGAGGGAGTCTCCTGTATGTGTATTTCCATAGTAGAAGGCACCGTGGTTGTGTGATTCAATGGTATCTCTTGTATACGTTGAGGCTCCTCTGATATTAAAGGCAAGTTATATGGGCCCTGTTTGGCTTGAGATAGTGTAACCACCAAGAAGTTGCTTTTGTTGTTTTCCTGATCTTGAGTCGCGGATCTTGCTAATTCTGCGCTAAGAGGTGAAATTCTGGACAGCGCATCTGCACTTGTATTATATTTGCCGGGTTTATATTCAATATCGAAATCATAGTCTGACAATTTCACATGAAACTGAGCTAGATGCGAATGGTATCTTTTACCTTGAATATTCCTTTTATAGGCTTATGATACGTATAAATCGTAAATTTTCTTCCCACCAAGTAGCATCGAAAGTTTTTGACCGCCCACACAATAGCCAGGAGCTCTTTTTCTGTTGTACTATAATTTTTTTCTGTCTGGTTGAGGCTTCGGCTTGCGTATGCTTTGGATAAATCTTTGCCTACTTCTCCCTGAGAGAGCACAGCTCCCAAAGCATCATTACTGGCGTCGGTAGTTAGGATGAAGGGCTTAGAGAAACCAGGGTATAACAAAAGCGGAGGTGTAACTAAAGCATTTTTTAGCGCACAAAAAGAATTTTGGCATTCCTCGGACCATTTAAATTTTACATCTTTCCTTAGTAGTTTGTTTACTGGAGTTCCTATTTTGGAAAAATCGGTAATGAACTTCCTGTAATAATTTGCCAATCCCAAGAAAGATTGCACTTGTTTAACTGTTTTGGAAATTGCAAAATTTTGGACACTTAAGTTTGCGCAAGGTCTGGCAAGACATCTTCCTCACCACATTTGTGTCCTAAATAGACAACTTCACGACGTAAGAACTAACACTTTTCTGGTTGTAATTTTAGGTTAGTTTCCCTTAGCCTCTGAAATACTTCCAACAGTTTGGCGTTGTGATCATTCAGACTTTTTCCATAGATGAAAATGTCATCTAAATAAACGAAACATTTAAATCCCTGCAAGCTCGTCAAGATATGGTTCATTATGCGTTGAAACGTTGCTGTTGCTCTGGTGAGTCCAAAAGGCATCTGTTTAAACTCATAATGTCCATAATTAGTGCTGAAGACAGTTTTTTCTCTGTCTCGTTTATCTACTTGTATTTGATCCTAACCACTTGCCAAATCTAAAGTTGTGACGTATCTTGCGTGACCCAACTGATCCAAGATTACTTCTATTCTCGGCAACGGGAAAGCGTCCTTGAGAGTAACTTCATTTAACTTGCGGAAGTCGGCGACAATTCTCCATCGTTTGGTACCATCAGCCAGGTTTTTTGGTACTACCAGTAATGGGGAGTTCCATGGGCTTTTACTAGGAGTTATGATATCATTTCTGAGCATTTCCTGAAGTTCTTCGTTTATTATCTCCTTTTGACTCTGCGGTAATCTGTAGTTCTTCTAGTTAATTGGTGCCTGGTTTTCTTTTACCTATATTTTATGTCTTAGTACTGGAGTGTACGTCAAAAGATCATCTTTCCAATGAAATATATCCTTATAATCTTGACAAATTTTCTATATTCTACTCCTCTCCTCAGGGTTTAATTCTTCATCTAGGGTTATTTCTTCATGTAGCTTTTGCAATCGGTTAATGTAGCGATAAATTCCTTGGCAAGTACTGTTCTTTTTTACTACAGTTGCTGTCTCCACTGCGTTCATTTCCTTACTTTCATTCACCATTTTCTTCTTTATTTTCACAGCTTTTCCTTCACTTAGTCTTACTATATCATAATCTTCCAGTTTCTGAATCGTGATATTAATATGACCGCCATTTCGTTGATGTTTACTATACTTATCACTTAGGCTAAACAAATTAAAAATTTCCTTCATTTAAACAAACTGTCTTGACCAAAACTTCTGATCGAGCAGGAATATGAACTTCTCTCGAGGCCAATTCATTTTCCTTATGGCACTGAACATTAGTAAATTGTTCAGGGCTGCTCTCTTGTTCCGAGTCTTTTATTTGATCAGCTAGCATAATGCGGGCAGACTTTTGTTCAGCCTGCCTTGGCTCTCCGAGATTCCAGGTTGCTCTCTGAGTCTCCTTCGCACAATCCAACTTTGGACTAGCCTTAGCACTTGAACTTTCTTCTGAATGCGTAGCAGTTTCTTCAAATGGCACTTCGAATTCTACTTTATTGATTTCCATGCGAGGCAAAATTAGTCATTTTCTTGGACCTTCAACATTGCAATGTTGTTGGAGAAAGTCATTTCCTAACAATCCATCTTCCGGAATGTTAGTACCCGTACTTACTACATTTAATTTACAGGGTAACTGCGATTTTAACACAAAAGTTCCTGTACAAGTCCCTAAAGTATTTTCTTTGCCATGTACTGAATTTATTCAAATTTGTTCATTCCTATTTACTTTGGTTCCTGTCTTCAGTACGTTTTCCTTAATAAGAGTTACCTGGGAGCCAGTATCTATCAAAAATTTTGTTTCACGCTTTTTACTTACATCTAACGGCAACTTAACTACAGAGTCATGAGGAGTTTGCGATTCAAAATTTCTTAGTTCGTTAAGGCCCTTGTTTATGACTAAGAAAGTTACTGCCGATAAGGGTGGGATACGATCGGGGCCGTGAAGTTTCCCGAGATTTCGGAGGCTCTGTAGTCTCTACTGAAAAAGGTCTACGGCTATTTAGCCCATTCCTATTTATTTCACTTTGGCCAGGGAGGTTATTTACATCACCTAAAGGGAACTTATTGGATTTACACCACCAAAAGAGAAGTTATTGGAGTTTACACTACCGTAAATTTGATTTTCCGTGTCTTCTATAAAGCAAAAATTTTTTATTCAATCTGTAAAGTTTGATCTATCTGACATGCAGGCATATTGCTTGAGTGAGATACTTAAAAGTCCTCTCCTAACAACTTGTGTGGCCATGTTTTGATATTTTTTTATCATTGGTTCTGGATCTGTTTTACATTTTTGTCTCAAGTTCAGCTCGCATTCTTCTAGACGTTGTTTTACTCGTTGACCAAACTGTCTCGTAGTTTCTACATTGAGTTGTCTACAGCCTTGCATGTCATGGATGAGATCTGCTAAATTTTTACAGGGAAAGTAATAGGCCGTTAAAGTCTCCTGCAATTCCTTCCATGTCCTAAAACTGCCATTCTTGCAAATTTCATAAGGAATTTTGCGCAATTCTAGTTTGAGGAGCAAAGATTAGAAAATTGCCTTCTCTTCTTCATCCAAAGAATTGCAATACGCCTCCGAAATATTCAAAAACACTACAATCGGATTCTGCTGTTGAAGTTCGCTCACCGGAAAATATTGGCACTATTTTGTTTATGGTATCTATTATGGTGGACGTTGGTTCGCAGTGAATAGTCTTGCCAAGACTGGTGCTGTTATTGGGGTTAGACGTTGTTCCAGAAAGAGTTGGAGTATGTGTTATTTCGGAAGGTGGAGAAGTTACTTGAAAGTGTTCTAAGTCAGTGAAAAATCTTGATTTTTCTGAACGAACTGCTTAACTAAGGTGGTTCCTTTCACAATTTTTTCACAGAATGCCCTAATCTGGATATCCGTTTCTTCGGCGGTTTTAAACAGTACATCAGTAGCCGTAGTTGAGTGGACTGAATTTATGAAAGTTTCGGCAGAACTCGTAGTGGGAGTAGGAGGTTTCCCTATTCTATGACCTGATCGCAGTACTGTTTCTTCAAGTGGTTCAATATCACCTAGAAGAAAACTTACTTCCCTATTTTTGGGTTAGGGGCATCTGCCCCTCTACCTTCTAATCTGGACATGCACTATATAGGCACCATGCGTTGGTCGATAAAATTAAAGAAGTTTATAATTTAACTCATGAAATGGCATTCAGAAGCGCAAAACTTAATCAAATGAATTACCGCGGGTACTTTCACAAACAGTTAACAAGGAAAGTTTAAGAAAATTTAACTTCTAATATATGTATATATAAATTGGAGCTTGTTACGCGCTTTTCTGTGTGTGCGTAAATATTGGGCCAGCTAACTGTGGAGAACGGCGTGGGGCGAGATATTTTATGGGCGCCACGTGGTTTGCGAGTCCACGAACTCTTATATTTTTATACGTTGCGGGCTATTATTAAATTAAAAGAACGTGGTTAGTACGTTATAACACAGATCTGTTAAAAAAAAGAGAACTTACTTAAAAGAAAAATTCAAATTACTTCAGATTTCACACTTATTCGTACACTTGAGCTTTCTGAGCTTTATGGTGCATGCAAGGCAGGATTTTCTTTCCTTATAGGAAAATAATAATTTAATTTTTGGAAACCCAAAAATGAAATCCTAGTTAGACCTCCTTCCCTTTTCGCTGAATTCCGACAACAATTACTTCTTTGGTTTTTCGTCACACTAATTATTTCACACTCCGGCATCAACTTTTCCTCCTTTTTTTCTTTTTCCTGTTTAAAAATACTGACAGACTGACTAAATAAACTTCACGGCTGTAATCGAAGAACTTCCCTCTTCACCTACCAAGGTCATCGGTTTTTTTTTGTGAAATTCGGCCACCTATTGGAAGGTTCGAAAAAAATTCCAGGCGTTGCCCAATTGGAACTGACCGACTTGAGTCGGTAATATATTATTAATATATTTTTTTTTGAGAAACAATTTTTTTTTATTTTTTTTTTGTATTTTCTGCTGCTGTAGTCAGAAAAGTGTTATCTTCTCTGGTTCCCTCAAAATTCAATACAAAGATCTTATGTTTGACAGGTGATTCAAATGTAATTCAAAATCTTTGAAATACGTTTTGTTTCACCCTTTTTTTTGTTACCGATATTTACCTTGGGCTGAGAAGAGTTTGATTTCGAAGTTTTATTTTATTTTATCAGTGAAATTCTTTCGGGATATGTGCTTTTAATTAGTGGGAGGTTAGGTGCTGAGTTAACCGTGAATCGGGAAGAAAGCCGAATCCAGGTAGGTTTATCATGCAAATTACAAATTACTTTCCCTAGTGGAAATTGATAAATGCTGCGCCTGGTACCCAACTAAAGTAGTAAACCTATCTTTCCTAGCTGGGGTTTCTTGCCTTGCCCCGCTTGCTTTACATCGTAATTCCAATTGTGAGCAAATTGTTATTATTAAACAAGCAAAATCAAAACTAACTTATTCTTAGGTGAATACTTATACTTATTATGATTATCGCTAGAGAGTAGACGTGTTTTATTTCGGCTCCCGCATTTTCTTAAATAAATGTTCTAATCTATTCAGTATATACTATATCATAATTTGAAATTGCTATCCAAGTGATCGCGCTTAATTTCTATTTTTGTTGCTCATCGTTTGGTTATAATTCTATAAGCAATAATTGAATAAGTGTCCATATCTTGCGGTTTTAAATTTTTACCAAACTCGGTGCCGGATTGTTTCTTCTCTAGTGTGTGTGTGAGAAGCCGATATCTTTTGTTTTTTTTCTCAACCTCTACAATGTCAAACAAGTCACAAAAAAGAGAAAAACTTCCGTCAGTCTCATCTGCTGAAGTGAGCAATCCAATTTCCACCAGAAGTGTTAGCAAGCAGAATATTGGCAGCTTAGGTACAGAGGATACCTCCCCCGCTGCATCCAACAACATACAGACAGAATCAATGGAAGCCCGTCTCTTAAGTAAAATCAATGGTCTGCTACAACAGCTCGAGGCGCGGATTTCAACAAAAATTGAAAATGCCAAATGACAAAATTATGTCTTGTGAAAAAATGATCACCGAATTAAAAGATGACAATAATATCATGCGATCGCAAATTGAAGACCTCCACCGCGTGCAGCGCTTGAGCTACGTTATTATTACGGGTATACCAAACCAGCTCAGAGAGAATGTGACGAATATTGTTAAAAACATTGCTAATGTGATTGAACATCCCATATCAGACTATTCTGAAGCCTTCCGTATAAAAACAAATTCGCCTAAGTCAAGCCATAGCCCTATAGTTGTGCGTTTCTCTAGCAGCGCTGAGCAAAAAGCTTTCCTTTTTGCATTTCGCAGGCGAAAGGGTATGCAATTATCGAATCTGGATGGTTTCTCTTCAGCAAGCCCTATCTACATTCATGAAAGTTTGACACCGCTCAACAACACTGTTCTTCGTGAGGCTTTAAAGTCTCGCAAACTGGGGAAAATCTATTCTGCGAGAACCAAAAGCGGCCTGGTCTACATTAAGCTGAAAAAAGATGACCGCGATGTTAAAATTATTAATCATGAGCAATTGCGAAGTGTGATGGGAAACTGAATTTTGGTGTGAACTAATAATCGCCACTTCATTAGAGCTGATGATGTGTTTACTCAGAATTATGGATTGTGGACTCTGGTTGTAAATATCTAGCAGTGTTATTATTTTTGTTTCTGTTTTTATAGTTCTTTGGCACTTTTGTAATTTATATATATATATATATATTTTTCTTCTCTCTTTCTAATCTATGGTTTCTATCGTTAATATTATTAGTTTTGATCTTGGAATTATTTTGTTTTTTGTTTATTCTCTACTTTTATTATTATTATTATTTTTCTTTTTAGATGAAAGTCATTGTAACAACATTTAATTGCTTTTGTGTTAATCAATGTGCCCTTAAGCGCTGCTCTGACAGTTGCCGCAATATGCTTGATTGTGGGTAGCTTTACAGATTTGGACAGGGTAAGAGCCTTGTTGAGAATTATGTGTACTCGATCTCATGGAATGAATATTTGTACCTTGAATGCTAGGAGCATCCGAAATAAGATTGATGAGTTTCGCTATATTTTTTCTGGTTCGAATGTGCATGCAATTCTGATCGACGAAACGTGGTTAAATTCTGACTTATTGTCACCTCTCGTGGAAATCCCTGGCTACACGTTGTTTCGTAACGATAGGAAAGATCGATTGGGTGGTGGTGTGGCAATTTACGTGAAGGACTACCTTAAAGCGAAGCTTGTTCTTTCATCAAAGGAGTCTCCCATAGAATTTATTAGTATAGAGGTTAAGTCACGAAGCGAAAAATGTGTATTGTGCGCAGTATACTGCCCACCTAGATGCTTTGATGTCAATAATGCTATGGAATTTGAAAATTTCATGTCACGTATATCTCAGACATATCCGAATGTCATTCTAGGAGGAGATTTTAACGTAAATTTGTGTCGCCAAGATAATCAGAGGGATCGATTTCTGCATTTCTTACAGACTCTAAACCTAAGTGTCACTAACAACTTTCCAACTTATTTTAATGCAACCAATCCCTCGTTCCTAGATCTTCTTTTGGCTACTGATAGAGATAAAGTACTATCGCATAATAAACTTGATCCACCTAGCACAATGGATCACGACATTCTCTTCCTAAGCTATGATCTCCCAGTTAATCAAGAACCATCTTCTTTCGTGTACTCATACCGTGATTTTAACAGCATTGATGAAAGTTCTTTATTTGAGGAATGTTTTGACCTACCTTGGGATAACATACTTTTGTGTGATTCAGTAAGCACTCAAGTTGAGATCCTCTCCTCCCTTATTGAGTACCTCTATGCAAAATATGTACCTATTAAAATGAAATGCAAGCCTGTTTGCAGGGGTTGTCCGTGGTTTTCACCTCATATTCGATCTCTCATTTCTGAGCGTGAATATCTGTACCAACGGTGGAGGCGTACTCAGACCGATGAGGCACGAGTTTTATATAAAGCTGTCCGCAACAAGGTGACCTCAGAAATTAGGCGAGCAAAACGTCAATATTTTAGACCCAAATTTGACCAGAATCTCAGGCCTTAAGTTTTGTGGCGAAATTTACGCCATGCAGGTGTCTGCGGAGGTAAAAGGGACAAAACTACTTGTAGTTTAAATCCCGAAGACTTAAACGTATTTTTCACGTCTATCAGCTCTGCCCACAGTGGCAATCAGTTGGATGCTTCTCATATATCAGCTGGTAATCCGATAAGAGATATCTCATCTAATACCAATACCAACTTCTTCTACTTTCGTGGAGTCGACTACAATGAGCTTATGGATGCTGTGAACTCAATTAAGTCTGAGGCAGCTGGGCCTGATAATCGTCCACCTAGGTTCATTAAGCTTTTATTTCCCCTTATTGGTAAATTCGTTATGCATATAGTGAACTCATGCTTTACATCATCCTGCTTTCCAGCTGCCTGGAAGATGGCAACCGTCCTTCCTATTGCAAAGAATTCTTCTCCTGAAACACCAGCTGACTTCCGCCCAACAAGTTTATTGTGTTTCATATCCAAAGTCTTAGAAAAGCTATTATATAAGCAGATAGTCGAATTCGTCGAGGCTAATAATTTTCTTGCAGGTTGTCAATCGGGTTTCCGACGCTTGCACAGCTGTGAGTATGCAGTTCTGAAGGTGACCTCTGATTTGAGGAAGTCTTTGGATCAGGACAAGTTCAGTGTTTTGGTACTTCTGGACTTCTCGAAAGCTTTCGACAGCGTGGACCATCGTATCCTTCTCCAGAAACTTGAAGCTTCTTTTAATTTTAGTAGTTCTGCCATCGCTCTGGTAAAGGATTTCTTGGCAGACTGCAGCCAAAGAGTGCATATTAATAATAATTCATCTTCTGCGCTGCCTTTACTTTGTGGGGTGCCTCAAGGTTCAAATCTGGGACCTTTGTTATTCAGCTTATTTGTCAATGATCTGCCTGATGTAGTTCAAGATGTACAGATTCACTTATATGCTGATGATGTACAACTCTACTTAAGCCGACCGATCGGTCTTCTTGAAGACTGTATTGAACGTATAAATTGTGATTTGGAAAGAATTAACACCTGGGCCAAATGTAATCGCTTGATACTGAATCCTGCAAAGTCTCATTGCATTAAATTCTACAATAATGGTTTAATTGAAATCCCACCAGTGACTTTAAATAATGTTCCGCTGCCTATTGTAAATAAAGTTAAAACGCTTGGAATTGTCTTGAATCAGCACATGAAATGTTGTGATTACATTAAATCCATGGTCAGCAAAGTTTATGCAGGGCTCCGATGTCTATGGCTTTCATCGGGCCTGCTATCTGTTAGCATGCGCTTACAACTAATTAAAGCTTTAATCTTGCCCCACTTCACCTATGGCAGAAATGTGTTTCTCAAGCTGGATAGCATCTGTGCCAAGAAAGTCACAGTGGCATTCAATGACTGTATTTGGTTTGTTTTTGGGCTGCGAAGATTTGATCACGTTTCGCCTTTCCTTTCGCGTTTGCTCGGATGCTCCTTGGCCACTTATTTGAAGAGGCGAGCTTTGGTTTTCTTATATTCTCTTCTTAGTTCGAACAAACCAGGGTACTTACGCGAATTATTTCAGTTTACAACGTCACAACGTAACAGGAACATATTGATTCCACGATTTCATAAGTCCTGCATGGAAGGTTCTTATCTTGTTCAAGCTGCTCGTTTATGGAATAATCTTCCGTTGAATGTTCAAAGTGTTGGCACTGTCGGCGCGTTTAAGATATGCATTGATACACACATAATTTAACACAATTTTTTTTCTCTTTATTTTCTAGTAGTCTCGTAGTACAATTTTTTTAACTGAATTTAACTTCCTCTTTAATTAATAAGAATTTGCTTGAATTTCCTTTAAATTTTTAATTCTTATTTTAAGTAGTTACTTTTCTAGCACCGCTTTATATAACGTACAAGAAAAGATGTGAACTCTTGTGTACAATAACCTCAAATAAATACATTATTATTATTATACTTCATATAGAGTGATGAATACTTCTCACTTCGCCGGAATGAGGTGCTGAGGCCAAGTTTATAATCATTTTATATGTAATCCAGTGCCGATCACGTGAACATTAGTTTCTCCCCCCCCCCTCTTTAATTAATTTTCTTCTTTTTTTCAGAATGGTATAGATGCAGTGTAGGTTGCTTTCTCGCTCTAAAATTCCAGTTTCCTTCGTGATAAAAACCGCCGTCAGGCACCTACAGCACCACTACAATGGTAGGCTTCCTCGTTTTCCTTAGTTTAAAATGTGGAATATAACAAAAATCTTTTGTAGCATAAATCTGTTGGAAGTTGAGGACAGCACTTAAGATGGAACACGAAAGTAATTATTAAATAAAAAAAAAGCTTTTCTCTTTCAGGTTATCGCATCTTCTGGCTCGCACTTAATAAAAAAATACAACAAGCTCAATAAAAAAAAATAAAAAAATACTGATTCCGTAACTCATAAGCTACTACTACGTATATGCACGAAAATACTTTTTATGTTACGAATTTCCGAAAATAATAATAAATAATCTGACGTTGCTATAAAAACTATATTTGATATGGTATAAATAAGAATAAATACGAGATACGATATAGTGCATACTGAATTTTAATAGGCTGCTGGCTGCTCTATTTGTTGACAAATTTGAATTCTTCTTCGGTTTTTTGCGTTTCAATTGGCTGCTTGATGCTCTATTCGTGGACATCTTTCACTTCTTCAGTTCTTCCTCAATTTCTATCTTTTTATAGGCTACTGGCTGCTCCATTGCTTTTTTACACTGTAACTTTTAGACACTTTTGCCTTGTATTGCCTTTAGTCGATCGTAGTGAGCCTCGTTCTCGCTTTCAAGTAGGTTTGGATTCGGATACAGCTTTTATAATACCAGTTTCCGTATTATTAAATGATACAACGCTATCTAATTTTTCCGAATCCTACCGGCTGCGCCAAATGTGGTGTTCGTTTTTGTACACCGCGAGAAAAAGGCGTGTTTGGGCTTTAAATATGATTTACAAAAGCCGAATTAATCACAACCGAGTATTTGTATGAAAATATGGAAACACAACTCAAGTCCCACAATTTAACTTTCTATGTTTGTTGTAATTACACAAATCAAATTTCACTTTTAATTTCTCTACTCATTTTTTTACTTTATAACTCTCGAAACAATTATACACATGAAACTATTCTTTCGACTAAAACTGAATTCATCCGACTCACTCTATTGGTAAAAACTAGCTCTGCTTGCTCTCAAGACCCAAAAGTAACTCAGCTTATTCTACTGCGCTAGACATTAATCAGTTTATGTAAAAAAATGCAGAATCGGCTACGCGTAATTTCTGTGCCAGAATTTTTTGATGTTTCCAAACAAGATAATTGTTATTTCCTACGTCGCTTTGTTTACCTGCGGGCATTGATCAGTACACGTAAAATGCTTTTATTTTATTTATCTATGCAATTGTTACGATTGCAAAGAAACTTACATATGTGTTAATTTGTAAGATGAAAACATTTGGAAAAACGTTTTGAAATTAATCTACAACAACATCAAAACCTTCAATAATATCACGATTCCACCTAGATCAGAGATAATAACACCGATTGATTTTGAGATAAACAAAGACAGTGTGATCTGTGAAAAAGAAATAAGAAATGGGATTTTTGTAGTAAATGCGGTAATACCAGCAAAGAGCATAAAACACATAAGAGTTCTGAACACGACTGAAGAACAAGTTACTATAACAAAGGCTCACATATACACGCATCCACTCAAAAATTATTATATTGAAATAGAATCTATTAAGAATTGCAATATTGCATATCACAACACAGCCAAAATAAATAACTCAAGGTTTGAAAAGGTTAAGAAACAGATAAATGTAAATAGCTTATGCCTTAAAGCGAAACAATCAATACTAAACATCTGTGAGAAGTTCGAAAATGTCTTTCATATAGATGGAGAACCACTAACCGTCAATAATTTCTACGAAGAACGAATTTCGGTTATAGATAAAACAACCGTCTACACAAAAAACTATAGAATGCCAAATTCAAAGCTTGACGAAATTAATACGCAAGTACAGAAACTTCAAGAAGAAGATATTATTGAACCATCAATAAGTCCTTACAACTCACCATTACTAATTGTACCTAAGAAAGACCTTGTAGGACAAAAGAAATGGCGTCTGGTTGTAGATTTTAGATCTATCAATAAAAAGGTTGTCAACGATAAATTTCCCTTAACAAGACCTGATGATGTATTGAGTAGATAAGCTATGGCGTCACCAGACCACCGTTTTAGCTTCCAGGATTCCGCCACAGATGGCGCCACCGTCGCCAGGTGGTTTGAGCCCATACTAAATGCAGGTTTGTGTCTTGGTTGTATTGGTTTGGGTCTCGGCTGCGCCCTTGCGAGATTAATCGGTACTACCAGGATATGTCATTTGATCTCTTGACTGCACCCTAGCGGCATAGCCGGTACTAACAGCATGCTCCCGTACTACGGTTTTCTTAAATAGATATGTGGTGCGCCTAAATGTAGGCTTTTGGTTTCATTGAGTTTCGACTACGCCTTAGCGGGATTAATCGGTACTACCGGGATGTGTCATTTGGTCTTGACTGCGACCTAGCGGCATGCATTAGCAGGTACTACCAGCATGCTCCCGTACTACAATTTTCTTAAATACATACACAGGTGCGCCTAAGTGTAGGCTTTTGGTTTTGAACTAATATTAGTAATAATTAAAGTTAACGCTAGGAAATTTTTGTTCATGCCAATGGATTCTAGATGGTTGGGGTGGGTGTATTAGGGGGGACGAAATTTTCATCAGAAATCCTCTACGGGCTCTGGTTTTCGAGATATTAGCGATTTTACCTTTTCATATATAGTTAATATTATTAATAATTCAAGCTACCTAGGATAGTTTTGTTCATGTCAATAGATTCTAGAAGGTGTTATTGGGGCGGGGGTTAGAGGAAGGATAACAATTTTGTTAGAAATCCTCTACGGGCTATGGTTTTCGAGATATTAGCGATTTTACCTTTTCATATATAGTTAATATTATTAATAATTCAAGCTACCTAGGATAGTTTTGTTCATGTCAATAGATTCTAGAAGGTGTTATTGGGGCGGGGGTTAGAGGAAGGATAACAATTTTGTTAGAAATCCTCTACGGGCTATGGTTTTCGAGATATTAGCGATTTTACCTTTTTAGATATAGTTAATATTAGTAATACTTCAAGTTTTTTTGCTCATGGGGTGCTGCGTCTAAATGTAGGCTTTCTTCAGCATCATTCGAATTTCACAACATGACATCACCATGAACAGATTCTAGAAGATGTCAGTGAGCCGATACTACCAGCATGCACCGGTACTACGGCTTTCTTAGATGTGTGGTACGATTCTCTTGGATATGTGAAGTTTTTTGCTTCACTTTTCGCCAACACGTGGCAGCATGCTACGGTTTTGGAAGTTTTTGCTTCAGTTTTGCCCGCACGTGGCAGCATGCTACGGTTTTGGGAAGTTTTTTGCTTTACTTTTTTGGATGTGTGGTGCGCCTAAATGTAGGCTTTTGTTGTTTTCAAGTATTGCGCCTGGTTTTGAATTAATATTAGTAATAATTGATTATTCTTGAGCGCCTAAATGTAGGAAATTTTTGTTCATGCCAATGGATTCTAGACGGGTGGTATGTTTGGAGTGGGGGGGGGGGGGGGGGTAATGACATTTTCATCAGAAATCCTCTACGGGCTCTGGTTTTCGAGATATTAGCGTATTAATTTTTCAAGTTATTTTTTCTCATGGAAGTGGATTCTTGGCGGTGCGGGGTGGGAGGCGGAATGAAATTTTCATCAGAAATCCTCTACAGGCTTTGGTTTTCGAAGTATTAGCGACATTTGTTCGGGCGCAAAAGTGTTTTTTCTTGAGTAAGGTTCCCTAGCGGCCTTAGCTGGAACTACCAGCATGCCTTGGTTTTGCTGTTTTCTTTTACTAGCGGGAGAGTTCTAGACATCAGCATGACGTCATCATGGTTTTGCTGTTTTCAAATGCTGCACGTTTTCTTAGCAGGGAAGTTGTAGATATCAGCATCATTCGAATTTCACAACATGACATCACATTTGATTGATGTTTTCTCAGCAAATTAATATTTTTGGGGTTTTGGGGGTGCGTGTATTGGAAAGTCATAGTTGCTCTTTCGATTGCAAACACCATTTATTGAGTAAGGTTCCCTAACGGCATTAGCCGGTACTTCATATGTTGTTCGCCTCGAGGGAAAGTAAGGTAACCCTAGCGACGAAGATTGACCAGTAGCGGCTCTAACGAAAGATCATAAAGCATACCTGACAATGGACAGCCCTGTCTGATACCTCGATGAAACGAGGTAGGAGCTGAATCTCTATACAGTTTCCCGACGATATCGAGCCACCTGGGCAGAAACCCAAATGCCTCGAGAGCAGTCAAGGGATACTCGTGCGAGATACTATCAAAAGCCTTTTGGTGGTTAAGTGAAATCATGGCCTTTTGTATACCAGTCTGTTCATGGTAGGCAAACAAATGCTTGGCTACCGCGATATTGTCGTAGATACTACGACCAGGTACACAATAGGACTGTTCCGGGTGTATTACCGAAGCAATCACTGAGCGCAGTATCGCCCCTAATGCTTTGCAGACGATTTTGTAGTCTAGATTCCATAGGGTTACGGGCCTCCAGTTCCCCATCGTTTGCAAATCTCCCTTCTTTGGAATCAAGCGCATAACAGATCTCCTCCAACTAGAAGGAAAGTCTGAATGTGTCTCAACCGCCGAATTGAAGACTTCCAAAAGGTCAGGAATTAATAAATACCTGAAACGTATGGAGAATTCTGGAGTCAAGCCGTCATAACCAGGTGAAGTGTGTCGCCTTAGATCCTTTGTCGCAGCAATCATATCCTCTAATGTGATTACTATATCCAAGAGCTCCTTACTGCCTTCAGAGAAAGTGGGAATATTCTCAAGAAATTCATGAGTGGTCGAGGAAGTTGTCGACGTCGATTCAGAGTAGAGACTACTGTAGTAGTCTCGAATATCTTGTGATAGCTGTTGTCTGTTGAGGACTTGTCCAGATTCATCAATTATCGATTCGACCTCACAAGAAGCAGTACGACGTCTTGTCGCCTGAAAGAAGAACTGGGTTGGAGAATCGCCTTCTCTCAGCCAGCGTGCCAGAAATCAATGAACTCATTGATGAACTGCTCGGAATTCAACAAATAGTTTTTGAATATCCAGTATGCAGTTCGTCTTTCAACTAGAGTGCTGGTCGCCACTACAAAAAGGTGATCACTAATCGAACACACTTAGTGAGTGTCACCAACGAAATGTTCTAGTATTCCAGGTGAGACGTAAAGTCTATCAATCCTGGAGCTTGCGAGACTTCCATGGATATTTCGCGAGACCCTCGTGTATGATATAGTCGTGGGACGCATCTAACGATAGATATCCACGAGTCCGAAAACACCGAAAAAATTCCTCAATCGACAGAGTTGAACTCAACTCCACAGTGCCGATCCATTGAGGGATTCAGAGTGCAGTTGAAATCACCTCCGAGGACAGTTTCGCCGCTAAAATTCACCAGACAGGACTGAAAACTATCAAGAACATGTCTTGTAATATCCTGGTCATGAGGAAGGTACACGTTTACTACATTGATATTTTTGTCTTGAATGACAAAGTCCAAGGAAGAAGCGAAGCCTGGGAAGATATCTGTATAGACAGGAGACGATGGTGTAAATTTGTTGGATACAATGCTTGCCACCCCTGAGCCTCGGCGAGGCGCAGGTGTGGCAAATATTGCATAGCCAGTGTGTAAATAAGCATAGCGCTCACGTTGTGTATACGCGTCTTGAGTGAAATTCGTCTCCTGCAGAAGCGTAATGTCTATATCGAACATTTTGACATGTTCGATAGTACTGTGTAGTCTAGTATGAGCACTGAAATCCGCGGTGTTAAGAGAGCCTATCTTACACATTCAAAGAAATAAGAAGCTCAAACGATGATGGTACGACGTCTACGGACGAGGAGAATCGGCCAAGCCATGCTCCTGAATCAGCTCCTCCACCCTCCTATGGAGACGATCCAAGCGAGCTACATCGTTGTGCTTCCCCCTTTTCTTCGGCTCTTGTTGTAGGAGAAGAAGCTGAGGAAGTAAGAACTCTGGCCTCTCCAGCTCCCGAACAAGGATACACCAGATTCTACCTGAATTCTTCTTGTACTGGAGCTGGCCAAGAATGCTGCGAATTTTCTCCCTAGGAAGGGTTTCCATACCCTTCGAGACTTCAGATTGGCTACCTATCGAAATGGCGGTACCACACGACTCATAGCCACTGAAACTCGAGAGACCAGTTTCATCCAACATGGTCATCTCACAGTCCGAAAGCTGTTCCAGAGATGCTTCCGAGTGGGACAGTTTTGGAGCGACTGGTTTTGCTGGCTCTGAAGGAGGCAGCATCGCCCGGCCCACCTTTGTCTTCCTCCTCCTCGTCCTCGTTTTCTTACCTAAATGGCTTCTCAACTCCTCGTCAGAAGTAGCGGTGTTTTCACGTGCCGACGTGACGCCGATAACAGCCATAATTATCTTTGCCTGTAGGACAACTTCAGGCACGTTAACCACTGGCTGCTCCGAAACAGCAGGTTGAGTGCCGGCCGAAGTCTCCTTCTCCAGATCCACTACTGTAGTAGTGGCTTCCTTCGAGGGAACCCTCGGTTCAGCCTTCTTCCCGGTTTTCCTGAGGCAGTCAGCAATAAAATGCCCTACTAAATGGCAAGCATGGCATTTTGCTTCGGTGCTCACGTTTATCCAGTGCCTCGAGCCGGATATGCTCAAGTAGAAGCCTCTTGGGAGCGTACATCCCTTATTTAAGGTAATGGACGCCTCCCGGCTGGTACCGAAGATACCCTTCCCCGAGACCCTCGTCCCAATTTTAATTGGAATGGCGCGAACGCCGCCATGAACCCTCCCAAATCTCCCTAAGAAATTTAGGAGTTCTTCATGACTGGCACGCATAGGGACCCCTGAAAACACGACCTTCTTGGGCCTTTCCCTGAAAGGGAACGGAGCACGGTGTCTACCATCCACCTCGATGCCCGCAAGCATAGGCTTGGTAGCACTATCGAGGGTCGTGGTGTACACTTTAACCATTCCCCCAGCTATTACTCCCATGGAGAATAGCTCCTCACGAGAGATGACCTGGAAGATCGCTTTCAGGTATGCGCTCTGAGAGCATCTATTAATGTGCTCGAGCTGCATACCGTAGCTCTCATCCTGCCACCTCCCGTCTAAAAAAGCCTTAAGACCCGCACCGAGGAGTAATGCCCTTACCTAAAATTTCTAAAGCTGACTTTTTAGTGGAACTGCCACTTACCTGCTGTGTATAAGAAATCCCTGCAACTAACGCCGGGGATCGTGGTGCTGCTGCTGGTCCTTCTGGTGCCACTTGCTTTTTATTCTGGCCAGTTGGCTTCTTGGTGGCCAGTGGTGGCCTCATCACAAGTCCGATGGGCTTTGGCGCTGAAGCCAAAGCCTTTTTCACTACTTCCTTCAACGTAGGATATTCTTCTACGGCCGACGACGCAGACTGCGTATTTTCCAATGCTACCGCTACAGATGTTGCAGTAATAGCTACATCTTGTGCTACGGCTATCCTGGAAGAACTTTCTCCAATAGAGGTGGCTGCAAATTTTTGCTGTACGCCTCTTCAATTGGACCCTTAACGACCTTTTCTTTCGGCCCTTGCAGTGAATTCTTTTCGAAGAAGAAGGGGCCGCGGTTGAGCTCTTCTTTCTCCTACTAGTTAACTTGAGGGGATCATCAGTCCCCCCAGAATCACTATTGCTGCACTCACTCATATTAAGTGAGGCAGTGAATGTTTTTAATTTTTCCAATTCACGATTTTATATATATATATATATATTTTTAAATATAACGTTTATAAATAAACTTTACCAAACGACTATACTAAAATTGTTCACATTTTTGACGTTGCCATGAAAACAACAAAAATTAAATTAAATTAAATCAAATGCCTAAACTGTCATTCACTTTCAAAATTTGTACAAATTTAATTTGTTAAATTATTTATCTAGTTTTTTTTTATGGACACTTCACAAACATAGGTGTTTTATTAAATGTCACTAATTACAAGCACTTTTTTCCGTAAGAATCTCGGTATTTTCTTTTATTATTTTACAGAACTGAAGTGACACGACTGCTCTCTTCGGAAATAATAATAATAATAATATTTTTTTTTTTATTTGTATATGTTCTTTATTTAGTGGCTCATTAGCAATTTTAAAATTCCCTGAAAATAGGTGGCAAAACGCTCTACAAAGTGTAAACAAAAGGTCGCTAGCTAATGTAAAAGTTATAAAAGGTCAATAGGGACAATTAAACAATTAAAACAATTAGAAAAACTAATGAACAACGAAAAAGACACAAACAAAAGGAAAACAAACAAGACAAAATTCTCAAAAGAGACTTAAAAACGGCTACAAGAATTTTGAAGAGGATCTAAAAGATAGACAAAAAATTTAAAAGTCCCAAATTTGACAATTGGGTAAGTGGCAGTTCCAAGAAGTTCCAAATTTCCAAAATAAACTAATAAAAATAATTGCCTAAACGAACAAATTTTCAACACAAAATTTTGAAATTTAGCACCGAAACCGAATTAAAAATAAATGACCGAACGAACGAAAAATTTACGCGATACCGTTATAGAGTCCCGCGAGGGCAGCCTGTAGTAACATAGACCTCTACAAACTGCCCTCATCATCCCTCCAGCTTAGCATCTCTAACAGAAAGCTTTTCCTTCCCACAGCACTTACAACGATTCCTAAATGGGGAGAAGCCCCATGTACTAGTGCTGCAAATGCTGTGGCCTGCTCTTACCAGCGAAAGACAAGAGCTAGAACCTGCACCGACGATAGTGGTTGCCATGTGCAGCTGAATGTGTCTGCGTTCGTTGCCAGATATTCGAGACGTAAACGTCTCTTCAACCTGTCAACGATGTGGCGCTTAAGTGCGTGTGCGTGGTGTTGTGGGTCAGTGTTCTGATGCCCATCTTCGACTGTCATGTAGTACAGGTGAATTGTAGATTTGGCTAGTATCAACACAAAGCTAATCAAACTATTCACCCGACTACAGACCTTTGGTCCCCATAGAAACGATGTCCTAGTAATGCCGAAATTCGGGTGGATCAACTGACACATACCGCGCATGACATCCATTAGAACCTGCAAAGCCGGACAACTGAAGAGCCTGTGAAACAGGGAGCCTTCACCAGCACAAACTGTGCAAATCCTCTGAACCCGCCGGTCAATATGTGACAACTGATTAGGATGCACAAGACTGTGATGTAGCAATTTGAATGCTACAGCAGCATCTTTGTAATTTGAAGGATAACTCTAGACTACTCTGCAAGTTATCCCTCCCATCACGCCCATATTCACCCCGAGGTGTGTTCGCCATCTGTTAAATCCTGTATAATCCGGAGGTCTTATGGACATAAGCACGTCACGGAGCACACGTGTTGTAAGTGTGCTGAAAGTTGTGTGTGGTGATCTGTTCAGAACGAAAGCATCTTCCAACTTAGTGCCAGGGTCACTGGTCCCAAGTTGGCGAACTCTCCCGCGCTGAAGCAGCCAGGTCGTGTAGTGTGCGTGTTTATTCGACAGTTTCCAGAGATATCAAAAATATCTCCCAGAACTTTCAGTGTATGCGTGTCAGCTTCAAAACCCGGAGCATTACTGAACACTGAATCTATTAATTCAGGATTAAGCCTGATTGGAACCGACGCGAATTGCGTGTACCTTAGAGCATTCCACTTAAAGTGAAATGCTGGCCTGATTCTGCCACAGGTCAGAATCGTTGAGATTAGATCCTGTGGCCAGTCCCGAGGACAAGGTGGTCGAACAGAGAGTAGGTAGTAATACTCCCCTATGCCCATCCCTCCCAGTACATTCACCCATAGTTGAGAAATCAAGGCGTCGCTCTGGCAAAACACTCGTTGCAATGCACGCACTTGGAGACACCTTGATTTCACAACCAAGTTAGTGAGACCTAATCCACCATTCTTGACTGGCAGACAGAGCGTGCTTTCAGCAACCCATCGTCTTCCGCACCAAAAGGCGTCGATCGCTTTTGCTTGAAGAAGACCTACGAAACCTTCATCAAACGTCTCAGGATTTAGCAGATGAACGATGGACGAGGTAATCAAATAGTTTATCACGACTGACCTTCCCATTAAGGATAATGGAAACAGTCGACTACGCCATGTGTTTACAGTTCTAGAGAGTTTCTGAAGAGCGATGCGGCTATTATTTGATTTACTCTCGCGTCCGATATACACACCTAAATACTTCAGGCAAGTATTAGTCCATTGCATGTTCAGTGGAGTATCTGTACGATCTCTCCACCATCCACACAACAAGCCTTGAGTCTTACTAACGTTGATTTTAGCGCCCGCTATACGTTCGAACTGTTCGAAAACAGCACGAGCGACTGGAAAAGATTCATCTCTTGTCACGAAAATAGACAGATCATTCGCATACGCCAACATAAGAGGCCTCACATTGGTATACGGCAGATGAACCGCATACTGTCCGAGCATTCGACGAAGATTCACCAGTAGCGGCTCCAACGAAAGATCATAAAGCATACCTGACAATGGACAGAACTGTCTGATACCTCGATGAAACGAGATAGGAGCCAGAACTTGTCTTTGATGCTTAATCAAAATCGTTGAATGTCTGTACAGTTTCCTGACGATATGGATCCACATGGGCGGAAACCCAAATGCCTCGAGAGCAGTCAAGAGATACTCGTGCGAGACACTGTCAAAAGCCTCTTGCTGGTCAAGTGAATTCATGGCCATTTGTATGCCTGTCTGTTCCTTGTAGGCAAACAAATGCTTGGCTACCGCGATATTGTCGTAGATACTACGACCATGTACACAATAGGACTGTTCCGGGTATATTACCGAAGCAATCACTGAGCGGAGTATCAGCCCTAATGCTTTGCAGACGATTTTGTAGTCTACATTGCATATGGTTACTGGCCTCCAGTAGCCCATCCTCTGCAAAACTCCCTTCTTTGGAATCGAGCGCAGAACAGATCTCCTCCAACTAGAAGGAAAGTCTGAATGTGTTTCAACCGCCGAATTGAAGACTTCCAAAAGGTCAGGAATTAATAAATCCCTGAAACGTATGAAGAATTCTGGAGTCAAGCCGTCATAACCAGGTGAAGTGTGTCGCGTTAGATCATTTGTCGCAGCAATCATATCCTCCAATATGATTACTGTATCCAGGATCTCTTTACTGTCTTCAGAAAAAGTGAGAATATTTTCACGAAATTCATGAGAGGCCGAGGATGTTGTCGACGTCGATTCACAGTAGAGACTACTGTAGTAGTCTCGAGTATATTCTGATAGCTGTTGTCCGTTGAGGACTTGTCCAGATTCATCAATTTTCGATTCAACCTCTCACGAAGCAGTACGACGTTTAGTCGCCTGAAAGAAGTACTCGGTTGGAGACTCGCCTTCTCTCAGCCAGCGCGATTGGCCGCGCAGTACAAATTCCAAGCTGTGCTTGTAAGTCTGTGTCGCCAAGCGTTCCTTTATTCCATTGAAATAAAGAATCAACCCCGGCTAAGTTGGGAGAAAGCTGCCACCCGAGAGATCTCGGCCGACAAGCTAGAAGCTCGATAGCCACTTCGATTGAAATTCGTCTCGATAAAAGACCGAATCTGGAGCTTTCCAACATCCCACCATTGACTAAGAAAAGGAAAGTCAATTTTCCTCTCTTGCCAATCGTGCCAGAAATCAATGAACTCATTGATGAACTGCTCGGAATTCAACAAATAGTTGTTGATTATCCAGGATGCAGTTCTTCTTTCAACTAGAGTACTGGTCGCCACTACAAGAAGATGATCAGTAATCGAATACACTTCATGAGTGACACCAACGAAATGTTCTAGTATTCCAGGTGAGACGTAAATTCTATCAATTCTGGAGCCTGCGAGACTTGCATGGATATTCCGCGAGACCCTCGTGTATGATCAAGTCGTAGGATGCATCCAACGATAGATATCCACGAGTCTGAAAACACCGACAAAATTCCTCAATCGAGTAGCATTGACAGAGTTGAACTCAAGTCCAGAGTGCCGATCCATTGAGGGATTCACAGTGCAGTTGAAATCACCTCCGAGGACAGTTTCGCCACTAAAATTCACCAGAAAGTACTGAACACTATCAATAACTTGTCTTGTAATGTCCTGGTCATGAGGATGGTACACGTTTACTACCTTGATATGTTTGTCTTGAGCGATAAAGTCCAAGGATGAAGCGACTCATAGCCACTGAAGCTCCAGAGACCAGTCTCATCCAAACCGGTCATTCCGCAGTCCGAAAGCTTTTCGAGAGATGCTTCCGCCTCCCTCACAACAACCTTCGAACCGCGAGCTCAACTATCGTCCTCCTCCGAGTGGGGCCGTTTTGGAGCGACTGGCTTTGGTTGGCTCTGGAGGAGGTAGCATGGCCCGGTCTACATTCGTCTTCCTCCTCCTCGTCCTCTTTTTCTTGCCTAAATGGCTACTCGACTCCTCGTCAGAAGTAGCAGTGTTTTCACGTGCCGAAGTGGCGCCGTTTACAGCCATTATTATTTTTGCCTTTAGGACAACTTCAGGCACCTTAGCCACTGAATGCTCCGAAACAGCAGGTTGAGTGCCGGCCGAAGGCTCCTTCTCCAGATCCACTAATGTAGTAGTAGCTTCCTTCGAGGGAACCCTCGGTTCAGCCTTCTTCCCGGTTCTTCTGGGGCAGTCAGCAATAAAATGCCCTACCAAATGGCAAGCATGGCATTTCGCGTAGGTGCCCACGTCTATCCAGTGCCTCGAGCCGGATAAGCTCTGGTAAAAGCCCTTTGGTATCGTACATCCCTTACTCAAGGTAATAGACGCCTCCCGGCTGGTACCGAAGATATCCCGCCCGAGGCCCTCGTCCCCAATTTTTAAGGGAATGGCACGAACGTTGCCATGAACCTTCCTAAATCTTCCCAAGAAATTTAGGAGGTCTTCATGGCAAGCTCGCATAGGGACCCGTGAAAACATGACTCTTGTGGGCTTTTCCCTGAGTAGGAACGGCACAAGGTATCTACCATCCACCTCGATGCCCTCAAGCATAAGTTTGGTAGCATTCTCGAGGGTCGTGGTGTACACATCAACCATTCCCCCAGCTATTATCCCCATGGAGAAAATAGCTGCTCACGGGAGATGACCTGGAAGATCGCTCTTAGGTATGCGCTCTGAGGACATCTATTGATGTGCTCGAGCTGCATACCGTAGCTCTCATCCTGCCACCTCCCGTCGAAAAAAGCCTGCAGACCCGCACCGGTCTTAGGCCGAGGCTTACCTGCGTACGATGGCGCTGAACGAGTAGTGATGCCCTTTCCTAAAATTTCAATAGTTGAACTATTCTGGGAACTGCCACTTACCTGAGCTGTTACATACATATAAGTAAAGCACATGATATGCATACCTACATCATTTAGAAAGTATACTTAATGCACATGCATGTACATACCTTCATCATGCAGGAAGAAAGTATACTTAAAGCACATGCATATATATACCTACATCATGTAGGAAGAAAGCATACTTAATGCGCATACGTATACATACCTACATCATGTAGGAAGAAAACATATTTATTGCAACGCATAACTAACAACATTGTGCCTACATACCTATCTACCACATCATTTTCGCTGCATGAAGAATTTCAATCACTGACCTACGTCAAATATTCTGCATGTAAAACAGCGAAGATGTCGCAATACCCCTGCGCGCAAGAAGTCTCAAGTTGCAATACGACGACCTTGCGCCGGTGGTCAAACATATGTATGTACGTAGCAACCAGCAAGATGTTATTTCACGGATAATAGAGTAAGCCACAAATGCCTACTGTAACCCGAGAATTACATCATAAATTAACAACAAACAGCAAGTGATTCTGGTTCTTGCAAAATATTTGTATGTATACAAACGCGACGAGTGCCGCGCTTTAATTGAAGAATGTAATATGCGTGCCTTAACGCTTTGTACAAGGTGAACAAGTAGTATAGCTATGTCGGTTCTAGACCACTTTTGATCGAAATTTTTCTAAGTCCAGAAATGATCCAGAAATGACATTTGGACTTAGAAAAATTTCGATAAAAATTGGTTTAGAACCGACATAGCTTTTTGGGGGTGGTATTTCTGAAAAAAATTTTATACGACATTTGGACTTAGAAAAATTTCGATAAAAATTGGTTTAGAACCGACATAGCTATAAAAGAAATTTAGCAGTCATGAAGGTAAGGGGCTCATGAAGCTTCCAAGAGACACTATTGACTATGTTTACTGGGACGATCTTATTTTTAATTTTTAATACATAACACATGTTCAGGATGTTGTGGTTTCATATATGAGGCAAATTTTTGGGTGTGGGAAAAGCCCCCACCATTTTTTTCTTTTTATATTTGCTCTATAAAACCTTTCGATAATAATTGTTTGGACGTTAGTAAGGCTTTGAATTTTGTATAATAAAGTACTATCTGATACATCACTCAGGATAAAATGGATTGTGATAATTCAAAAAAGTTGCATATTAAAAGAACCCGGGGGATGAGAGATGATAATTCCGTAACTCGAACGTCAAAACCTGATACTAAATATCTAGCTATTTTAAATGGATTTAACTTCAAGCCGACACTCTCTGTTACAAAAATGGATGTAAACAAAACATATAAAATTCTCAACGTTACTAGGAAAAGTACTAGTTTTGGTGAAAAGCTATTGCTGGAATTGGATGATAACTACCTATATTTACCAGCCCGATTCAATAACCTCTCGGAAGATGTTATCAATGACATCAATAACAAGCAAACCTATAAAATTATTAATGAATTTCATCCCAATAAAACTTATAATTTAAAATTCATTATTAGTGACAATGATGATGGTGATGATGATGATGACAATGATGATGATGATGTAGAAGAAAATGAAATTAATTATCCTCATAAAATACCAAATATGTACAACTATTTAAAATAAACAAATAAATATTTATATATTTGAATAACATTTATTTAGTTTCATTTAATTTTATACAGTCAAAGGGTGGAAAAAGTAAGGTGGTGCAATTTTAGAGTTATTGGTATCAATGTATATGGGATCATTATTAGTACGTTCTTGAGTCCTGAAAAGGGTGAAAGAAAATGAATAAATACATTTTCATTTTTAACACCTGATCATTGGTAATCTGACAATAGAAAGGTTAACATAGTTTCAACGGGAGGGCATAAAAAAAAAAAAAAAAAAAAAAAAAAATGTTTTGGGTTGATTCTATATGGGATGAAACGCATTTTTGTACCTGTCTGAATGGTTGGATGTATATGAAGATTGTGCATTCGGTTGTAAGATGTGACTTAATGAAAGTATATATGACTGCTGAAAATGGTAAAAGATGCAAGGTATTAACTTTGAGTAGAGGTCAACCATTCCCTCAAATTTTGGGGAGATGCGCATCAATCCATTTGAACATGTTAAGATTGAAGTCAAGGGAGGAGAAATAACTGTAATAGGCTGGCTACAAGATGGGACGATCAGACGTCCAAGTACTAATTTCTTCCTACATAACTGCCCGTTTGCAGGTGAGGAGGAGTGGTATCGAAAACCAATAAAGCAACAAGAAGCATACAAATCAGAAAAAATAAAAGATGTAAAAGAGTGTGAAAGCAGTAATACCCAAACAAATTCTGATATGAAAATTGAGTGATAAGGGTGGAATTATATATAATCAATTAAATTACCGTAATAATGCATAGTCTTTGTCAACGTTTTGAGCAATCAACAGCTAAACAAATAAAGAGATATTATGTCATTCAAAATTTTTATTGCATTTGCATTAGTATGCTCTTTATATGCAAATTGCTTAGCACTCCCAATCAATTTAAACTTAGGGCATAAATCAAGTGATAATATCGATTTTAATATACAGTTGCCAAATAATGATTCCGTTCAAATTTCTTTATCATTTCGGTTACTTACACTAAGTAATGCTACTTATGATGCATTACCTACAACAACAACAACAACAACTAATATACCCTTAAATGATGATTCTTCTGTTATCTCTTCAGAAAATGGAACTGAATCACCTAAGGAAACTGATGTGGAATTAATACCAGAAAATAGTGTAGTGAGTGTTGAGGAGGCAATTGAGGGATTTAGGCAAAACTTAATAAGCAAAGAAAAAGATATAGGTGGAATTATAGAGAGTGATCGTGTGTTTTACAGGCATTTTAAATTAAACTTTGAGGAGGACAAATCAATGAGAGTTCGATGTACATATGATAGCAACTATGAGCATAGAACTCTAAAAATATCCTGTTATGAATATCATGAACTTGAAGGAGAACGGATTTTGAGTAATGGTGAAATTGAATACTTCAGAGAGAATGACTCTACATATAAATCTGACATCACATCTGTTGATTTGAGGAAAATGAAGCAGACTTACAACATGGTCATTTCATAAACTGTAGAGTTCCAGCTAAAGTGAATAGTTTATATATTATAAAATTGTGTGAATAAAACAATTGATTTTTTTTTAAAAAATGTATTTTATTAAAAATTATCCATAAATTTCTTATACAGACAAACATTTTGTAATGCACATACACCAATATGTATTACGCATCGTGGTACATCAACATAAGTTTTTCGTAATTCTTCTGATATAGGACACCCCTTTTCATCTAAATTGTAAATTGGTACATTATTTTCCAACTTTAATATATCGGTAATCCACTTGATTTTTTCATTTCCTTTCACATATATGATTTTGTCTTGGAGAATATCTTTAAAAAGGGTAGTGACACTATCTTGTGAAGTAAATCCTCCATTCCAAACAAATCCATGGTGATATTGATTTAGCCATCTTGCTTGATTTTGTAGTTCCGGAGGTAGATTTTCAAAGTTGTATATTGGTTTCAAAATAAAGTGCTGTAGTTGATTATTCTGAGTTATAATGGGCAATTTCCTTTAAGATGAACGTATTTCTAGGTCCTTTGAACCCTTGAATATCAATGATGCAATTCATTTTTACAGTTTATGAACTTCACTAGTTAGAGGATTGTACTGAACTATTCTATCATGTATAAGTAGACAGTATGCAGCAGTATTTTTCGGTATATTTACAGATGTTTGAAACTCTATGCTGACATCTACAGGACCAGTTTTGAGATATTCATTTTGGCGTGAGCAATCAATAACAACTAAAGGAGCCAAATTTTTGAACTGCTCTTTAGTGAGTAATGGTTCAGATCGGCGGTTGTAATATGACTGTTGGAATTTACAATACATCTCATATAATATAGCGTATTGATCTATGTTATATTTTATATTCAAATCATTGTATGGATATTTTTCAGAATTTAGATAAACTTTTAGGTCTGTTAGGTTGCAGTGATCAAATTTGGACGCATCTTTTTCACTCGAATCTTTACGGTCAGTTTGTAAAGCAAAAATCACATATCTTGGTTTTTCTAGTTGATTAACTGTTTTAACAGCCCATGTATGTCGCGTGGACTGCGGTGGTGATGGATATTCATACAAATCCCAACTTCGAAATACCATTTCAATCGACCGATTACTTTCGGTAATTTTCAATAGAGACAACTTTTCCATATCAGCTACAGTAACAGTGGCAGATGCCATTGTAATTTAAGTATATTTACTGAGCCATCACAATCTTTGGCATAAATTGCATTTAGGTCCGTTCTGGAACGAACCAAAACTAGTTCATGTTTGGCATTAATAACTATTTTCTTATAATCCTCAGCAAATCCAAGAAGATATTTTAGTGGTATGCAAAAATTAAAGTTTCTTTCTGTGTTAAGAGTTATATTGGTGAGAGACCATCCTGAATTTAGAAGCATTTTACTTTCACTTTCGTTTAATGAAAGCTTATTCTTCATCGTTGAAGTAAGACCAACATTTTTATTTCGATCAATTTGTACTCCATTTATTTCATATCGGATCTCCTCAAATAAAAATGCCATCGCATTATTAGTTAACTTTACATCGGGAGTTTTGTCAGCCGCCCTAGGAGTACATTCCAATTTCCCTTCAATGTAAATAAAACTTTCACTTGGAAGAACATAGATGTCTTGATGTTGAATAGCTATACGTATTTCATCATTGTTTTTGAAAGAGTTCGTAAAGGGTGAGTAACTATGATATTCAATTTTTGCGACACTATTATCATAGCTTACAGCATCCTTGATACTCAAAACTTCACTCATTGCTCGTCTTTTATGATAAATCCTAAAGATCTCAAGTAATTCTTATTTTGTGTGGTAAGTTTGACCTTTTTTTCTCTTTGTGGTCTAATTTCGGTGAGAGTTGCAGGAGAACTGTTGTTGAGGGTAGCTAATGTACGTAATTTATCCTTATTATATATTATCATGTTGCGGTTTTAGATGTAACCGAGCTGTTATTGTCTCTCCCCTAAAATTTATTAAATCACCGTCCTGATCAATGAGCTTTAAGCTAATGGAAGTAATTCTTCGAGTGGTTAGCGGTAAATAAATGACGTTCTTTGGTACCTCAACTATCTTATAACCAGGCCCCACCTTTGGGGAGAATTCGTGTATTGTATGTACTCGGGTATCGTTCATGAATGATCCACTTATTATATTACATTCCACTCTTATTGTATTAACTTTAATTATATTAACTGGTAAATCTGATACATGCAATTTATTAGGTTCCAGTTGTCGCTTACTAAACCCTAAAAGTGATCCATCTGTACCCTCTTTGTTAAAGTAAATGGGCCCACTAGATTTGATTTCACTTTTCAAAGTGTTATTGTTCGCACGCAATTTTATATGGTAACCCTCTTCACTTAATTTACTTAATTGATTCTCCAGATATTCAGCTATGTCATCTATCTCATATGATCCTGTAGGTATTTCTATAACCGCACCCCCAATGTGAAGTAGATTATTTTTGTTATTCTCAATATTTGGTATTGAATTGTAAGTTTGGAAATCAATTAACCCACATACATAATCCCCCGACAAATCTATGGGTGGGAAATACTCGGTTGTTAATATAGATGAATTTCCGCTTAATGTAAGTGTTAATGACATTGTGGTGTAATTTAAAATGATGCAATTATCTGATTTCCTCCTCATTTATATAGATTTGTTAGGGTATGAGAATCATTTCAGTTTGAACCACTGGGGAATTCAGTAGTACAAGGAAGAAATAAAAAAATATGGAAAGATTAAATGATGAAGTGCAAATATTTCTTAAACATTTCGATATTAGCAGATTCTTGCAAGAGTATGACAAGTTGTTACTAGAAGAACATAAGGAGGAAATAGAAAAATCCTACCGCTTTTTGCATGAATATAAAGAAATGAACATTTTGACTTCAAAATATGGGGAGCATTATGAATCCTGCAGTTGGGCTTACAATACTTCAACATCGGGTTCCAGATACTTGTAATTGCCGGCATGTTAAAAGAGAATTTTTGCGAATATCCAAACTATTGAAGTTATATAATAGAATTAAGGGGCCTTGTTGTTCCTATTGTATAAAGGAAATATTTTAAATAAATAAATAAAAATACATACATATTCTTTTATTTTTCGTAACAATCATACAAAAATTTCAAACATAAATGACCACATATTACAGAGTTATATGTTTGATATGGGGAATAATTATACCTTACATTACTAGTTAAATATTTTATAATTTCTAATGGTGGTTGTAGATTTCCAAAGCTATCAAAGTACTGAATATCTTCATCATTTTTATAGTACGCTACCCAATGAGTTCCTGGACCGGATGATATATCCAAGTTGATAATACCGCATTCCTTCTTGTTAAGTTTCTTTGGAAGCTTATCACGCATGAAAACTCCTCGAAAATGTGGTAGATCCTTTGCATATTTAAGTAAGTCTACCTCAGTTAGCGGTCTTTTAGGCAGCGTTTTCAATAGTTTTTTGGTTCTGGGTTTAAGTACAACCCCAATCCTTTTTTATGAGGTTTTAAGTAAAGGCCTTTTCCTACTAGCTTGGATTCCATTTCTTCATTATGCCTCTTACTCTCTTTGAGCTGCTCTTTTGCATCTTTAACAGAATTAACAGCTAACAGCTATTTACAATAGCTGATGCACCTCCTCCTAGCGATCCTAAAGCAGAAAGACCTGCAAATAAAGGAACGAGGAATGGTAAAATACCGCCAGTTTTTGGTATAGGTATGACTCGTGGAACTTTCACATATTTCTTCCTATATTTAATTGTATCTCCTACTTCCTTTCGTGCCAACGCAATGGCTCTTTGCAAAGAATCAGGTTTTTGCCTTTGAATAGATTTTCGCACCTTTGAGATAACCGCTCTCAGGGTAATGTTTTTCTTAACTTTTTTATTTTTCTTTCGTGTGCTCATTTTCGCCATACCCACCCCGAATTTAGCCTTAGCATTCATGATATTGGTAACTAGCAATGCGTTTGCACGCTCACCTAGGTTTGCGTCAGTAGATTTAACTCGACTCCAAGCCTTTTCAGCCAAAATCCGATCTGCTATGTTGCGATCTGGTGTACTTTTAAATTTAGAGTAGGCAATATCGTGTTCTTTACATGCGCTATCTAAAGGATTAATACCAGGATCACCCCGAGCTAATCTTTTTGCTAGTTTCGTACCAGGTCCGCAATATTGGTAGCCTGGTAAGTGTAATTCAAACGGCAACCTATTAATGAGTGTGTTAATTACCCCCGCTCCTTTCTTATTATGCTCAAGCATAAGTAAAATGTCTTTAGCCTTCAACACTCAGATACAAACTAAAAAAGTATTTAAATTCAGTAAGCATTTATAGGTTGTAGTTAGTATTCAAAATGAAGTTCATTAAGCAAAATCTATCGCTGCCAATAAGAAATAATGATTTTCAGAGCAATGTTAAAGAAACTGGAAGACATAGTTCATTATTACCCAATAGTATACGTGCTCTAATAGTTGGTCCCTCCAATTGTGGAAAAACAAATGTTATGATTAGTTTGCTGGAACATCCTAATGGTTTGAGTTATGAAAACGTTTATGTATATTCAAAATCACTCTACCAATCAAAGTATTTATACTTAAGAAAACTTTTGTCACCCATACAAGGATTAGGCTATTATACATTTTCTAATAATGATGATGTTATACCATTTGATGAGGCAAAACAAAATTCAGTTTTTATTTTTGATGATGTAGCATGTGGGAAACAAGACAACATACGCTCTTATTTTTGTATGGGTCGACATAATAACATTGATAGTTTCTATCTTTGCCAGACTTATACTCATATACCAAAACACTTGGTACGAGATAATGCCAACTTTCTCATTTTATTTAAGCAAGATGATACAAATCTTAGGCACGCTTATGATGATCATGTTAATACGGATATGAATTTTGATACTTTCCGAGATATGTGTGCTAAGTGTTGGGGGGATAAATATGGGTTTCTGGTAGTAGATAAAGACAGCCCCTTAAGCAAGGGACGTTATCGTCAGGGATTCGATACATATATTTCTGTATAAATATAACAGACCCGTTAAAGCAGTCAACAGATCAGTTAAAGCTGTTAACAGATCAGTTAAAGCGGTTACGACAGCAGGTAAAGCTGTTAACAGACCAGTTAATAAAGCCGTTAACAGATCGTTTTAAAAATAATTATCATTACAAATGGGTAAAAAGATGGAAATCATTACGAATAAGAAGGAGTTAATCAAGGATATTATTAAAACTAGGAATGCTATCAAGAAAAAGTATCGAACTATAAAAACGGGGCGAATCGATGTTGAATCTCAACTTGAAGAAACATTTAAGCCCATAACAAGACCACTTAAAGAGCTTGTAAGTGATACAAAAGCAAAACAGAGGCTTCATGCTGATATCAAACCAGAACCAAAAAAGGAAAATGAAATAAATGATGAAGATGATGATGATTATGATGGCTTCGAGTTAAACCCAAAACAAATGTATATGAAAATGGAACCAACAAGCACACCGCTAAAGTATAGAGACTCTTCTTTAATGTCATCACTAGACGAGTATGGAACACCTACTCATTCAAGAACCTTAGCTAATAAATCGGATTCCACCCTCAACTTATCAACTGGGTTAGTTAATAAATATTTAGAATTTTACCAAACCAAAAGTCCTAAAATTGACAACACTTATGGTGTTTATATGGATAATGGAGGGTGGAAAATTGGGAAATCTAGCATTGATATTGATTCACAACATTTTATTATTAATGGGAAGCAATATTACATAACAATGGGTTTATGCGAACTTCTTTTTATGAAAGAACCATCAAAGAGTTTATATGATGAAAAAGACTTGGCTAATTATCCAGAAATCTTGGAAAATTCTAATGCCCATAGACGTGATTATAGTGCAGATGGGCAAATAAGAGGTAGTAAAGGTCCTAAATATATGAGAATTATTAAGAAATTTAGCAGTCATGAAGGTAAGGGGCTCATGAAGCTTCCAAGAGACACTATTGACTATGTTTACTGGGACGATCCAAATGAATTGGTGGACAGATTACGACTTTTAATTGGCTCTCAAGTAGCTGGAAATAATAGTCATAACAATGAAATTGTTTCCATTATTGAGGAGTTAAGAGAGTCTGATTTAATTTTATAAAAAGCCTTCTTCCGCTTTTATATATTTATTCATGAAATGAGTGTTGACAAGTTCGGACGATCGCTAAGAGATGGTAATATTGGACGTGGCCCCCCCGGACCTCGAGGAGAACGGGGTCCCTCTGGACCACCAGGCGAAAGAGGCCTAAGCGGACCTGCAGGAGTGGGTTTTCTGTTAACTTCAGATAACAACTATGATATGCAATTCAAGAATATTAAGAATCTCAAAAATCCAGAAGAAGATAGTGATGCTGTAAACATGCTATATATAGATGAGACAATAGATAAATATTTAGATTTATGCAAATCCCATAGTAGTTTAGAAACAAAAACAGCTAAGAGTGAATTAGAGGAAAAGCTTGCGAATGTACATAATATTATTAAAATAACTAGAGAAAAACTGGAAACATTGACACAATCACACATAAATAAGTCATTTGAAAAGTTAAAAGTTTATATTGATACAAAGTGCGAAGACATTGAAAAGAACTTACGAGGGTTAATAAATGTAGAATCTCTTATAGTCAAAGCTAACAATGAGTAAAGAGGCCCTTGTGAGTGAGCTGCATAAAGCAGCTCGTCGAAATTTTCCCCGGCGTCGTGTCATTATGAAAGATTTGGATGATCTCTGGCAAGCAGATTTGGTTGAAATGGGTGCTTATGTTCGCGAAAATAATGGATACTACTATTTGCTAACAGTTATTGATACATTTTCAAAATATGCTTGGGTAAAGCCCATTAAAAATAAAACTGGAAAAGAGGTAACGGCTACAATGGAAAAAGTTCTAAAAAGCGGTCGGATTCCTAAACATTTGCAGACAGATGATGGTAAAGAGTTTTATAATAAAATATTCCAGACACTAATGGTAAAATATGGAATCAAACACTATTCGACTTTTAGTATAATGAAAGCCTCAATAGTTGAAAGATTTAATAGAACATTAAAAGGTATGATGTGGAAAGAATTCAGTAAGAATGGTTCCTATCGTTGGATTGATTTTGTACATAATCTTGTTCATGAATACAATAATAAAAAGCATAGGACCATTAAAATGCGCCCCTCCGATGTTAATCACATTAATAAAAATATTCTACTACAAACAGTATACAATCACATAAAAATAGCGGGGGCAGCAAAATATAAGGTTGATGACTATGTTCGCATCAGCAAGCATAAACATATATTTGAAAAGGGGTACACACCGAACTGGACGACTGAGATCTTTAAAATTAAAAACATACAAAATACGAATCCGGTTACATATCTGCTAGAGGATTATGAGAGACACCCAATCAAAGGAGGATTTTATGAAAAAGAACTACTAAAGACTAAATATCCACATAATTACCTTGTTGAAAAAGTATTGAAGAAAAAACGGAATAAATTTTTTGTAAAATGGTTAGGGTTCTCTGCAAAACACAATTCATGGGTCAATAAAAATGAAATATTATAAATTTGCTGTATAAATAAATAAATGATTTATAAGACTAGTAATTAATCTTATGGGAACAATAAAAACAAAAATTCTTATAATATGAAGCCTTTTATTTTGCTAAAATTTCAATTGTTCAATAAACTGTAATGACCCCAAGGTAAAGTATATGTGGAGCCATTTATAATAAAACGTTTATCATCAAAAGGGCTTAAGGCAATTTTATTTTGAGTTATACTAAAAACATTATGATTGACAGATCGTATACAATTTTGTTGTCTATATATTTCAGTAAATTGATCTAAACATTTTTTATAATCTATAAAGCAAATTGATTTTTTAGAAACATAACTTTTAACTCCTTTAGCTTTATTTAAATAATCTTTACCATCAACTCGTAAACTATACATCTTGGCTCTCAAACCAATAAACTCAGTCATGACACGTCCATTCAATTCATCCTTCATCAAGCCTGGAACTTTCTTATTGCGACGTGGTAGATCATAAATGTTGTTTACAGAATAATCACTTGTATCAAACATATGTATATCTCTTTTCATTATTTCGTATGGATCTATATCATCCAGTTCATAGATTAATGAATCTGTATCTGTATAGATACATCTAGATAAATTTCCATAAGCACGCTTCATATATCCATAATGAAATTCATATAAACATGTTTTGGATATATCCAGTACAGCTTGGCCTATATAAATAGGTTTATTCATAAGCACTTGGGTTTTATTTAATTCAACTGCAATTAAATTCTCATCGAATATAGTTCTACTGTGAAAATTAGGTTTAGCTATCATTGCTTTAACTCCATATCGACCATGCCACTTAGTGAGAAGTTTGATATTCACACGGTTCCGAACATTTTCCATCGTCTTGCCAAATACAGCATTATTCATAAGCTTAAAAATTTTTTTTTCAAACTCATTCGTTGCTATTGTTCTAAAAGCTGTGTTTAAATCAATGTACTCTTTTAACCATGGTGACTGATTGAACTGCAAAATTCGATGTATTTTTTTTAATATCAAACCATTTTTTAAGCATTGCTTGAGACTGCGGTAATGAATAACGTATCGATCTTTATTATATTCGGTTAGCAATAGTTTTGAATTCATCGATTCAGGAGGTTTCATTTGCGTTGGAGCAAATGGTAAGTCTTTATGATGATCATGTATTTCATGTGGATACTCTAAGTCAACCTCCAACAAGTATCCAACATCTGAATCGTCGGAAGTATTTTCAATATCAGCACTTTCAATCCACTTAAAATTTCCTGTAGGTAAAAACTGTGACATTGCCCATCCATATAAATTATTCACATCAAAGTACATCAAATATTTTATTTTATCCTGCGGCTTATAATCTGCCATATATCTATTATTTGCTTTGCTATATCGCCCACTACATTGGGTTACACCCCTCTAATACTTCTTTCAATAAATAATAGCATGTCAATATCTGTAATGAGCTCTAATTTCACTTTGGTGTGCATCAGCATAGCGTCCCAACTTAGACCTGGAGTTGTAAAGTAATGAGCTGGATCTAGTCGATGGCTTTGAAGACAACTATTACGAAAATTTTCAAATATTTCAGCTAATAAAAGAATATCAGTTTTTAAATATAGATCAGAGTATTCACCCACTGTTTGAATATTGAATACTCGCCATATATTTTGCGCATGTGCATAATCATCATCACTGATATGGCTATCGTTAAGTTTATTGTAGAAATTTTCTTTTGATGGAAGATGAACCTCATTTAATTTTACCCAGCTGTCTACGTAATCGTAAGGAAATACCCCCTTTCTTGAAAGAAGGTGATGATTAATAGGAAATTCTCTCTTTATTAATCTGAAGTCATCACAGTAAGAAGCTAATTTTTCAAGAGATGTTGGTAAAAATCGAAAGGAGTCTATAAATTTATATGTAGCTTGAAAACCTTCTACTTTTTTTGTGAAAGCAATGTATTTTTCTTTATTTAGTGGTAGTAAATTAACTTTACCATCAAAAGCTATAGCAATATCTTTAATAATAAAATGAGCATCGTATCCACTCAAATTGTGAAAGACCACTGGAATTACACGACTATCTTGAAAATTTATGTTGCAATTTTGATGAGCCATCCCCCGCACCTTCCCGGTCATATGGCTGTGATCTATTACACGTACATCTGAATTTAAAAATTCGGATTCACATATATGACAAACGGTCTGACTTCTTAATTTACTGGCAAGTTCCTCTGTGATTTCTTCTATAGAAATTTCGCAAAGAAATGTTGCCTCAATATCCTCAGCTAAATTTCTGAGTTCACAGGCAAACCATTTTCCACAATCTGATCCTCGATATGAATGATAGAAATTGAGAGTTGGATCATAAGAACACATAAAATAAAGTCCAATGCTATGTATCTCATGCTTTTGATAACGCCTAGTACTACTTCCAGCTGCAACATTAATAGGATGTAACAAACTCTCGGTATCAGCATATACTATATATGGACATCGTTGTTTATAATTAAAATTCTTAAATGACAGCCACTTCGCATCTTCTGTCGGTAAGATTATTTTACATGAGTTAATTTGCTCGCAGTCCATGGTGTGGTGCTTTAGCTTAACTTCAGTATGGAAATAATGAAGGCATCGGTCGCATATCCACTTTTTATGTCCTTGCCGTGGTAACTGTGATGATACTAATCGTGATAAATTCTTTATCCAACAAAAATGATAATTAACTTCAGCATCATCGTCATCATCATCACTATCATTGCTATCAAAGTCATCAGTATTATCTACGTATTTATCCTGAAGCATTAACAAGTTGATATGTTGCAGTAATTTTTGGTTGGTTAATCTTGTTGGTACAACAGTAAAATCACCTCTCTTTTTTTTCATTATATATATATTAACACTAATGTTATTTTTTTTTTCAAACCTGGAGATGTCTTTCATTTGTATCGGGAAAGTGATGCCATCTAAATTAAGTATATTAGCGTAATATGGATATGAGCTTGGACGATCTGCATG
The DNA here is from genome assembly GCA_963930735.1 of Dioctria linearis. Lineage (NCBI taxonomy): Eukaryota > Metazoa > Arthropoda > Insecta > Diptera > Asilidae > Dioctria > Dioctria linearis. The sequence goes on along the minus strand of OZ005742.1, from coordinate 158,094,591 downwards.
TAAAGTAGTTGAATGTATAGCACTTACAACACTCCAAGCAAAACATGCGTTATCTGAATTTTTTACATTAACACAAGCTTTTTTCCGTTTTATTTGTGGAGGTAAATCTATATATGATGAGCCTGTAAGCGGTACATATTTGTTGATGTTCACCGCCAAGTTAATAATTTGACTTAAAGCCCATCCGCTATCACGCTCTTGAAACTCATCTAAATTAGTTAACAATACACCTTGTATGTTCTTAACAAGTTCTTTTAAATTACTTCCACCATCAATTGTATTATTTCCTGTTGTTAGATACTTATATTCTCGAACTTCTGTACCATCAGTAGTTAATTTTTTAAATTCACAGCAAAAAGAAGTGTTCACTTTAATTGTATTAAACTTTCCCAATATTTTTTTCAATCGCGTCACTAACAGTGTTCCAACTCGTTTCAAAAACAGTTTAGGATTTTTAAACGTTTTATTAATAAAAACACCTGTTTGAATGCGATTTTTGAATGCTGAATTTATATCTTTCCACACTATAGACTCATTTCTTCTATCAAGTTTTACTCTACCACCACCACCACCACCACCACCAACATGAACTAGTGATGTAATATCGCATAAAAACTTTTTCATATGGCCTATATTCGTTTCTAAGTTTTGCTTTTCACCTATTGTCTTAGCTCGTTTTAGAGCTTGATACATTAAACCAATATTACTTTTACAATATTTTATCCACTTCTTTAACTCATAAATATTATTTGCTTGAAGTAAAGGTATAACTTCTTTTAAATTATTTACTATTTCATTTGACATTTTTGTATAAGAAGCCATCTTTAGAAATAACTAAAATGCCTGATTCAATCAACGTGAGTAAACTGATCAACGAAAGCGAAAAGCTGTACTCCTTATATACCCCTCCAAGAAAAAAAGGTATGAAAATAGTTGAATAAAAGGCTATATGTATATACACACATACATCTAGAAGAAAAAAGTAGAGAGAAACGAATGAATAAAAGAAGATAAAAGACCTACGAGAAGTAATTTTCATATAATATTTATATCTAGTGCATTATTGCAATTAGTACATACTACAAAATGTTCAACCAAAAAATCATCCAAATCATCAAAATTAAAAAACGACCTATTTACTAATACTTCATCATCAATTATAACATTTCTATTGATTGCACAATAGATGCAGTAGGGTTCAGTATTTGAAATTATGTAGTGGAATGATATTTTTATTTCAAAGTTATCGTCATCTTCATTATCGGAATCTGTATCAATCACTTCATGGTCCAAGTGTATGTTCATATCCTCATCTTCATCATAATCAGACTCAGGAATTTCTTCATCATCATCGCAAAATAAATGTAATATATCAAGATATTCCCGCAAAGAAGCAATACGATTTATCCCTCTTCTTATATCATCTTCCAAAGTATTAGATGTAGCACTTCTTTCCGAATTTATTGAACGAAAGTAGATTTGGCTATTAGATTTTGGGGCCATTGAAATTCCTGAGCTAGAAAAGTAAAATTGTACATGAAAGGGGGTGTATTACGCTGATACTTAAAGATCAGTCAGTTTTCTCAAGTGGCAGTTATTAATTTGTATCTACCTACCTTCTATTAATTTTCAAATTTTCCTTAGGTATTTCAAAAGCTTAAGAAATAAATAACTGATAATTGTATCATTTTTACAACTGTATTTATACTAATTTCCATCATTTATTTTTGGTGCGGTTACCATTTTCCTGTAAATTTATTCTAACGAAAAAAAAGAAAACAAAGCGTTTTGCGGCTTTATTTTATGTATAGAATCTTTGTTCATATATGAGAAATTTAATTACAGTTAAATTGCTTAATTTCTATTTCTCATGAAATTTTTATCAAAAGTTGCGGCTTCTAATTTTTGGCATAACAGGATATAGTGGTTTGAAAACGAATTGACTTGAATTTCTCATGAAATTTTTATTCAAAAGTTGTGGTTGCGGGTCGCTTACTAAAATAGATGATGGGAATTTTACGCTCTAAATTTGTTAACCACAATTGATTAGATTTCATTGCATTTATAAAAATTTGGCAATTTATGATTGATGTCTAATTAGTTTAAATCGAGCAGTTGTACGTTATTCTTATCAGTTTCGTATTCTGGTCATCGAGCCAGTTTCATACGTGTTATCACCATTATGAATTTCAAGGCCAGTTTTACGCTAAATTTATTATTCGAAAAGTCTGGGGTCAGTTTTCTTATCAACCTCGTATTGCGGTCATAGAACTATTCTCATACGAATACATTATGCTGCCGGCGCAATTCTTATCAGCGATAAAACGTCATTATGCCAAAAAATATTTTTTTAGAAATTATCTCTGGTGAGGTAAAATAAAATAATCAACTTTAACAATTATTGCTTACTGTGTTTTAATGAATGTTAAGAAGTTCGAGTTGTGCGTTAGTAAAGATCAGCTACAATTATTGTGTGTGGGTATTAACAAAAAATAAATGTGTAGGTGTGTGTGTGTGTGTGTGTGTGTGTGTGTGTGTGTGTGTGTGTGTGTTTGTAAGGTCGGAGTATAAATTTTTTTTCAGAAATACCACCCCCAAAAAGCTATGTCGGTTCTAAACCAATTTTTATCGAAAATTTTCTAAGTCCAAATGTCATTTCTGGACTTAGAAAAATTTCGATCAAAAGTGGTCTAGAACCGACATAGCTATACTACTTGAACATTATGTACACAAAGCGTTAAGTCGGAAGTAAAATACAGTCGGAAGTAAATTGCACATCTTCCGTACTGGGAAGTAAGTATGACATTTTCCATGTATATACAATAGATAGAATTAGAACAATTTGTATATATAGGGTAAGAAAATATAAAAGAAATGTTCAGTAAAAAAGTTAATTTAGTAGTACCTAGTCGTAAATTATTTAGGAGCTGAGCTTTAGCAAGCTACTCCAATAAGAGTATAACCAGTGTTAATCAAGCGAAGATTATTTTCATTTAGGAGCTGAGCTTCAACAAGCTACTCCAGATCTTCAATAGGAGCTGAGCTTCAACAAGCTACTGCAGATCTTCAATAGGAGCTGAACTTCAACAAGCTACTCCAGATCTTCGATAGGAGCTGAGCTTCTACAAGCTACTCCATAGCTTCGCTAGGAACCGAGCATATACTGCTACTCCAAGCAACTCAACGTGCACAACGATAAGCCTGGGAGGAATTAGACGCAACAAAGAAATAAGGAAGGAAAGTCTTTCAACAAATTGGCGCAGCCGGTAGGATCAAGGAGGTTAATTAATCCAGCATACTTGAAAAACCTTGATCCTCGAACCTACACAGAAGTGAGCGTAAGACTAACGTCAAAGGAAGGACATTAGGGCAATTCTGGCCTAATTCTACCAGCCATCAAGAAGAATAAGCGGAACACCCGTCATCTGAAATTCATCAGCGCCGAAGGGGTAAAAAAGACAGTAAAAAGAGAAAGAAATTGGCCAGTGAACAAACCGACGCTACTTAAGCAAGTTACATACCTAAATTTGTAAAGAAGGCAAAAAGCGATTAGCCGAATTTCTCCGGAAAATTAACATTTCAAGGAAGAAATTCACTAGCACTTATTGCCCTCTCTCATCCCAAATATGTTACATATCTAGGTATAATTAATTGAACTCAGTGTAAAGAAGGGACAAAAACACCCCTCTATTCAATGCTACTTAGTTAAACTACCTCATATTCATTAAAATTTCATTGGGATTGCTTTCATGCACAGACCCGACCAAAGCTCTCCTTGTTCAGATTTTAAGGTAGCGATAAGTTCATTGTCTTTCGACAATACCAGCCCTCCTGATAGCCCAAGAGCCGAACGAAGTATATCCCAAGGTAGACCTTCTATAAATTGGTACCGCGAACACCGTTCAGGTAAACGCTTCAGAAGGCATAGTTTGATTAGCTTCCTGGCACGAACTCATAATTTAGACGCCTTAATACCCAAATGGCCATTAACCACACCAAATTCGAATGAAAATACTCAACACATTTCCCAAATAGATCAAACAAACAAAACAGGCAAAATGTCAATAAACTACAAAAAGTAGTAAAACTGACTGCTCAGATGGTGCCCCTGTTCTCTGGAGAAATAAGTGCACAAATTCTTACCAAGTTACATACATTCATAGGCTGTTGTAAACAGGTACAGCAGTGTCTAGGAGAAGAAGAAAAGACAGCATTTATGCAAATTTTCCCAACCGGGTTTAGAGGAAATGCATATCAATTGATCGCATCCAGTGCTCTCACGAAATTTGTGGAAGTGGAACAATTGCTTTACCGAACGTATGTACCCCGTGAAACTTATCATGAATTAATTAACACGTTGATAACATGCCGACAATATCCACAGGAGTCGTTTAATTCATTTAGACTAAAGAGTCTGTTAATAAAATGCTACGAAACAGCACAGAGTAAATACGCAGCGGAAAACTTTAAAGCGGTAAAACAACAAATTGAAGGCTTTGGTATGGCTTCCATAAAGAGTGGTGCAACTAATCCCCATCTTAGCGCCTATTTACTTACCTTGAATGAAAATTCCTTAGAAAATCTCATTCCAAAGGCATTAGATATGGAAAGGCTGCAACAAGGACTCCTTTTCTTACCACAACTCACAAATTTCATTCCTCACCCTACACACACTTTCCAAATCGATCACTTATGTCGACCAAATAGCACAAATCTTTCAAATTCCTATGGTCACCCTATACACAATAGTGTAAATTTTTCTCCTTACCCTTACGCAAATGAGCTAGGGAAGCCTAACATAAAAACTGAATTTAGTATACCTCCCATTCCTGAGCCATCAAGGGTACCTTCAGTATCTTTTAACATCGAGTGAAACTCTGAAAATAAGTGGCGCCCTAATCAAGCCAGTATGACAAGGAAATCTTCAGGAAGTCCACCTCCATACCAGAACTCTTCTTATCAGCACGAGGAAAGAAAGTACGGCAAACAAAAAGTACTTTTAAATAAGATCACCTGCAGCTACTGCAATTACAAAGGGCACACGTACGACGAATGACTAAAACACAAGAATACTTTTGTATTAACTGCAGAACAAAGGGGCATGATGCCCAATATTGTAAGAAAACTGTTAAAATACCACCCGAACATGTAAACACTAGCAACAATGTTCGGTGGGGACCTGCAAATCGAGAACCGAGAATTCACCATATACAAAACATGTGCGACTTTTGTGGTAGAAGAGGGCATACCGTGTCCACATGTCAGCAGAAGCGCCGATGGGAGGCCACACATTCGGGAAACGGCACACTGTCGACCGAAAAATCCCCGGCTCGACATTAAATAAAATCTCTCAAAATACGTCAGGGTGCTCTCAAACAGAAAAACCACATATGAGAGAAAACGTTTCAGTGGTAGAGTCACCATTAGATATAAGTAAATACACAGCCGTGCGGCTGATAGTAGACACTGGAGCAGAAGTAAGCTTGATCAAACAGAAAGCACTGGATACACCAGAACGGATAGAGCAAAGCTAAAAGGTGACTCTGAAGACCTCATTTGGAGAAGGAGAAACATTGGGTAACTGCCAAGGCAACTTTTTACTAAGCCGCAGTATCCCGTGTAAACTCCAGGTTATAGAAAATGACGCCCAAATTTCTCACGATTGGCTGTACGGCAATGGCTTTCTTGCAAAAAATTGCAATGTTGAAGGACCTAATAAATTACTCCGGTTTCCTCGCACGGAAACCAACCCTATTGATTTCACGGTACCTCTCGAAACATCCCTAGACAATGGAGAGGAAATACCAAGGGATCAACTGGAGGAGCAATTTAAATCACGGGCACCAGATAGCAAGAAAGCCTTACTTCAGCGATCTAATAGAATACACCCTCGATCTCAAATGGTACTAAGCATACCGTTACAAATAGACCAGGAAATGGTCTGTTTGTCTCAGGAGATTCAAGAACGAGTATTTGTCGCAAATTGCCCAGTTAGTCCCCATAAAAGTTTTATACAATTATCAGTTCTAAACGTAAACACGGAACCAATATTCCTAACGAGCTTAACGCTTACTCTAGTTCCAATTAATTCTTATAACGTACAGTATCTCCATTTACCCTTGGACGACATAAATACCCAAGGTTCTCAGAAAAAAGGTGGTCCACCTCTCCTTCCTGCATCAAACAAAAGCACACACAATGTCAAAAACAACAAGTCAAAATTCGATTCCAATCCACATTCAATAAACGTGAACCGCATTAAATATTATAATCAAAACAGACTTCCGGCTTTACGTGAAGAATTACTCTTGCATAAAAATTTAAGCCACGAAGAGAGAAAATCAATTCTGGAACTATGTTATGACTATAATGACCTTTTCCATCTAAAGGGGGACAAGCTAACGTAAACTAACTGTATAAAACATACCATTCTCACATTACATAATCAACCACCCATAAACCAGAAAAAGTATAGACTCGCAGAAACGCATCGGGCAGGCATAAATGAGCAAATTAAGGAAATGTTAGAAAATGACATAATCCAATTAAGTAAAAGCATGTGGAACTCCCCTCTACTAGTAGTTCCCAACAAAGCTGGACCTGACGGCAATAAACGTTGGCGAGTAGTAGTAGATTTCCGTAAAATTAACGCGAAGTCTAGAGGGGATGCTTTTCCATTACCTAGAATAGACGATATATTGGACCAACTGGGGCACTCCAGATATTTTAGTACACTCGATCTTGCAAGCGGGTATCACCAAGTACTTGTTGATCCAAAGGATAGACCCAAAACTGCGTTCAGTACCGCATATGGGCACTATGAATTTAAGAGAATGCCATTTGGCCTGAAAGGCGCGCCTACGACCTTCCAGCGATTAATGAATTACATTCTAATGGGTCTCCAAGGCTTAGAATACTTTGTCTATCTCGATGATATTGTAATCTATGGAACAAATTTACAAGATCACAACGAGAAATTGACTAAGGTATTCGACAGGCTCAGAGAACATAACCTTAAATTACAACCCGAAAAGTGTCAGTTCCTTCGCAGAGAAGTTATTTACCTTGGACACAAATGTTCAAATGAAGGAGCACTTCCAGACCCAGCAAAACGAGTTGTGTCCAAAATTTTCCTCAACCCCGAGCTGTTAGGCAAACTCAATCGTTCCTTGGGTTGGCTAACTACTACCGCAAGTTCATTCCGAACTTTTCAAAAATAGTCAGACCATTAACAAACCTGTTACGCAAAGATGTTAAATTTACTTGTACATCAAAGTGCCAAGATTCTTTCGAGGAAATTAAAAAGTCGCTGGTAAATCCTCCTCTCCTCACATATCCCGATTTTACAGAACCCTTTAATTTAACAACAGATGCTAGCAACAAAGCATTGGGAGCTGTCTTATCCCAAGGAGAAATAGGCAAAGACAAGCCAATAGTGTATGCAAGTAGAAGTTTAAATAAGGCGGAACAAAAATACTCCACAATAGAAAAAGAGTTACTCGCTATTGTATGGGCCAGCAGGTACTTCAGGTGTTATTTACAGGGCAGAACGTTCACGGTCTACGCAGACCACAAGCCCCTGAAAGGCGTATTCAATGTGAAAGACCCAACTATAAGATTAGTCAGATTTCACCATAAACTCTCAGAGTTTGACTACAAAATTGAATATAAGCCTGGAAAATATAACACTAATGCAGACGCGCTTAGTCGAATACCTACCCAATTAAACCAAGCAAAGCACTCTTCGTTCATTGTAGAAGCTCAGGTACATCACCGAGCCGATTCTGACATAGACGATTGTAGTTTCCCGTCATCATCAAATTCCAAACCAGCACACTGCCATGTTTTCCTAGAGCGGAATCAAAAGAGGCAGAAAATAAGTTGGAGGAAGTTATTCAATACCAAAAAACTCCTCAAAGAATTCAAAAACAATTAAAGCACTCCAAAAACAACTCAGCTGAAATCGATTCACCTAAAAGCAGCCAGTCTAAAAACAGTACATCTGAGCTAGGCAACTTACCTTCGAACAATCATTCATTGAATTCCCAGAATAAATCCCCTGAAATTATTTCAGAACCTGAAGAAATTCAAATAATTTTAAGGGACTACCATGACTCTACATTTGGTGGTCACCAAGGAGTTACTAAAGGTTACAAAAGAATAAAGAGAAAATATAAGTGGAGAAATATGCTTAGTTCCATCAGAAAATATATTCGTAGATGTACTAAATGTCAGAAAATTAAGGCAAGTCCAGAGTATCGTATTCCAATGGGCATAACAGATGCTGCCCTAATGCCATTCGAAAAAGTATGTTTGGATATCGTAGGTCCTCTTAAAGAAACCCATTCGGGGAAATAAATACATTTTGACTTTCCAAGACAATCTAAAGATATTCGTAGATTGTTATGCTTTGCCAAATGGCGAAGCGGACACGGTAGCAGGAATATTTTTCGACGAGATAATCACTCGTTACCGTATTCCTAAAAAATTAGTAACTGATCAGGGCTCCAATTTCTTAAGCGATCTTTTTAAACGTGTCTGTAATCTCCTTAAAGTGAAAAAATGCAGACTTCCGCTTATCATCCACAATCCAACGGCGCACTGGAACGAGCACACAGACCACTTGTGGAGTATCTAAGAGCCATTGTATCCGAAAATCCAAAGGTTTGGAATCGATTCCTGAGAACCGCGGCTTTCGTATATAATAATAGTCAACATGAAGGCACTAAGCTCATCCCAATGGACTGCCTATTTGGATTTACAGCGGATGTACCCACGAATCTAAGAAGAGAGCCAGAGCCAATATACAATCACGAAAGTTACTATCACCTTCTGAAATACAAATTACAGAAAACATATGCTATCGCTCGAAAAATCTACTTAACGCCAAAGAAAAGTCAAAGCAACACTACGATAAGCACGCGCGTCCAGTAACATTCAGACCAGGAGATAAAGTCCTATTAAAAAATGCAGCAAAAAAAAAACAGAAATTTTCCCAGATATGGCTAGGTCCATATCTCGCGGTACAAGTTTTTAACTCTGTTAATACTGTTATTCAAATCGGTAAACGAAGAGTAACAGTACATAATAACAGGCTGAAGCCATTTCACGAATAACGGCTAAGCCTTTAAAAACAAAAAGAGACAGAAAAACGAGGCAACAATTCTTAGTCAAGAATAAAAGGCAACCCAACATGCCCATTCAGTAAGAACACACAAAAAAAAGGGAGGAAGATTCATTAAAAAAAAGAAATCTGATAATTGGATTTTTATTCTGTAAATTTGACAATATATCAAATTACACCACATCATTTGAATTTCTTTTCCTCTTATTGGCATTTATATGCCTTAGCTTGTCAGATGCCAGCCTCTCAAATTTCCCTACGTAATTTGGTACGCCTACCCCTCGTGCCGAGGTAGGTTTATTTATGCCTCCAACAACAACAATAAAATGAAGAGCTATCTATCAAACTAATCGTTCAGAATTAAAGGACGCAATCAAACACCGAGCTGCCGGAGCTCCACAGGCAAATAGCCGGCAAAATTTGCCAATACCAACCCCCCCCCCCCCCCCCCCCCCCCCCTCCCACAATTCCGCCTAGTTTACGTCGTGCAGAGCCAAATTCAATGTCACGCACCCGCCATGTACAGGTGGTTTAACTAAGATTTCAATACAAATTGCAAATAATACAAAATAACTAGAATTACCTGTCTTTAATTTTAAATAAGTTCTCAACAACACCTTCTAGATAGTACAAAATAACAAGAAATATCTGACTTTAAGATGTAAATTCAAAAATATATATACATATATCCTTAATAAACCTGCACACATACATATTACAAATGTATAGCAAGGCTAATCTCTAATGTATATTTAGAATAAACCTGCACACATACATATTACAAATGTATAGCCAGGCTAATCTCAAATATATATCCTTAATAAACCTGCACACATACATATTACAAATGTATAGCCAGGCTAATCTCTAATGTATATCAAGAATAAATCTGCTTTTTGGAGACGCTTGAAGAAAGCAGTGGTCTCATTATCAAGCCGCTAGGCCTTGGCGCTGACGCCGAAGCCGTTTTGACAACCTCCTTCAACGTAGGATGTTGGCCTGGCCTCAAAGAAGTCGATTGAACATTACCTAAGGCTGCAGCCACAGATACTGCATCAACAGCTGTAGTCGTTGAAATTAATGTTTTATCCTCATTTTGAACAGCTACGGCAGTCCTCTCAATAGTCGCGTTTGAGTTCTTCTTCCTCCTACCATTTAATTTGGGGGGATCATCAGTCCCCTAGAATCGATGCTACTCGAGCTCATTGTGAGCGCGGCAGGGTAAATTGAATTTATTTTTTATTAACAATTTTTATTTTTCTTACTTCTGTCCAAAATAATTCATTAATCAAAGTATTCGACTACTAATTTGCACTAAAAAATTTTTCACTCTTGCCTCGTTGTCATGGCAACGACCGAAATTAAATTTAAATTCTTTAAACGTCAAAATATTTGTGATTTTTCATACAATTTTAAATTCTTTTTTATGAGTTTTTTCTACAGGATTTTCACCAAATACCTTGTGGAGCAACACACACACACACACACTTTTGATTACTCTTGCTTTTTCACTATTATTCCGGGTGATTTTTCGCTATTTCACGGAACTCAAAATGACACGTCCGGTCTCTGCGGGAATAATAATAATAGTTTTTTTTTATGTAAATAAGTCTCTTTTATTTTTGGCTCTGTGGCTCTTTTCAAAATCCTTAAACTAGGTGGCAAAAGGCTCTACAATGTGTAAAAAAGACAGACAATATTTAATCTAAAATAACACAAAATTGGTGAAAAGGGACAACGAGAACAAATTAGACACTAACAATAAATGAGAAAAAAATGAAACATTAAATTCTCAAAAGGGGCTGTATATAACGGATAACAAAAATTTTTAAAAATGCCTAAAATATGAGAAAACAAAAAAGTTATTACTTCTCCCAATTTTGACAATTGGGTAAGTGGCAGTTCCAAGAAGCTTCAATTTCCAAAATAATCTAATAAAAATATTTACCTAAACGAACGAATTTTCAACAAAAAAATTTTGTAATTTAGGGCCGAGACCGAAACCGAATCAAAGATAAATGACCGAACGAACGAACAAATTTAGCCGATACCGTTATAGACTCCCGCGCCTGTAGTATCGTAGACCTCTACAAACTGCCCTCATCAACCCTCCAGCTTAGCATTTCTAACAGAGTGCTTGTCCTTCCCACAGTACTTGCAACGATTCCTAAGTGGGGAGAAGCCCCGTGGACTAGTATTGCAAATGCTGTGGCTTGACATCACCAGCGAAAGACAAGCGCCCCGTCCTGCACCGACGATAGTGGTTGCCATGTGCAGTTGAATGTGTATGCGTTCGTTGCCAGATTTTCAGGACGTAACCGTCTCTTTAATCTGTCAACGAAGTGGCGCTTAAGTGCGTGTGTGTGGTGTTGTGGGTCAGTGTGCTGATTCCCATCTTCGACCCTCATGTAGTATAGGTGGATTGTAGATTTGGCCAGTGTCAACACAAAGCTAATCAGACAATTCACCCGACTACAAACCTTTGGCCCCCTAGAAACGATGTTCTAGTAATGCTGACATTCGGGCGGATCAACTGACACATATCGCGCACGAGTTCCATTAGATCTTGCAAAGCTGGTCAAGTAAAGAACCTGTGCAACAGGGTGCCTTCACCACCACAAACTGTGCAAATCCTCTGAACTCGGCGGGCAATATGTGACAACTGATTAGGATGCATAAGACTGTGATGCAGCAATTTGAATGGTACATCAGCATCTTTGTAACTAGAAGGATAGCTGTAGACTACTCTGCAAGTTATCCCTCCCATCACGCCCATATTCACCCCGAGGTGTGTTCGCCATCTGTTGTATCCTGTATACTCCGGAGGTCTTATTGACATAAGTACGTCACGGAGCACACGTGTTGTAATTGTGCTGAATGGTGTGTGTGTGGTGGTCTGTTCAGAACGAAAGCACGTTCTAACTTAGTGCCAGGGTCGCTGGTCCCAAGTTGGCGAAATCTCTCCCGCGCAGAAGCCGCCAGTTCGTGTAGTTGTGCAGTGTTAGTGTTTATTCGACAGTTTCCAGAGATATCAATAATATCTCCGAGAACCGTCAGTGTATGCGTGTCACCTTCAAAACCCCGAGCAATACTGAACACTGAATCTATTAATTCAGGATTAAACCTGATTGGAATTGACGCGAATTGCATGTACCGTAGAGCATTCCACTTAATGTGAAATGCTGACCTGATTCTTCCCCAGGTCTGAATCGTTGAGATTAGATCCTGTGGCCAGTCACGAGGATAAGGTGTTCGAACAGAGAGTAGGTAGTAATACTCCCCTATGCCGATCCCTCCAAGTACATTCACACATAGTTGAGAAATCAAGCTGTCTCTGTGGCAAAACACTCTTCGGAATGCACGCACTTGGAGACAACTTGATTTCGCAACCAAGTTAGTGAGACCTAATCCACCTATCTAGATTGGCAGACAGAGTGTCAAACCAGCCTTTTGGTTTGCAACGAAAAATGATCTAACGATTAAATAAAACCCAATCAGTCGTAAACTTTATAAATTATGTTCTTTATTCCTTGGTTGTTTACAAAATTCAAATCTAGACAGTATAGCTATACGAAATGCAATCCGCTCGAGACTCCTACGGCAACTAGACCCTCGTCTGCTCAACAACTTTAAGTGGTGTCCAACAGAGCTTTTTAAGAGAGCTTGGGTCAATCACAATGACTACATAAAACTTCTAAATATTGTCTTAACATGCCGCCCCTCTTGAAGTATATGAAAGGTACTTTAATATGAATTCAACAATTACAACTACGATTTTCACATGAATACAAATTTCGAAATCATTTAATTAACAAAAAAAAAAAGTAGTAAAAGCAAATTATGGTCATGATGTTACTCATCTACTGGTAGGGGTGCCAAGCGATGAATGGGTCACTTAAAGACTCCATTCTGAATTTTGATGTCCACCACTCGAACCGTCCTTCGCACTACAAACTTTGACCACTCTCAAAATCAACCATTGCTGTGACGGTACGTTGTCTTCAGCTATCAGGACCAACGTCCCAGCCTGGACGTCTTTCGAAGAAGCACTCCATTTGTAGCGGCTCTACAGCTCGAGCAGGTATTCCCGAGAAAACCTCTGCGAAAAATGTTGCTGGAGATGCCACCTTTGCAGGAAAGACCATTTGTTTTCTTTTACTTCCATGTTCGGCTCCGCGATGCAATTCATTGGAGCCCCAATTAAGAAGTGACCTGGTGTTAGAACTTTCAGGTCATTCGGATCTGTCGATAACGCAGAAATTGGCCTAGAGTTGAGTATCGCTTCTATCTCAGCCATCGTCGTCGTAAGTTCTTCAAAGGTCAGCAAGTTGTTTCCTAATGAGCGATAGAAATGACCCTTCGCGGATTTCACTGTTGCCTCCCATAGCCCTCCAAAGTGGGGAGAACGCGGCGGTATGTGATGGAACTGAATGTCATGCGAAGCGCACCATGAGGCGATTTTCCCTTGGGTTTGCTGCTGCAAGAATTTCTCCCGGGTTTCCGCCAACTCCCTTCGAGCACCAACGAAATTGGTCGCATTATCGCAGTACAAATGTTGACAGAGACCCCTTCGAGCTACGAATCGCTTGAGTGCCGCGATGAATGCATCTGACGTAAGATCCGAAACCACCTCCAGATGAGCCTCTTTTATCACAAAGCATACGAATATTGCTATATAGGACTTGTAAGGGCCCTTACCTCGAATTTTATGTGTAGTATATATTGGGCCGCAAACATCTGCTCCGCAATTTAAGAAGGGTCAAGCGATATTCACCCGGGCGGCTGGAAAATATCCCATTATCTGTTCTTTTAGCTTGGGACGATATTTGAAGCAATGCAGACACTTCTGCACTATTGATCTGCAGACGACTCTTGCGTTAATTATCCAAAATTTCTGCCTAACAGTGGCAACTAGAGCTTGAGACACAGCATGATAATTTCTAAAATGTAAATGGTTAATATAACTTTTAACGAAGGGATTATTCTTTGGGAGGAGAATGGGACATTTAGTTTCATATGGTATGTTCGCATTTTGCAAACGCCCTCCTACTCGCAAGAGCTTGACTTCGGTGTGAACATCAAGGAAAGGATTGAGTTTTTTGATGTTACTCTTACGGCTTATCTGATTTCCTTTGTCCAGCGCGTTTATTTCTTCTGCGAACGCTAACTGAATATTGTACACTATTCGCATAAAGGAACAATCGAGCTCTTGTGCTGATGGATCCCTTCCCACTATGGTTGTGTATGTCTTCTTCTGGCATCTTCGAACGAAACGAAGTACATACGCAAAAACTCCCCATGTTCTTATAAAGTCACTTCTGTTTGTATAAAGTGCAGCGAAATTTGGTGAAAGTGTTGTTAACAACGATACTTTGGTTGCTCTCTTTTCTGCTATGTTATTTCTTACCTTACGATAATTGGTTTTTGGCCACAACTCTTCTGTTTTGTAAAGAAAATCTGGTCCGCTGTACCAGATAGATTTCAACAATTGTTCGACGGTCGCTCCTCTTGAGATAACATCAGCTGGATTTGCCTTTGAATTAACGTGTCTCCAGCTCGCTGAGGTCGATAATTCTTGTATTCTGGATACACGGTTGGCCACGAAAGTTGTCCAAGTAGATGGATGAACAGACAACCAGTCTAGTACCACCTCCGAGTCAGTCCATAGATATATTTTGTCCACCGGATGAGATAAATTGTTAAGAATTTTCTGCAACAGTTCGACGAGGAGAACAGCAGCACACAATTCTAGCCTTGGCAACGATTAGCTTTTTACTGGGGCCACTCTCGATTTGGCACTCAATAAATTAACTGATACAGCATCGCTGTCGTTCGCTGACCGAATATATATACAGCAGCCATAAGCCCGCTCGGATGCATCTGCAAATCCGTGTATCTCTATTTGTTTCGTGTTTGCTAATGGCAGTACATTCATGCCTTGGGATACGAAGTTCTTTCAAGTGATTTAGTTGCCCCTTGTAAAGTGTCCAGGCGCTATGAAGATGGATGGGCAATGATTCATCCCAATTAAGTTTCAAAATCCACAAGTCCTGCATAAATATTTTCGCCTTTACAACAGTGGGATTTATCAATCCGAGAGGGTCAAATAACTGAGACATTTCTGACAGGACTGTGCGCTTAGTTATTTTTGCTGTCTTCGACAACTCTGGTACCGCAAATCGAATTTCGTCAAGAATTGGCTCCCAGACGATGCCTAGCGTTTTTATTACATCCGAATCATTAATGCGAAGTGGTTTTTCCCTTTGCGTTTCGTCGATTGTTCCGAGTATACTCATATCATTTGAATACCATGTTGTTAAATTAAATTGTGCAGACTTTAAAATGGTAGAAACTTCACGTTTAATTCGGTCAATCTCTTCTAATTTATCTGCTCCCGTTATAAGGTCGTCGATGTAAAAATCCTTCTTAATCGTATTAGCTCCCAAGGCATACAAATGCGAGCGCTGGTTGGCTAAATGGAGCAAGCAACGAGTAGCAAGATACGGAAATGAGGCGGTTCCATATGTTACTGTCTTTAATTTATAGGTTCGAAGCTCATCGTCCGGATTGTCACGCCATAGGATGCACTGATAGTAAGCATCGTTCTCCTCAATAAGCATTTGCCGGTACATCTTAGAAATGTTCGCTGTTAATGCGTACTTGTAATAATGAAAGCGAAGAACTATTGCGAACAAGTCGTCCTGCACTGCTGGTCCTTTCATCAGAATGTCATTCAACGAGCACTGCGATGAAGTCTTGCAACTGCAGTCAAATACAACACGTAATTTCGTGCTGGAAGAGTCAGGACGAAGAATGTACTGGTAAGGTGAGTGATATTGCACGGAGTGAAGATCTGAATGTCTCACCAATTCCATGTGTCCTAGGGACTCGTACTCCCTTAAGAACTCTGAGTATTGCGTCTTTATTGAAGGATTTCTATCTAGTCGTCTTTCCAGGCTGTAGAATCTCCGCTGTGCTATATCGCGGGAATGTCCTAAGGCAGTATGATTATGTTTAATTGGCAATTTCACCCGATATCTTCCATCCTCCATTTGAAGTACATTTTCAACAAATATTCGCTCGCACTCCAACTCTTCCTCTGTCCAGAGTGGGGTTTTAGCAACAATACTTTCCATAGCCTAAAATTGCAACTAGATTGTTGAGAGATTGGTCATCAGCGACTTGACGATCTTCTACAAGCTTGCAATGACGTTCACCAATTGGATTATTTTTGTCTTCGCCAGATACGATCCAACCAAATATCGTTTTTTGCATTTTGGACAAACCGTCTCCAAGATTTATCTGTCCAACTTGCAGCAAATCAAAATACAGCTCTGCACCTATTAGTAAATCTATCTCAGATGGTAAATTAAACACTGGATCAGCCAATTTAATGTTTGAGGGAATCTGCCAATTATCAATATCGATTTTTCTCCCAGGCTGTACACCAGTTATACTCGGCAATATTATTAATTCCACATCAGTTTGATACCCAATAAGTCGAGATTTTATAACTGACTGAGTTTTATATCGAACCATCCCACTTTCTTCTCCGATACCATTAAAACCTGAGTTGAGCTTAGCTCGCCTTAAACGTAGTTTTTGCGCCATGCTCTCAGTAACGCAACTGAGCTGAGAACCTGAATCTAGAACAGCCCGAATTGGCTGAAATTGGCCGGCAGCATCCTGAATGTTTACAATAGCTGTTGCCAATACAATTATCCCTCTCGTCTTAATGATAGTACTTCCAATCAATGATGCTTGGGAAGTGCATGTTCCTTTCATTGAAGAAGTATTGGTTGAAGTTTGTTGCGATGCTCCTGTGGAGCTATTAGTGGATTCGACAGCAGATGACGTAGACTGCTGATTTGTGGTAAATCGAGGCAGGAGAAAATAATGGGGCTGGGCACATGCAGAGCAACGACGGGCAGAGCACCTTTTGACCGAATGCCCTTTTACTAAACAATTAAGGCATAGTACCAGTCTTTTGACTTGATGAAAACGATCTAGGACAGATAGCTTTGCGAATTCCGAACATGAGCTGACGTGGTGACCGCTACGATTGCAGTAAGTGCACGAAATTTCTTTTATCGAGTTTTGTGTTACAGATAGAGTGGTGGGATTGTGTTTTCGAACGAGACGCGATTTGTTACGTAAACGATGATTGCTAGGCGCGCGACAATGACCAGTTTCTTCAAATTGTTTAGATTCACGAATTTCTAATTCTTGACATCTTCGACTAAGAATGCGAGAACAATCTGCCCAGTTGGAAAGGGAAGTATAGTCGATGGTTTCTTGCCACTTAACTTGGGTATCCATGTCAACCTTTCCCATAGCAAGATAGACGAGCATAGCATGAGCAATATTTTTATGATTTCCCAACGAGAGCATTGCATTTCGATGTGTATTAAAACTGTCCACTAGATTCCTCAGCTGAAAAGCGGAACCCTTTGATACTTTGGGATGTTCAAACAAGGCGGATATGTGTTCTTGGAAAATTAGGTTTTTGTTGTCAAACCTATCCGAAAGCCTTTTCAAAGCCTTGGGATAATTCGATTCAGATATATCAAATTCCTTCATGGCAGATAAGGCAGGACCAGATAAACTATTGATTAAATGATTGAAACGCTCAATGTCATTCAATGTCTCATTTTTATGAACTAACTTTGTAAACAGTCCGAAAAAATTGGGATACTCTGAATATTTGCCTGCAGAAGTGGGCAACTTCTGATTTTGCTAATATAATTGTGAGGTTAAAAAATTCGGAGGAATCCCAAATGATTAATTTAGAGTATCGCATGTCGTTGGTTTTAATTTAGCTATCAATGATAATATTTCTGACTTTGTGGCCACATATATTTCCTCGCTTTCTGACCTCATCGTTGCACTTGACACTAATTCATCAGATATATTTAATTGCTCGATGGATGCCGAAACGTTTAAAATTTGCTTAAAGTATAATTCTAAAATACCAAGCCTACATTCTAATTCAGTAAGAGATAATGAATCACCTTTATCGATTATCAGCTTCTTGATGTGTGTTATGCTGGATTTTGTGGCCGATCGAAGACTTTTAAATTCCGCTAACGCCTTTGATCTGATTTGTGCATCTTTTATAACGCTTCCGTCTGACCTCTCAAGTTGAATCAATTCTTTCGACTTATCCTTTCCGGCAGTATAACTGGTGTTGTCATCATGATTTCTAAGTGCTGACATTTTCCTAAATTGTTAGAAAAGTATGTATTTATCAGGTTCCTTCAACTTTCCTATCGAATTAAGATGTCAACTAGAAACAGTTGTTCCTACAATAACACACCTGTCACCAATAAATAATTTCCGATCAAATTGACAGTTGACAAACAACCCAGAATATTTGCTGCAGAAGAAATTATAAGTTGCTGGCGATGTTGCAGATGTGAAAGGAGCTTTTGCTTTTCACCACAGATTCCACACGAGAGGAGAAGTGTTACCGTTATTACGTTTTCTATCCCTTTAGAGCCTCCGACGATTGCTGAACGGTGATTTCCAGTACTGTCCGCGTGCACTAATTTCGAGTAATCTATTTGTTATTATATTTATTTTTCAACTATTTCACACACCGATAATCCACACCACTTTTTGTATCTATTTGTATAATTTTCACTGATTGGAATCTAAGGTTCCCGGGTTTCGGCAACATAATGTCAAACCAGCCTTTTGGTTTGCAACGAAAAATGATCTAACGAATAAATAAAACCCAATCAGTCGTAAGCTTTATAAATTATGTTCTTTATTCCTTGGTTCTTCACAAAATTCATATCTAGACAGTACAGCTATACGAAATGCAATCCGCTCGAGACTCCTACGGTCACTCGACTCTCGTCTTCTCAACAACTTTAAGTGGTGTCCAACAGAGCTTTTTAAGAGAGCTTGGGTCATTCACAATGATTACCTAACACTCCTAAATACTGTCTTAACACAGAGCGTGCTTTCAGCAACCCATCGTCTTCCGCACCAAAAGGCGTCTATCGCTTTTGCTTGAAGAAGACCTACGAAGCCTTCATCAAACGTCTCAGACTTTAGCAGATGAACGATGGACGAGGTAATCAAATAGTTTATCAAGACTGACTTACCCATTAACGATAATGGAAACAGTCGACTACGCCATGAGTTTACAGCTCTAGAGAGTTTCTCAAGAGCGATGCGGCTATTATTTGATTTACTCTCGCGTCCGATATACACACCTAAATACTCCAGGCAAGTATTAGTCCATTGGATGTTCAGTGGAGTATCTGTACGATCTCTCCACCTTCCACACCACAAGGCTTGACTCCTACTAAGGTTGATTTTAGCGCCCGCTATACGTTCGAACTGTTGGAAAACAACACGAGCGACCGAAAAAGCTTCATCTCTTAACACGAAAATAGACAGATCATCCGCATACGGCAACATAAGAGGCCTCACATTGTTATACGGCGGATGAACCGCATACTGTCCGAGCATTCGAGGAAGATTCAACAGTAGCGGCTCCAGCGAAAGATCATAAAGCATACCTGACAATGGACAGCCCTGTCTAATACCTGGATGAAACGAAATAGGAGCCAGAACTTGTCCTTGATGCTTAATCAAAATCGCTGAATCTCTATACAGTTTCCCGACGATATCGAGCCACCTGGCCGGAAACCCAAATGCCTCGAGGGCAGTCAAGAGATACTCGTGCGGGACATTATCAAAAGCCTTTTGCTGGTCAAGTGAAATCATGGCCATTTGTGTACCTGTCTGTTCATGGTAGGCAAACAAATGCTTGGCAACCACGATATTGTCGTAGATACTACGACCAGGTACACAATAGGACTGTTCCGGGTGTATTACGGAAGCAATCACTGAGCGGAGTATCGCCCCTAATGCTCTTCAAATCTCCCTTCTTTGGAATCAAGCGCATAACAGATCTCCTCCAACTAGAACGAAAGTCTGAATGTGTCTCAACCGCCGAATTGAAGACTTCCAAAAGGTCAGGAATTAATAAATCCCAGAAACGTATGAAGAATTCTGGAGTCAAGCCGTCATAACCAGGTGAAGTGTGTCGCCTTAGATCCTTTGTCGCAGCAATCATATCCACCAATGTGATTACTGTATCCAGGAGCTCCTTACTGTCTTCAGAGAAAGTGGGAATATTCTCAAGAAATTCATGAGTAGTCGAGGATGTTACCGACGTCGATTTAGAGTAGAGACTACTGTAGTAGTCTCGAATATTTTCTGATAGCTGTTGTCCGCTGAGGACTTGTCCAGATTCATCAATTATCCATTCGACCTCACAAGAAGCAGTACGATGTCTAGTCGCCTGAAAGAAATACTCGGTTGGAGAATCGCCTTCTCTGAGCCAGCGCGATTGGCCGCGTAAAACAAACTCCAAGCTGTGCTTGTAAATCTGTGTCACCAAGCGTTTCTTTATTCCATTGAAATAAAGAATCAACCCGGCTTAGTTGGGAGAAGAGCTGCCACTCGAGAGACATCGGCCGACAAGCTAGAAGCTTGATAGCCACTTCGATTGGAACTCGTCTCGATAAAAGACCCAATCTGGAGCTTTCCAACATCCCACCATTGACTAAGAAAAAGGAAAGTCAGCTTTCCTCTCTTGCCCATCATGCCAGAAATCAATGAGCTCATTGATGGACTGCTCGGAATTCAACAAATAGTTGTTGAATATCCAGTATGCAGTTCTTCTTTCAACTAGAGTTCTGGTCGCCACTACAAGATGATCGCTAACGGAACACACTTCATGAGTGACACCAACGAAATGTTCTAGTATTCCAGGTGAGACGTAAATTCTATCAATTCTGGAGCCTGCGAGACTTCCATGGATATTTCGTGAGACCCTAGTGTATGATCTGGTCGTAGGATGCATCCAACGATAGATATCCATGAGTCTGAAAACACCCACAAAATTCCTCAATCGAGTAGCATTAACAGAGCTGAACTCAACTCCAGAGTGCCGATCCATTGAGGGACTCAGAGTGCAGTTGAAATCACCTCCGAGGACAGTTTCGCCGCTAAAATTCACCAGACAGGACTCAACACTATCAAGAACTTGTCTTGTAATGTCCTGGTCATGAGGAAGGTACACGTTTTCTACCTTGACATGTTTGTCTTGAACGACAAAATCCAAGGAAGGAGCGAAGCCTTTGAAGGTATCTGCATAGACAGGAGACGATAGTGTAAATTTGTTGGATACAATCATTGCCACCCCTGAACCTCGGCGAGGCGCATGTGTGGCTGACATTGCATAGCCAGTGTGTAGATAAGCATAGGGCTCAAGTTGTGTATATGTGTCTTGAGTGAAATTCGTCTCCTGCAGAAGTGTGATATCTATATCGAACATTTTGACATGTTCGATAGTACTGTCTAATCTTGTATGAGTACTTAAACCCCCGGTGTTGAGAGAGCCTATCTTACATATTCAAAGAGATAAGAAGCTCAAACGATGATGGTACGACGTCTACGGACGAGGAGAATCGGCCAAGGCATGCTCCTGAATCAGCTCCTCCACCCTCCTATGGAGACGATCCAAGCGAGCTACATCGTTGTACTTCCCCCTTTTCTTCGAGCCCTGTTGTAGAAATAGAAGCTGAGGAAGTAACAGCTCTGGCCTCTCCAGCTCCCGTAGAAGAATACTCCAGATTTTACCTGAATTCTTCTTGTACCGGAGCTGGCCAAGAATGCTACGAATTTTCTCCCTAGGAAGGGCTTCCATCCCCTTCGAGACCTCAAATTGGCTACCAGTCGAAATGGCGCTACCACACGACTCGTAGCCACTGAAGCTCGAGAGACCGGTCTCATCCAAACCGGTCATTTCGCAGTCCGAAAGCTTTTCGAGAGATGCTTCCGCCTCCCTCACAACAACCTTCGAACCGCGAGCTCCACTATCGTCCTCCTCCGAATGGGGCCGTTTTGGAGCGACTGGCTTTGCTGGCTCTGGAGGAGGCAGCATGGCCCGGTCTACCTTCGTCTTCGTCCTCCTCGTCCTCTTTTTCTTGCCTAAATGGCTACTCGACTCCTCTTCAGAAGTAGCCGTGTTTTCACGTGCCGACGTGGCGCCGTTTACAGCCATTATTATTTTTGCCTCTAGGACTACTTCAGGCACTTTAACCACTGGCTGCTCCGAAACAACAGGTTGAGTGCCGGCCGAAGGCTCCTTCTCCAGATCCACTACTGTAGTAGTGGCTTCCTTCGAAGGAAACCTCGGTTCAGCCTTCTTCCCGGTTCTTCTGGGGCAGTCAGCAATAAAATATCCAGTGCCTCGAGCCGGAGAAACTCAGGTAAAAGCCCTTTGGAAGCGTACATACCTTACTCAAGGTAATGGACGCCTCCCGGCTGGTAGCGAAGATATCCCGCCCGAGGCCCTCGTCCCCAATTTTTAAGGGAATGGCACGAACGTTGCCATGAACTTTCCCAAATCTTCCCAAGAAATTTAGGAGGTCTTCATGGCAACCTCGAATAGGGACCCGTGAAAACATGACTCGTGTGGGCTTTTCCCTGAGTAGGAATGGCATAAGGTATCTACCATCCACCTCGATGCCCCCAAGCTAAAGCTTGGTAGCACTCTCGAGGGTCGTGGTGTATACATCAACCATTCCCCCAGCTATTATCCCCATGGAAAGTAGCTGCTCACGGGAGATGACCTGGAAGATCGCTTTTAGGTATGCGCTCTGAGGACATCTATTGATGTGCTCTAGCTGCATACCGTAGCTCTCATCCTGCCACCTCCCGTCGAAAAAAGCCTGCAGACCCGCACCGGTCTTAGGCCGAGGCTTACTTGCGTCCGATGGCGCTGGACTATTGAACTATTCTGGGAACTGCCACTTACCTGAGCATATGAGATCCCTGACACTAATGCCGTGGATCGTCGTGCTGCTGCTGGTCCTGCTGGTACTCTTGGCGGCTTATTGGAGACGCTTGAAGAAAGCGATGGTCTCATTATCAAGCCGCTAGGCTTTGGCACTGACGCCGAAGCCGATTTGACAACCTCCTTCAACGTAGGATGTTGTCCTGGCCTCAAAGACGTCGATTGAACATTACCTAAGTTTGCAGCCACAGATACTGCATCAATAGCTGTAGTCGTTGAAACTAATGCTCTATCCTCATTTTGGATAGCTGCGGCTGTCCCCTCAATAGCCGCGTTTGAGTTCTTCTTCCTCCTACCATTTAATTTGGGGGGATCATCAGTCCCCCTAGAATCGATGCTGCTCGAGCTCATTGTGAGCGCAGTAGGGTAAATTAAATATATTTTTTATTAACAATGTTTATTTTTCTTACCTCTGTCCAAAATAATTAATTAATCAAAGTATTCGACTACCAATTTGCACTAAAATTTTTTTCACTCTTGCCTCGTTGTCATGGCAACGACAGAAATTAAATTTAAATTCTTTAAACGTCACAATATTTGTGATTTTTCTTACAATTTTAAATTCTTTTTTATGAGTTTTTTCTACAGGATTTTCACCAAATACCTTGTGGAACAACACACACACACAATACTTTTGATTACTCTTGCTTTTTCACTATTATTTCGGGTGATTTTTCGATATTTCACGGAACTCAAAATGGCACGTCCGGTCTCTGCGAGAAAAAGTGCAGGTGCTAGGTATGTGCCATTCATGTCTAGGAGGCTCTCCTAGGCATGTGTGACGAAGCGTTGTACAACAAGTGGTGCACCATTACCCACCGTTGCGGTATTAGTTTAGCCACCGTGGAACTTTAGTACAGTACTAACAGGTTTTCAGCATTAAGCGGTGTGGATAGTGTGTTTTGTTTGTGATGTGTTTTGTTTGTTTTTGTTAGTAAAGCTTTCTATATTTATGTCTAAGTCGTTCGTTCTGTAGGCATTTATTTACTAGACTTAAAATATTGTAAGGAGAATTACTCAAGCTAGACTCGGATAAATGTCAACTGGCCTTCTTATCCAGTTATTGGTTCTACTATGTTCGTTCATATATTTCATTTTATTCAAACATTTCCCCGTTCAGATTCGAAAAATGTGGTAAATTGAATCTTATAAGATTTTAATGTGCTTATCAAAATTAATCGCATTGGTGAATTAATACCACTTTCCTACTATACAAAGCACTAGGAAAAATGTCAACTGGCCTTCCTATCCGGTTATTGGTTCTAGTATCTACGTTCATAGATTACATTTTATTCAAATATTTCCCCGTTCAGGTTTGAAAAAATGTGGTAAATTGAACCTTATAGGATTTTACTGTCCTTATCAGAATTATTCGCGTTGGTTAATTGATACTACTTCCCTACTATATAAAGGACTAGGAAAAATGTTAACTGGCCTTCCTATCCAGTTACTGGTTGTACTATGTATGTATGTTTATAGATTTTATTTATTACAAATATTTCCCCTTCAGGTTTGAAAAGATGTGGTAAATTGATCCTTATAGGATTTTAATGTCCTTATTAAAATTATTCACGTTGGTTAATTGATACTCTCTACTATATAAAGGACTAGGAAAAATGTCAACTGGCCTTCTTATCCAGTTATTGCTTCTACTATGTGCGTTCATAGATTACACTTTATTCAAA
Source organism: Dioctria linearis (assembly GCA_963930735.1). Taxonomy (NCBI): domain Eukaryota; kingdom Metazoa; phylum Arthropoda; class Insecta; order Diptera; family Asilidae; genus Dioctria; species Dioctria linearis. The sequence continues at coordinate 158,069,900 of OZ005742.1, read as the reverse complement.
TATTTCCCGTTCAGATCCGAAAAAATGTGGTAAATTGAACTTTATAGGATTTTAGTGTTCTTATCAAAATTATTCGTGTTGGTTAATTGATAGCACTTCTTTAATATATATAAAGGACTAGGAGAAATGTTAACTGGCCTTCTTATCCAGTTTAAAATCCAATAGATTTAAATGTCCTTATCAAAATTATCTCAACATTATTAAGGACGAGGATTAAAGTGAACTGGCCATCCCATCCAGTTATTGCTCCTATTATATGTGTTTTCAGATTGCGTTCTATTCAGGAATTTAACTGTTTTGGTTTGAAAAATTATGGCAAATCAAGTCTCGTATGATTTTAATGCCCTTATCGAACTATTCTTGTTTGTTGGTTGATATTGTATCCTTACAAGGTCAACTGGTCGTCCCATCCAGTTATTGTTACTACCTTGTGTGTTCATATATTACTCCTTATTCCTATTTTGATTCAAGAACCTGGTAAATTGAACTTTTAGGGATTTCAATGTTGTAATCAAAATTATTTTCGTTGCTTGAGTGAACAAACATTTTTATTGAATTAAGGACTAGTAATAATTTTAACCAGTCATCCTGTGCTGTTGCTCCATTGATGTACGTTCGTGGCACAAAACCATTGCAAAAAAGTGCAGGTGCTAGGTATGTGCCATTCATGTGCACCACTTGTTGTACAGCGCTTCGTCACACATGTCTAGGAGAGCCTCCTATGAACATACATACATAGGAGAGCCTCCTAGACATGAATAGCACATACCTAGCACCTGCCCTTTTTTGCAATGTTTTTGTGCCAATAATAATAATTTTTTTTTATGTATATAAGATCTTTATTAAACGTTATAAATTGACTCTTAAAATTAAAAAAACAAACAAAAAGTGGCTCTGTAAAAAGGAGAAAAGGCTCTAACTGACTAATATAAAAATAACAATATACAAGTCAATAGGGACAACAAGATAAACTAACATTTAAAGGCACAAAGAAGCACAAACTAAAACAATGTTCTCAAAAGAGACAATATATACGGTTACAAAAATTTTGGAAAATGCCTAAAAGATGAAAAACAAAAATTTTTGCACTTGTGCCTATTTTGACAATAGGGTAAGTGACAGTTCCAAGGAGTTCCAAATTTCCAAAATAAACTAATAAAAATTTCTCTAAATTTCAACATAAAATTTTGTAATTTAGAACCGAGACCGAAACCGAGTTAGAAAAAAGAAAAATCGAACAAACGAAAAAATTTAGCCGGTAACGTTATAGAGTCCCGGAGAGCAGCCTGTAGTTTCGTAGACCTCTAAAAACTGCCCCCATCATCCCTCCAGCTTAGCATCTCTAACAGAGTGCTTGTCCTTCCCACAGCACGTGCAACGATTCCTAAGCGGGGAGAAGCCCCATGGATTAGTGTAACAAATGCTGTGGCCTGATATCACCAGCGAAAGACAAGAGCTCCATCCTGCACCGACGATAGTAGTTGCCATGTACAGTTGAATGTGTCTGCGTTCTTTGCCAGGTATTCGAGACGTAAACGTCTCTTCAACCTGTCAACGAAGTGGCGCTTAAGTGAGTGTGCGTGGTGTTGTGGGCCAGTGTTCCGATTCCTATCTTCGACTCTCATGTAGTACAAGTGAATTGTAGATATGGCGAGTGTCAACACAAAGCTAATCAAACAATTCACTCGACTACAGACCTTTGGTTCCCATAGAAACGATGTCCTAGTAATGCCGGGATTCGGGTGGATCAACTGACACATACCGCGCACGAGATCCATTCAATCTTGCAAAGCCGGACAAGTGAAGAACCTGTGAAACAGGGTGCCTTCACCACCACAAACTTTGCAAATCCTCTGAACTCGGCGGTCAATATGTGACAACTAATTAGGATGCATTAAACTGTGATGCAGCAATTTGAATGCTACATTAGCATTTTTGTAATTAGAAAGATAACTGTAGACTACTCTGCATGTTATCCCTCCCATCACGCCTACATTCCTCCCGAGGTGTGTTCGCCATCTGATGTATCCTGTAAACTGCGGAGGTCTTATTGACATATGCACGTCACGGAGCACACGTGTTGTAAGTATACTGAAAGGTGTGTGTGGTGGTCTGTTCAGAACGAAAGCATCTTCCAACTTAGTGCCAGGGTCACTGGTCCAAAGCGGAATCTCTCCCGCGCAGAAGAAGCCAGGTCGTGTAGTTGTGCAATGTTTGTGCGTGTTTATTCGACAGTTTCCAGAGATATCAATAAAATCTCTGAGAACCGTCAGTGTATGCGTGTCAGCTTCAAAACCCCGAGCATTACTGAACACTGAATCTATTAATTCAGGATTAAACCTGATTGGAATCGACGCGAATTGCGTGTACCGTAGAGCATTCCACTTAATGTGAAATGCTGGCCTGATTCTGCCCCAGGTCTGAATCGTTGAGATTAGATAATGTGGCCAGTCACGAGGATAAGGTGGTCGAACAGAGAGTAGGTAGTAATACTCCCCTATGCCGATCCCTCCCAGTACATTCACCCACAGTTGAGAAATCAAGCTATCTCTCTGGCAAAACACTCTTTGGAATGCACGCACTTGGAGACACCTTGATTTCACATCCAAGTTAGTGAGACCTAATCCACCTATCTTGACCGGCAGACAGAGCGTGCTTTCAGCAACCCATCGTCCTCCGCACCAAAAGGCGTCTATCGCTTTTGTTTGAAGAAGACCTACGAAGCCTTCATCAAACATCTCAGACTTTAGCAGATGAACGATGGACGAGGTAATCAAATAGTTTATCACGACTGACCTACCCATTAAGGATAATGGAGACAGTCGACTACGCCATGAGTTTACAGCTCTAGAGAGTTTCTCAAGAGCGATGCGGCTATTATTTGATTTACTCTCGCGTCCGATATACACACCTAAATACTTCAGGTAAGTATTAGTCCATTGGATGTTCAGTGGAGTATCTGTACGATCTCTCCACCTTCCACACCACAAGCCTTGACTCCTACTAAGTTTCATTTTGGCGCCCGCTATACGTTCGAACTGTTCGAAAACAGCACGAGCGACCGGAAAAGCTTCATCTCTTGTCACGAAAATAGACAGATCATCCGCATACGCCAACATAAGAGGCCTCACATTGGTATACGGCAGATGAACCGCATTCTGTCCGAGCATTCGACGAAGATTCACCAGTAGCGGCTCCAGCGAAAGATCATAAAGCATACCTGACAATGGACAGCCCTGTCTAATACCTCGATGAAACGAGATAAGAACCAGAACTTGTCCTTGATGCTTAATCAAAATCGCTGAATCTCTATACATTTTCCCGATGATATCGAGCCACCTGGGCGGAAACCCAAATGCATCGAGAGCAGTCAAGAGATACTCGTGCGAGACACTATCAAAAGCCTTTTGCTGGTCAAGTGAAATCATGGCCATATGTGTACCTCTCTGTTCATGGTAGGCAAACAAATGCTTGGCTACCGCGATATTATCGGCACTACGACCAAGTACACAATAGGACTGTTCCGGGTGTATTACCGAAGCAATCACTGAGCGGAGTATCGCCCCTAATGCTTTGCAGACGATTTTGTAGTCTACATTGCATTGGGTTACTGGCCTCCTGTTCCCCATCCTCTGCAAATCTCTCTTCTTTGGAATCAAGCGCATAACATATCTTTTCCAACTAGAACTAAAGTCTGAATGCATCGCAACCGCCGAATTGAAGACTTCCAAAAGGTCAGGAATTAATAAATCCCTGAAACGTATGAAGAATTCTGGAGTCAAGCCGTCATAATCAGGTGAAGTGTGTCGCCTTAGATGCTTTGTCGCAGCAATCATATCCTCCAATGTAATTACTGTATCCAGAAGCTCCTTACTGTCTTCAGAGAAAGAGGGAATATTCTCAAGAAATTCCAGAAATTCATGAGTGGTCGAGGATGTTGCCGACGTCGATTCAGCGATTCAGAGTAGAGACTACTGTAGTAGTCTCGAATATATTCTGATAGCTGTTGTCCGTTGAGGACTTGTCCAGATTCATAAATTATCGATTCGATCTCACAAGAAGCAGTACGACGTCTAGTCGCCTGAAGGAAGTACTCGGTTGGAGAATCGCCTTCTCTCAGCCAGCGCGATTTACCGCGCAGCACAAACTCCAAGCTGGGATTGTAAGTCTGTGTCGCCAAGCGTTCCTTTATTCCATTGAAATAAAGAATCAACCCCGGCTGAGTTGGGAGAAGAGCTGCCACCCGAGAGACCTCGGCCGACAAGCTAGAAGCTTGATAGCCACTTCGATTGAAACTCGTCTCGATAAAAGACCGAATCTGGAGCTTTCCAACATCCCACCATTGACTAAGAAAAGGAAAGTCAGCTTTCCTCTCTTGCCCATCATGCCAGAAATCAATGAGCTCGTTGAGGAACTGCTCGGAATTCAACAAATAGTTGTGGAATATGCAGTATGCAGTTCGTTTTCAACTAGAGTGCTGGTCGCCACTACAAGAAGATGATCACTAATCGAACACACTTCATGAGTGACACCAACGAAATGTTCTAGTATTCCAGGTGAGACGTAAATTCTATCAATTCTGGAGCCTGCGAGACTTCCATGGATATTTCGTGAGACCCTCGTGTTTGATCTAGTCGTAGGATGCATCCAACGATAGATATCCACGAGTCTGAAAACACCCACAAAATTCCTCAATCGAGTAGCATTGACAGAGTTGAACTCAACTCCGGAGTGCCGATCCATTGAGGGATTCAGAGTGCAGTTGAAATCACCTCCGAGGACAATTTCACCGCTAAAATGCACCAGACAGGACTGAACACTATCAAGAACTTGTCTTATAATGTCCTGGTCATGAGGAAGGTACACGTTTACTACCTTTATGTTTTTGTCTTGAATGACAAAGTCCAAGAAAGAAGCGAAGCCTGGGAAGATACCTGTATAGACAGGAGACGATAGTGTAAATTTGTTGGATATAATAATTGCCACCCCTGAGCCTCGGCGAGGCGCAGGTCTGGAAACATTGCATAGCCAGTGTGTAAATAAGCATAGCGCTCAAGTTGTGTATACGTGTCTTGTGTAAAGTTCTTCTCCTGTAGAAGCGCGATGTCTATATCGAACATTTTGACATGTTCGATAGTGCTGTGTAACCTTGTATGTGCACTTAAACCCCCGGTGTTGATAGAAACTATCTTCCACATGCAAAAAGACGCAAAGCTCAAACGATGATGGTACGACGTCTACGGACGAGGAGAGTCGACCAAGCGATGCTCCTGCATCAACTCCTCCACCTTCCTATGTAGTCGTTCTAACCAAGCAACATCGTTGTACTTCCTCCCCTTCCTGGACTCCTGTTGTAGGAGTTGAAGTTGAGGAAGTAACAACTCTGGCCTCTCCAGCTCCCTTACAAGAATACTCCAGATTTTATCTGAATTCTTCTTCTACAGGAGCTGGGCAAGAACTTCGGAGATCTTCTTCCTAGGAAGGGTCTTCATCCCCTTCGAGACTTCAAATTGGCCACCAGTCGAAATGATGCTATCACACGACTCGTAGCCACCGAAGCTCGAAAGACCAGTCTCATCCAAGCCGGTCATGTCGCAGTACGAAAACTGCTCGAGAGATGCTTCCACCTCCCTCACAACAACGTTCGAAGTGCCAGCTCCACTATCGTCCTCCTCCGAGTGGTGCCGCTTTGATGCGACTGGCTTTGCTGGCTCTGGAGGAGGTAGCATCACACGGTCAACTTTCTTCCTCCTCGTCCTCTTTTTTTTCACTACTTGGCTATTCGACTGCTAGTCGGAAGTAGCCGTGTTTTCACGTGCCGACGTGGCGCCGTTTACAGCCATAACTGTTTTTGCCTCTAGGACAACTTCAGGCACCTTAACCACTGGCTGCTCCAAAATAGCAGGTTGAGTACCGGCCGAAGGCTCCTTTTCCAGATCCACTACTGTAGTAGTGGCTTCCTTCGAGGGAACCCTCGGTTCAGCCTTCTTCCCGGTTCTCCTGGGGCATTCAGCAATAAAATGCCGTACCAAATGGCAAGCATGGCATTTCGCTTCGGTGCCCACGTCTATCCAGTGCCTCGAGCCGGATAAGCTGAGGTAAAAGCCTTTTGGAAGCGTTCATCCCTTATTCAAGGTGATGACGCTTCCCGGATAGTACCGAAGATACCCCGCCCGAGACCCTCGTCACCAATTTTTAAGGGAATGGCACGAACGTTGCCATGAACCATCCCAAATCTTCCCAAGAAATTTAGGAGGTCTTCATGGCAAGCTCGCATAGGGACCCCTGAAAACATGACTCTTGTGGCTTTTCCCTGAGTGGGAACGGCACAAGGTGTCTACCATCCACCTCGATGCCCTCAAGCAGTGGGAACGGCACAAGGTGTCTACCATCCACCTCGATGCCCTCAAGCATAAGCTTGGTAGCACTCTCGAGGGTCGTGGTGTACACCTCAACCATTCTCCCAGCTATTATCCCCATGGAAAATAGCTGCTCACGGGAGATGACCTGGAAGATCGCTGTTAGGTATGCGCTCTGAGGACATCTATTGATGTGCTCGAGTTGCAAACCGTAGCTCTCATCCTGCCACCTCCCTTCGAAAAAAGCCTGAAGACCCGCACCGGTCTTAGACCGAGGCTCACCTGCGTCCAATGGGGCTGAATCCTTATTGAAACTGCCACTTACCTGTTGAGCATAAGAGATCCCTAACTCTACTGCTGACAGACTTCGATGTCCTGGCGACGTTCTTCTCCTGTGGAAATAACTTCAAATTTTGAGGTTTGGCCTCTTCAATTGAGCCCTTTATGACCTTTTCTGTTGACCATTTTATATTTTCCTTGGAACAGGAACAAGAAAATTTATTTTTCTTCTTTCTTCTTTGACTTGAATTGAGGGGATCATCTGCCCCCCCCCCCCGAATCACTGCTCGTACTCATTTTGAGTGCGGCAGAGATGCTGTATGACTTATTTAATATAAATATATTTTTATATTTTCTTTTTTTATTTAAATACTTTAATTTTTTTATATTATTTTATGTTTTCACTTTCCCAAATTAATTTAATTCATCACTACAAATTTTTTTATGGTTGCGATGTTGTCATGGCAACGACAAAAAATAATTAAAATTGAGGAACTGTCACGAGTTTTTTATATTTCACAACTATTTTATTCAATTTTTTATTAGTTTTTTTTATTGAAATTCATGTAGTTCACTACACTTTAACGATGTTAGCTATACACTCGCACACTTGCACACGTTTTACACCTTTTTTCTACCTTATCTTCCTACTTTTTTACTATTCCTCTTGGAGCTAAGATTTACACGTCCGGTCTCTGCGATAATAATAATAATAATAATAATTTATTCATTATGGTTATGTACACAAGATTTACAATCTTATATCGTACTAAAAAGAAGGTATAACTATAAAAGTGATGATATAAAATCCGAGAGAAATAGATTCAATAATTGACTGAAAGCAAGTAACAAAAAGTAAAGGTAAAAGAGATTCAATGTTGTAATAACGAAATAATGATATAAAATGAATTTACATCCGTTTGATACTAATTTTACATTGGGAAGTATTCTTAGCTGAATTAACTTATCCTAATAGTTGAGAGATGAAAAAGAAATAGAAATGACAGACTAATATGTAGCGATGCAAAAAGAAAAAGAAATAGAAATGACAAATTAATATGTTGCAATGCAATATATTCTTTCTTACTATCTTTCAATATCATGACAGATCCAATATTCTTTTTGAAAGCAGCGACAGAGCCCCTAAGCTGAATACGAGCAGGAAGTGGATTCCATAGCCGCGCAGTCTGCACAAGATAGGAACCTTCCATCACTGTTTTGTGAAAACGCAGAATTATTTGGTTTAAGTTTCGTTGTGAGGTTGCAAACACCAAATTTTCTTTGAGGTAATCAGGATTGCCCTTGTAAATCAAACTGTGCATAAATACTTTACGTTTTAAATAAGTATCAATGGAACAACCCAACAGCCTAAACTTAAAGGGTGAAACATGATCATATCTGCGAAGATTAAAGATGAAGCTGATGCAACTGCTAAAAGCCACTTTAACCCCGCGCTTACAGTTGCTGTCCAAATTCGTGTATACCAGACTACCATAAGTAAAATGAGGTACTATTAGCGCCCTGACCAATTTCAATTTCATATCAAGCGAGAGAACTCGAGCAAAAAGCCAAGCCTCCGAAACCCAGTATAAATTTTGCTTAGCATCAGGTTGACATTTTCACAACATTTCATGTCATCGGTTATCACCACTCCAAGATTACCAACTTTGCTTAGAATAGGTAGTATAGCACCATTACAATGTATTGGCGGAATTTCTGATTTACACAAGGGACCACTGTAAAACGAAATACACTGGGACTTGGATGAGTTAAGTAATAATCCAGAAGTCCCATAGGCCTACTCAAATACAACTGTATGTCATCCGCATACAAGTGCACTTTAACATCTCTTACCACTACAGGAAGGTCGTTAATAAATAAACTAAAGAACAATTGGCCCAAAACTTACCCTTGCGGTACACCCTTTGATAGCTTTAACGCACCAGATAATCTACTACCGATTTTAACATCTTTGGATCTATCAGAAAGGAAACTTCCTAGTAGAGTGGTTGCAGACCCGCTAAAATTAAAAGCAGTAGAAAGTTTTCGAAGATAAGTTACGTGATTAACACAATCAAAAGCTTTAGAAAAATCCAACAGAAGAAGAACACTAAAGAGATTTTTATCAAATGCAGCTCTTAAATCAGTAGTTATCTTCAGGAAGGCTGTTTTACAGCTATGGTAAGATCTACAACCAGATTGCCATTTAGTTAAAAGCGTATTGTCATCTAAAAACCTCTCGAGTTGGTTGTACATAAGCTTTTCCAAGATCTTGCCCAGAAAACAGATGAGACTAATTGGTCGGTAATCACAGAGTGCTTCTGGCTGTCGTTGCTTTGCTACCGGGAGAACTGTAGCTACTCTCCAGCTGTAAGGGTAATAGTAATACGTAATGCAGGAATTAAAAATATAAAGGATATTGGGATGAATAAGAGGGAGTAGAAGTTTGATAAATTGAAGGGTAAGTTATCTGGACCGCTCGCATCAGACTTAATAGAATGTACAGCTTTGAGCATATCTTCCAGAGTTACATTGCGGAAACTAAACTCACTTAAGCGCTGATTATTGAATGAAACAATGGCTGTTCTAGTATCGGGGTCAATATACTGTCGAGTAGGCAGATTAACATTAACAGAGGATATGAAATATTGATTAAGATCATCTGGGTTAACACTACACTCATTAACATCATTACCACTAACACCAAATCGACGCAAATTTTTCCATATAAATTTTGGTTGAAAGGCAGGGTTAAGCTTAGAGCCATAGGATAAACGCTTTGACTATCTGCTAGCTAAGGTAACTTTGTTACTAGCAATTTTATATAAATATTTCAAACGGTCAGTATTGAACCTTTTATATCGCCGGTATAAGTACTTACGCTCAGCAATAAGAACACTTACTTCTCTAGTGATCCACGAACAGCCGCCATAGCGTTTCCGTCTGGTAATCACAGGTACATATTTATCATGGAGATAGCTGGCTAATGAAGTGAAAATTTTCACCTGTTCATCCACAGATGGGCAAATATATATATCATTCCAGGGTAGAACAGGGCATTCTTCAAACAAACTGTGTACATTTATATTGTGATAGTCACGATACGTAAAACTATTGCAGATACGGGTAGAGTGCAAGGCAATATCATAACATAAATAAAGTATGTCATGACCGAACAGACTGGGCGGACTAATTTTGTTGTGAATCAGCACTTTACTAGTATCAGCTGACATTAGAACATCTAGCTGTGATGGATTGGAGGTGTGAAAATATGTAGGTAATGAGTTTATTACTTTTAAGTGAATCGACTGAATACAATTTAAAAATTGGAGAGATACGAGATCACTGCGGAGGATATACACATTAAAATCACCACCTACTATTACATAATCGTAACGCTGCGTGGCTGACAACAATGCATGCTCAAACTCACTTATGTTGCTTTCACTGAAATTATTTGGTGGACAATATGCAGCTGCCAAAACACACTTCTCTACCCTGGTATTTAACTGAACACAAATGAACTCTACACCGCCACTGACAGAAACCTTAATTAATTTTGACTCAAAACACATTTTAATGTATAACGCCACACCTCCGCCAATACGATTTATTCTATCATTGCGAAATAACCTAAAGCCAGGAATCGATACCATAGCGGATTGTATGCTATCATTCAACCAAGTTTCAGATACAAAGATTGCGTGAATTTCACTGCTCAGCAACCAATTACTAATTTCTGAGATTTTATTTCGGGTGCTCCTCGCATTGATAGAAATTATTTTCAATCCTTCAGCCTGCTTACAAAAAAATTTCAGCAAAATTCCTAACCCGTCCAAAACTTGCACCGAATCAGCCAAGCTCGCTATCGCCGGAGGATATAGTAGTATCGATGAAAGAACAATTGCAATCACCAAGCTTAAAAGAGTAAAATAAGAAGTAACAAAATACTAGTTTAGCTAAAAAGAGTTCATTGAAAATTATTATATAGTCAATATACTGCAAAATATGTCTAATACCCTGTATATTAATGTACATTATTTTCATTTTATCATTCACCCATTCTATCCAGCTCCGCTCACACTGGGTACTACATTACATAAATTCATTGTTTGATGCAACTGCTCCCTGCTAGTGATTTTCAATGGGATGTCTTCCCTGCACTTTTTAATAAACAAAAAACCATTTCTGCTAAAAGTCGAATAAAGTTCTTCAGCATCACGATATCGTAGACCTTCACGTAGAAGCGCATTATTACGCGGGGTAAGACTCTCATGAGCAACCTGTGAACTATCCAGCATAAAGCCATGCAGTTGGGACAACTTAACTTTGCTCGACCAAAAAGCTGACAGAAAGGCACGCTGCTCAGCATGCCGAGATAAACGTACTAATATCAAGCTGTTTTGATCTTTTGAAGCTGATTTAGGCTTTAATCGAAAAGAGTCCATATGAGGCGTTAAACTCTGGTTAATTACTGAAGCAATATTTTTGATTATGTCATTGGGTTTTTCACCAGTGTGATAGGGTACCCCTCGGATGATGACAGTACTCAAACGCTGCACTCTGTGAATCTCCTCAATGTGATTATGGCCTACTCTGCTGGTTTCATGCAAATTTTCAAGAGAAGCTTCACATCGTAAAATCCTATCATTGACGCTGCCCACCACACTATCAATCTTGGCCATAATTTTTTTCTCCAACCGCTGCAGAAGACCGTTTATTTTGCCGACTATGCCAGATTCCATCCGTGCTATGAGATCGCTTGCAGATGCCAGATCAGTACATTCACCGAGCAATGCTGTATTAGTGATGATGTTGTCTGATGTAGAATCCGACCGCAAACCCTTTCTCTCAGTTTTTGTGCTCTTCGGTTGTTGTTTATTAGCGCCAGACATTACAACGGGATATTGGAATGATTCGTAAGAGCAATAATTCCTACAACTCTTAGTAACAGAATATAGCAGAAAAAAAACTTTTAGCGATCCACTGGGGAATACAGTATTTTAGACCATATTTATTTGGAAGAAAATTCGTAGTGTATACGGACCAGCGACCACTAGTGAGCCTATTCACGCACGAAAACCCATCACCAAAATTAACGAAAATAGGAGTTGGTCTCATACGTTATGATTTCGAAATTATTTTTAAACAAGGTAAAATGAAAACCAATGCAGACGCATTATCAAGAATTAAACTAGAATCCAAGGACTTGATAGCAATGATGCCGAAAAATATTGTCAATGTAATTACAGGAAACATGCAGAAAAAGCAAAATATGCAGGATTATAATAAGGAGGGCAAAAGTAGTGAGAACTGTGCAAGTGCCTTAAATTCGAACAAGAAGACTGATCATCTTTACATTTGGAGCAGTACATCAATATCTGACATCATGCTACCGAATTTCGAGACTTAGAAAGAGAATTCGATTTAACTAAAGATAGTGATTTATCTGAATTGAGAAGGTATACATATACAAATGTTGTGGCGTGTTTTGTTTTTCTGAAAGTAAAAGTTTTTTTTTTAATTTTAGACACAGAGAAGTGGAAATGAGAATTCGAGCAAATAAAAGTCAGGCATGTTCAGGAGAAATTAGAAGAATTTATAAATGTACTTAATCAAGAAAAATAATTGAGTTATAATTTACACTCGGTTTTAGGAGTTTTCTTCAAAAAAAAAAAAAAACAAAAACAAAGCACCCTACCTGGAAAGTACTGCGCAGTCTCTCTCGAGTTAAAAACAAAAATAAATAAATAAAATGTTTACATTATGTTTACATATTAAGTGAAAGTTGCTATTGTTATAACAATTAATTCATTATTGAAAATTTCCTTTGCATTATGTATGTAAATATTTAATTAATTTGTATATCTATCCACTTTTAAATTAATTATTTTATTTTATTTGCACTCCCTAAATCCTTACAACACCAACTTTTTTTTTCTTTCTTACCATTACTCGGTATCACTAAATGAGCTGACCACCAGGAGAATCAAACACCTCCCATATTTAACCTAATCGTGCCACCGGATTCCTATTTTTGATATAAAGAAATATTTTTCACGGGCTTAGAATCATCTAAATGCTGAATTGGATTTAGTTAGAAGTTCACCTGAAATAAAATCTGAAATAATTATTGGCTTTTTAATGTTGATGATGGGATGGGATCGCCCTTTTGAGTTCCAGTCCCCAGGTTCAATCGAGAGAAACCATAGAGTTTGAAATGACTACATAATGACGATTTCCGAGCAAGAAAATTGAAGTGAGATATTACCCTATTATACTTACAGCTATAATACCACGCCACATCCTACTAAAAACTATACACCTTATCAGCTAGTTTTTGGAAAGTTAAATTCATTGCCATTAAAGATTTCAAATAATAATATGAAAGTATATACTATTGGCGATCATATCAAAGAGTTGAAAATAAAATAAATAAATAAATTTGCACACAACAATGTAAAAGAATGTTTGCTAAAAGAAAAACAGGAAAGAATAGATAAACAGAAAACAGTAAGTGAAGCTAATTTTAAAATAGATGATTATGTATTTATAAAAGTACGTAATAAAGTAAAATTACAACAACCATATAAAGAACCATATAGAATAATTAGGCAAAATAATGTAAATAGCTATGTAGATATAAGTGGAAAAGAAACTAAAGTACACAATAATAATTTGAAATTATGTAAACATAAAATTTAGATAGCTGTAGATATATACACAGCAAAATAGTTAAAAGTAGTAAATAAGATACGGAATTATTTAATAAAGTATCATAAAGAAAGAATAGTGATCGAATGCGTACTAACAAATAATGTAATTTTACTTTCTTTAGAGAAATTAAAATTACGTCAATCGTTTAAAGATGGGGATGTAATGCATCTGTACTCATGCTTTATTAAAGCATGTAATTGCATATAAATCATATGCACATCTCCCTAAAAGAAACACGAAACCAAGATTACAACTAAAGTTTGTAAATCATTTCAAAAGGTAAAACTCGGAGTTCAATTAACTCCTCGAATAAACAAAAATGAAAATACAATTTACATACATACAGATTTGTATGTAATCACTTTTGTGTGAATCATTCATACCTCGTTATAAATGAAGAAAAATAAAAGCGCATCAGATTACAGCGCAAGTACAAATAAATTATGTATTTGCAGTGCACCAAATTTATCAATGGCAACAAAGAACGTTACTCACGTGAGGTCACCGTTTCTTTCATAATGATACGGTGAGAAAATTATCGAATGTAGGTAGCTTTAAGAAATTAATGTAAATAAGGTAAATAAGGTAGCATTAAGAAAGAAATCAAGAATAAAGAATTGACCATTGACGTGAAGGCTTCCGCTGATGTCTTAGACTCAGTGTCGACTATGGGAATAGCCTCAGAAAATTTTGAAAGGTCGTCTTGGAATGTAAGGAGATATCTATTTCTAGAATGTGAAATTGGGAGAGGTCCTACAACATCTAGGTACATTCTTTGAAAAGGCTTGGAGCTTATGATCGAGGTCTTCATTGGAATCTTAGGGTTTCTGGATATTTTGTTCACCTGACAAGGTTTAGATTTCCTTACATATTTGACCACCTCGGCTGACATGCCAGTCCAGTAGAATTGTTTTTGATTCTATTAATTGTGCGGGAAACGCCTTGGTGGCCTCCCATCGGTTGTGAATGAAAATCCTTTAAGACTTGTTGAATGTCGTCTTTATCGGATAAATATTTTTTTGTATCTTGATGGAGCCTTATGTTTATTTGTTTATTAGCTGAGACCTTGGTTCAAATGTTTTTAATGATAATAAGGTTTTGTGTATCTAAAATTGGGAAGGAGATATTTAATTGATTTGCTACTGTATATGAGCAGATCTCAGTTAAAATCTTTTCGAGGTCTGACTTATCTCTTTGGGATCGACGAGGTAAATTAGTTTTTGATATAATTATTATTTGCTGAAGAAGGAACTTTTTTTGGATTCTCCGGTATATAGCAAAAGCTAAAAAATATTTTTAATTTGTTATTTCATTACACAACTCGTTATACTTTGGGTGACAAGTTTCAAGTCTTGGTTTGACTCATCGACAGGTCCCAAATAGCGAAATTGAGTGACTTGAAAAACAAATGAAAAATTGGAACAAAGAAAAGAATGGAAAAAATGAAAAAATTTAGAATAATAGAAGAAAACAAATCTTTTATTAAAAAAAAAAAAAAAAAAAAATTCAAAAAAAGCAGATTCATTCGAAACGAATCGAACCTGTATTCGCCCGCAGTGGGCTGAAAAAGAACAAAAATAAAAAGGAAGAAGAAGACTTTCGTGTTAGCAGAAAACCTTCCACTCATCGGTGCAGCTTGGTTTTCTGCCTGCTGCAGACGCTTGAAACAGATCAAATTGATCTCCTCTCATATAAACTCAGAATAAATTCTGGGTGTGAATTATATGCGGAAAAAAACACCAAGGAGAAAGAAATTAAGATAGAGATTACTCTATGGGATTTTTTACCGGGTTAAACTTATATTTGCAGAAGAAGGAACTTTTTTTGGATTCTCCGGTATGTAGCAAAAGCTAAAAAATGTTTTTAATTTGTTATTTCATTACACAACTCGTTATACTTTAGGTGACAAGTTTCAAGTCTTGGTTTGACTCATCAACAGGTCCCGAATAACGAAATTGAGTGATTTGAAAAACAAATGAAAAATTAGAAAAAAGAAAAGAAATGAAAAAATGAAAAAATTTAGAACAATAGAAGAAAACAAATTTTTTATTAAAAAAAATTAAAAAAAAATTAAAAAAAAGCAGATTCATTCGAAACGAATCGAACTTGTATTCGCCCGCAGTGGGCTGAAAAAGAACAAAAATAAAAAGGAAGAAAAGAAGCGTTTCGTGTTAACAGAAAACCTTCCACCCATCGGTGCAGCTTGGATTTCTGCCTGCTGCAGACGCTTGAAACAGATCAAATTGATTTCCTCTCATATAAACTCAGAATAAATTCTGGGTGTGAATTATATGAGGCAAAAAATACTCCTATTTATACCAAGGACGGAAAGTTCCTTCTTCAGCAATTATAAGTTTATATATATATAAGTTATTGTGGAGTCTTTTTTCTTGAAGAAGTTCAGTTCAGTTTCTAAAAGTGGAGATTTATCTGAAAATTTTAGTTTCGAATCTAACACTCTTTCAAGATCCGTATCTTACATTGGCAAGATGAAGAATGTAGGATTCACATTTGTAGTCAGTAAAAGAGGAAAAATGATCGGAGTTATTATGACTGAGGAATTGTTTGTAGACGATGGAGCTGTGTTGCAGGTAATAATACTTGTGCTGGATATGTTCAGATTCGCCTGAGCTCTAGCTTGATTCCTTGTTAACACATTTACGCAGGTGGTAGGTTCTGCGAAATTCTCGCTACTATCTGGAATAGCTCTACTGAGAGCGTCTGCATTTGTGTTGAGCTTACCTGATTTATAGACAATTTTGTAGTCATATTCCACAAGACGTATTCTCCATCTCATTAGTCTTGAGGAGTGGTCTTTCAGTTTGATGAGCCATACTAATGGTTTATGGTCAGTTATAATTGTAAACTCTCTGCCATAAACGTATGGTCTGATTGCGCAACTGCGAAAACGATAGCTGAAAGCACTTTTTCAATTGTTGAGTAACGAGTCTCTGCACCACACCATCGAGAACTCGACTTACATAGGCGATTGGATGATCTCCTTGATCATCAACTTGTGAAATAACAGCTCCGATGGCGTAGTCACTGGCATAAGAGGTAACAAAAAATTCTTTGTCGAAATCAGGATATGATAGAATAGGTGCTGAAATTAATGCTTCATTACAGATTGCGTCGAACTTGAAAAGCGTATCTTTTTTTAAAAGATTTGTAAGTGGTTTGGCTATCTTCGAAAAACTTGGTACAAAGCGGCGATAGTAGCCGACGAAACCAAGGAAGGCTTCTATATCTTTTCCATCCTTGGAATAGGATATGACTGAAATGATTTTATTTTTGCAGGGTCTGTATTGACTCCATTTTCTGTAATTATGTGCCCTAAATACAGAATTTCAAATCTTAGGAAATGGCATTTCTCTGGTTGAAGGTGCGCAGCCGGCTGAATACTGCTGTGATTCTGGAATTGTGATCTTTGAGATTGTATCCATGGACTACACTATCGTCCATTTATACGAAGCAATAGATGCCTTGAAGTCCAGTCAGAACATTGTTGATGGCTCGCTGAAAGTTAGCAGGTGCTCCTTTTAAGCCAAATGGCATACGATTGTTTTCGTAGTGGCCATAGGGTTGGCTAAAGGCAGTTTTCTCACTGTCCTTCGAGTCTATCTTTATCTGGTGGAATCCACTGGCTAAGTCGAGTGTGATAAAGTATTTCGACTTCCCCAACTGGTCTAACATATCAGTGATATTAGGCAGTGGGTACGCATCGCTAATAGTAATGTCGTTAGTACGACGAAAGTCTACCTCTACTAGCCACTTTTTGTTTCCATTCTCGTCTGGTTTTTTAGGAACCAGGAGAAGTGGAGAATTCCAGGGACTATGTGAAGATCTGATGATGTCTGACTCAAGTATCTCTTGTATTTGCCTATTTATCTCAGTTCAGCTTGCCTCAGGAAGATGGGCAGTTTGTTTTGGAGTGTCTCGATTTTGTCGGTAATCGCATCCGTACATGAAAGGAAATCCCGTTCTAGATAGAAGAGACCATTGAATTCCCTACAGATGTTGCAAATACTCTAAGATTCCTCTGAATTGCAGTGTTGCAATTTGACAAGGTTTTGTAGTATCATTACTATGCCCTTAATTTGATCTCTTTCAGAAATGCAACGGTCGGTGTCATTACAGGTCCTATCATAGGGTTACCACAACACATAGTTCCTAAAGGATAAGAATTAAGATCAAATATTAGTTATATCATTAGATCCTAGAGTAAAAGAATTACAGTACTTAAAAGAATGAAAATAAAAAGAAAACCAAAATCTGAATAACGATGCCCAGCAAGGTTCACACAAACAGGAAAATCAGAGAAGTTTGTCAACTAAACACTCCGGAAGATTTCCATGTCCATATAGGCGAATGCCAATGAATTATTTCGGCGGCTATCAGTGAACTAATGTCGAAAGTGGTCGCAGTTCAGTAAATAAAATAACAAAAGAAAAACATGAATACGTTGTAAAAGCATACTAAAGATTTGAAATACTTCCGTACATGGTAGAGGAAAACTGTTTTCAATATCACATTCTCGCAGAATGAATCCTCCACGCAACACTTTCATTAACTTAAATGCATCCTAGTGGGGTCCGGACATCTTGCTTCATTCGTACCGGTATAATAAATCAGCACAGGAATAGACTATTAAAACCTATTGTAAATTAAAAGAAGACTATAGAGAAAAACACAAGATTTTGTCTAAATGATCACAATTATAAAATATCCTGTCAAAGCAAATGTGGTAACCAGATTGTCAACCCAAAATCTCAGATGGCGGGGAGGAATAGAGTTAATGACTTTGGAGGTAGTAGAGTTTCGGATATTGTGAACGTAGGCGAAATTTGTGATTTGAGTACATAAGTTTAGTAATTAAATAATGGGAATATGTTACAAGCTAGTGGTTGTTGTTGAAAATAACCAAGATTAGTAAATTAAAATCAATTTTGTAATTTGAAGTGTAAAAATTGTCATAGGTAATGTGCGAGTGCTAAGTACAGACCGTAGGCAGATAAGTTAGTTGTGGGTTTGTGAGTGTGTGAACGGATCATTAAAGTACAGTCATGTTAAACCACATGGCGGAGTGCAATTTGAGTACAAAAGGGCGGGCAGCGAGTGAAACAAATTCCGCTGTGACATCTTGTCTTCTTGAGTGATCAGTGGCGACAAGAAAAGGAGTTGAATTTAATATCCAGAAAGATAGCAAATTATAAAAAGTGAGAAATTGGTAAAAGAAAGTGATACTAAAAGAAGATATTAAAAAAAGGGTAAATAAGGGAAAGTCATAAAAAAAATAATATAAACGGCTGTATTCCCTGGCCATCGTCGATTTAGTGTTCTAGCACTAAGAAGCGGCAGCATTCATAGAAGCCTGGTAACGTAGAGGAAAATGGTGTCATAAAAGGAGCCAAAATTTTCCATAAGAAGCCTGTTTGGAATCGGAGATGGAATACCAACGACAGTTCATGTGAGAAGCGAACAGGATATTAGGAGAACACAAGAATAGATATATGTCCAGTGAGATCCCGCTAGGATCTTGCATTAAAAGGAACAGGAAAGAAAAACAAGACAAGCTTTGGAAAGAACGAAATAGCCCCAAATCTCAATCCAATCCTTGTTCCTCAAAAGAATTTGATAGAAGCTTGAGTTATAAATGGCTCGACCGGGGTCTTGAGGAAGAGTAGTACTTGGATTAAGATTTGTGGTAATTTTCTTAGGCACGCAAGCTATTACAAAAAGTTATGTCGAACTAAGCTCGAAAATTTTCAACATCAACTTACGTATACCGGTACGGGTGAAGCAAGCGCTTGGAGACCGCTACGTCAAACTGAGTATTTTCGAATAATGGTAAATTAAGTCAGTAGATTTTGAAAAAGATTCTAAGAATAGTAACCCAACAAAAAAAGGTGTTTCAACCGCTATAATTCGGACTTGTCTGCGTAAACCGTTCTTCATGAAAACATGTGTAATGCTAATATTTGTGTGGTAAATATCCAAAAGCCTGATGTGGGTGATATTTTTACGTTGTTTTTTCTTTGTTTTGCAAATAAATGTGTTATAGAATTAAGGGATAAACGGAAGTCGTTAGTGCTAGTTAAATAGACGGGATCTCACTGTCTGAGTAGGTCTGGGCCTGAGCTCAATCCGGCGAATTAAGCGCATTAATGCAGAGTTAACAGTACCCTGAACAAAAAAAAAATTTATAGATATATATGAAGGAGTAATTAAATATAAATGAATATAAGTAAGATAAATTAAAGTAAATTTGAAAGAGTTGAGGGCGGAAGGAGCTCATTACAACCATAGAGCTTGAGATAAACTTTAAGTGCATTTAGGCATCAAATTTGTGACAGAGATGACATTGTCATCTATGGTAAAAATTTAAACGACGCCAACGAAAAGTTGAGGAAAGTCTTCAATAAGTTGAGAGAGAACAACTTAAAACTGCAGCCAGAGAAGTGCCAATTTCTACGAAGAGAAGTTGTTTACCTAGGACATAAATCTTCTAGCGAAAGAACCCTACTAGACCCAAGTAAGACGGCCTGCATCCAAACATTTCCTGTTCCCAGAACAGTAAGGCTGGTTCAGTAATTTTTAGGACTTGTCAATAACAACAGGACATTCATTCCAAACTTCTCCAAAATTGTACGTCCAATCACGAATTTACTCCGAAAGGATGTAAAATTCACTTGGACAGAGAAATGTTAAGAAGCATTTCAAAGCATAAAAAATGCTCTAATTTCCCCAGCACTTTTGATTTATCCCGATTTTACAAAATCTTTTAATCTTACTACGGACGCAAGTAACGAGGCTGTAGGAGCTGTTCTTTCTCAAGGAGAAGTCGGAAAGGACCAGCCCATTGCCTACGCAAGCCGCACATTAAACAAAGCCGGAAGAAATTACTCTACTATAGAGAAAGAGATACTGGCTATTGTCTGGAATACCAAGAATTTCAGGTGCTATCTTCCAGGCCGGAAATTCACGGTCAGGCATTAAAGGAAGGCAGTTTAGGCAATACCTTAACGGTAAAAGCCCTAGTCCACCACACGATGGATTCAGATGTGGAGGAAGACGATTCCAGAAATAATAAGAAGAAAAAGAAATCCTCTCATTGCTTCGTCGTGACTCGAGCTCAGAAGCAAAAGGCTCAAGAGACAATAAATAGCCCCAATGTGGACACGAAAGAGCACACGAAAGCGGACCAAAACGAAGTTTAACTCACGGAGGCGGACACCCTACACCCAGCGACGCTTGACCCACATGTAAGTACTGGTAAGACACCCGAAGCAATTACGAGCCCTACGGAAATCCGAAAAATCGTAAAAGATCACGATCTCGATTCTCCATTTGGTGGCATCCAAGGTGTCATAAAAACGTATGTGACGCAAGTATTGGTGGAGACACATGCTTAGCGACATTAAAAAATATATTAAAAAATGCCCAAAGTGCCAGACGATGAAAGCATCTCCACAATATAAAATGCCAATTGTTATCAAGGATATCGCAGAACACCCCTTCGACAAAGTTTACCTCGATATTGTAGGTCCATTAGGAGAAACCACATCAGGTAACAAATACATCTTGACAAGATAATTTAACAAAATTTGTCGACTGGTCTGCAATACCTAATGCAGAAGCAGTCACAGTAGCGCAGGTTATCTTTGATGAAATCGTTACGCGCTATCGCATACCCAAAAGAATACTCACCGATATGGGAACAACATTTTTGAGTGAGCTATTCAAAAGGATATGTAAGCTTCTAAAGGTAAATAAGTTACAAACTTCAGCATACCACCCACAGTCTAATGGAGCACTAGAGCGTGCACATAGTCCCTTAATAGAATACCTGCGAAATTCGTAGATGAAAATTCCAAAACATGGGACCAATACCTACGAACCGCTGCATTCGTGTATAACAATAGTATACACGAGGGTACTAAACTTACTCCAATGGACTGCCTTTACGGCTTCATCAAATTTAAAACGGGATCCAGACCACTTTTACAATCATGAGAGCTATTATCACATATTAAAATATAAGCTCCAGAAATCCTATGCCATGGCACGAAAAAACTTATTGGCAAGTAAACTGCGCTCAAAGGGGTACTACGATAAGACAGAATGGCCCCTAACTTTCCACATAGGGGACAAGGTCCTCATCAAGAATGAAAGCAGGAAACATAAGCTTTCTCAAATCTGGGTAGGACCTTATCAGGTAATCGAAATACCAAGTGTGGTGAATACCACCATCAAAATTGGCAAATGTAGCGTAACGGTACATAATAACCGTTTAAAACCATATTTCGAACAAAAATATATCGTACAAAAAATGAACCAGGTTATGTTAAAATTCCTACTTTGTTAGTTTCCAATAAACCCCATTTCAATACCTCACTCAGGAACATTTGCGGTGGAGTCACCCCACTGCTTAGTTTAATACGGCACGAAATAAGTAAAACCATACTCAAAGGACTATTTTCTTATTCCGAACTGTCCACAGAAATGGCAATACAAATCATCGTATTGGCCATCCTCATCCAACACAAAACAGGAGAAATCGCTGAAAACCCCTATGTAATAACCCAGCTAAATGGCTTGGGTATATTTTTCGAGGACCTAGGAAACCTCATGGTATATCATGACACCTGGAATGTACTCATCGAGGTAAATTTGGATGAATTAGATACCCAGATAAAGCTAGCAGAATATGCAAACCACTTAGTGCATAAACTCTGCATAAATATAACAACCCCCGGAGATATGTGTAACATACAACAGCAGCACATACATTCTATAATATACAGTGCCCAAAACGAACGAGAACCATTAATGAATTAGTTCCAGGAGAAAACGTAAAACTAAGTCATTGTTCGACGGAATAGGCAGTGCAATGCACTACCTATTTGGGACCATGGACAATAACAGCGAAAAATAAATTTACAGTAGGTTAGAAGAACTTGAATGGAATTCACAAGCCTTAGCCAGCTAGAGAAACAAGGAATTAGTGTTATGAAAACTACCTTGGAACAGATTCAAAGACTTCTGGCTATATTAGTGGACAGAAAAAAAACATAGCACATCAAATAAACGATCTGCATATTGTGGCCAAGAAGGCAGTTGAGACAGGATATCCTATCAAGCCTGCTTCTACAAATAATAGAAGTCGAATACCGACAACAAGCCCTTTTCGAAATCATAATGGCTAGCTGAACAAACAACATTCATCCACTCCTCCTGTCCCCGCAAAATTTGCTAGATATATATCGGCAAACAACCTCCAATTGTCCATTTTCTGTCTGTCCTATATCAAACAGCAGGAGCCTAGTAACGCCTCATGCAATTGGTGGTGAGAATAACTCTCCCAATTTTTAACCTGCCAAAAGTGAGGCTACAACAAATCTGATTCTATCCTATACCAAAAACAAAATACTCTGTAATTCCTAACCCTGGATGAAATGTACTGCCCGTAGTCAGAGCGTACATGTAATAAATGAAAAATGTGGTGAGAATTGATGCCGCTGGTATAAAGTTAATGGTTTTAATTGTATGTCTACAAATTATACACTTCAGTTATAAACTAGAGCTTTAATACTCGATAAATGTAAAATACTAATAGCTCACTTTATCAAATTTCAATAAACGGAAAATATAAGATATGTAATAAATATAGCAATGTTGTTGCAATAAACTTTGTACTCACCTGATCTATGTTTGGCAGTTGATTGACTTGATTTCAATAACTTTAATAGAGGTTGGGATTGGGATATTCTTTATTCTGGTCGATACCCAGAATAAAGTGAGGTGAGTAGTTCTTACTGCAGTCGAAACCCACAGAATTTTTATTGCAGTCGTTACCCACAACAAAACGTTTTATTAGTAATTTTCTTATTACAGTCGTTACCCGTAATAAGAATCTTTATTGTAGTCGTTACCCACAATAAAGTGTTTTGTTAGTAATTTTCTTATTACAGTCGTTAACCGTAATAAGAATCTTTATTGTAGTCGCTACCCACAATAAAGTGTTTTGTTAGTAATTGTCTTATTACAGTCGTTACCCGTAATAAGAATCTTTATTGTAGTCGGTACCCACAATAAAGTGTTTCGTTAGTAATTGTCTTATTACAGTCGGTACCCGTAATAAGAATCTTTATTTTAGTCGGTACTCGCAATAAAGTGTTTTGTTAGTAAAATTTCTTATTACAGTCGTTAACCGTAATAAGAATCTTTGTTGTAGTCGCTACCCACAATAAAGTGTTTAGTGTTAGTAAAATTTCTTATTACAGTCGTTACCCGTAATAAGAATCTCTATTGTAGTCGCTACCCACAATAAAGTGTATAGTATTAGTAAAATTTCTAATTACAGTCGCTACCCGTAATAAGAATCTCTATTGTAGTCGCTACCCACAATAAAGTGTATAGTATTAGTAAAATTTCTAATTACAGTCGCTACCCGTAATAAGAATCTCGATTGTAGTCGCTACCCACAATAAAGTGTATAGTATTAGTAAAATTTCTTATTACAGTCGCTACCCGTAATAAGAATCTTTATTTAGTCGCTGTCCAAATAAATCTCCCATCTAGTCGCAAACCAGAATAAGATAAATTTATTTTCAACTGTCAACCAAACAAAGTGTTAGACTGTTAATAAAAATTCACAACACTAGGAAATACCACTAAGAAAAATTATCAAGTTACTCACTCCGCTGCCAAACTGAAAAAGAGATCGAGACAAGTTAAATTGCTGTTTATATAGCCCTTGCTTGCACACGACACCAATGATGGAGTAGCAGAGGCGCATGATCACAAGAATTGGCCGTTCATCTGTAATTTTACGGTACTAGAGATAAAATATGCATAGCAACGAACAAAAATGCATAGCAACAAGAAATTTAAAGCAACCCATGCTGCTGTGTTAAATTGAATTCTGTATATTTGCAAAAAATGTTATCTCTATCACGTAGAGAAGAAATTCCCGTTCGATAGTACTTATAATGATGATAGAGTTGCAAATTGATCTGCTTGATCTGATTGTATTTGTGCTATGCATTGTATGCTACATGACAACTTATGCTTTGGTTAGATGTTGTACCTATTTTTGGGAAAATTTGTAATTAGATTGAATTTGTTTTGCTTTTTTCAGCAATTGGTTTTAGCACGAATCTAATTGCTTCAATCATATGATAAGAATTTTAATTTGATCTGCTCAATGAGGCTATATTGTTGTATTGTATTTGTGCAATGTGCTATGTAGATGACAAATACATGGCTTTGTTAGGTTGTGTACCTCTTTTTTGATTAAGAGTAATCAAATTAGATTTAATTTTCCTAAAAATTTGATGCTTTGTTTTCAGGATGTTTTCCTTTTAAAGTAATCGGTAAAACCAAAATATATTCGAACCGATTTGGTTCGAACACTGGATATCAAGCAGCGCACAAACACATGAGTTCCTCCTACTAAAGAGCGAAAACATGAAAAACTTTAGACAAATTACTCACATTATGGAAGGAGACACGTACAAAGGTCGCCTAACTATGCCCATAATCAAGGCAGCAATATGAAATGAAATTAAGTTTTGGTTTATTCACTTAGATATTATAAATACGCGTATATAAATCACTACGTATATTCTACAAACAATTGGTATTTCACTAATTTAGTCAGGAAGTGAATCCAGTTAATATGGATTGATAGTGTTCGGAAGGCCGAATTCTCCAATCAATAAACGAAATATATGTAATAGATATTAAGTTTATACTCTTTTAGGGTATTCTATATGGAATAGAAATAAGTTGCTAGCGAGATAAACGGCGCACTTCGTGTAATCGAACTTACGTGCTCTTCCTACTTCAAGCTAATATCGGGTACATTTGCAGATTTGTCCAGAAACTACTCGACTTACCATTAGATAGCGCTGAATAGATTGGAGACGCAACCAAGTAGTTAAAATCTCATAGATTAAAATAATATTGTTCGGTTGACCAGTTGTGCTTCGTAGTCCTTAGTTATCTTAATTTGCATTTAAGCTTGTACAGATTCAACCCGTTCGTTGCTGTCCATTTGGGCGTAAACCTGTATTGAACTTACCACATGTTGAAATAAAGGGTAACAAGTAAGCAAGGTTGCCGTCCTGAAATACCCACACGCGATTAGCTGCCGCAACTAGCTATACAAAGATACCAATTGAATTTCTACTTAATTTAAGTTAAGTGTACCTTTTGTAATAATTTTTTTTTTAATTATATACGCACAAGGCACAAGAGACACTGATAGGTGTGGGTGAACGGAGCAGTAAGTCGAGACATCTAATTGATTGTACAAATCCGTAGTAATATACATTGTTATTCTGAAAAAGTCACAAATGAGATGGCTTTCGGTGAAATTGATATGTTTTTCCCAGAACGCGAGATCGGTTAAGAAATGCAATGTAGAGGGGTCAGCCCTTTAGACTATACGCGGAAGGGTAAGATAGACTGGTGGCGTAAGCAGTTGATCAAAGAATCAAAGGAGGGTATAGAAGTGCTTCAGATTAAATCATATTTACCACACGAGGAAGATTTAAAAGAAGCTGATACTTGGTTTGCTGTTTTGAGTACAGAGGCTGAGACCGACGGCAATGTAATGCTAGAAAGGTTAGCACTACGAGTGCGATATTTAGAATTTCGCGTAATGGTAGTAGATGATGGGGAAGACAAGGAGTCGAAAGCGAGCCAGGACATTTTGTTGGTATGCCTTTCAGTTCTTAAGGGACAAATTGAAAGTGCAGAGTAAGAAGCCTGGAAAGGAGAAAGTCTAAGAAACAAGAAAGCAAGAAGCAGTGTAAATTTCAATGAGTTCCTTGCTAGTGCGGAAGGGGAAATAAATCAGCAAGAAAACGATAGTGATGTAGGGTGTAGGGGAGTTCATGCGACTTTGCATAGATCGAATTTTGCTACTCGAATAAACACGTTAAGCCTTGCAGATAGCGACGAAAAGATGCGTGCGTCATTACTGGTGCCAAGTGCAATACGCCGAACTAATGAATCTAGTCCGGAGCTTTATAAATGGCCGGTTAAGTTCTCTGGAGACAGTCCTAGAGAATCTGCTTCTGAATTTTTGCAGCGTGTCGTCGCATTCGCTAGATCTAGAAGAGTGACGGATATGGAAGTGTTAGAGTCCTTAGCTGATGTGTTGGAAGATTTCGCGTTGAAATGGTATCGCAGGAAGCACGACCAACTCATAGATTACAAGATCTTTATCTAAAAAATTCTTGAAGAGTTCGAACCACTAAATAGTGCGGGGAAGTTGTTGAAACATATCGGAGAAAGGAAGCAACGGGAGAACGAGACTATTTTGCAGTTCATTTGAGTAGTCGAGGATTTGTTTATGCGTTTGCCACATCCGCCAAATGAGGAAGAAAGGGCGAGAACAATTCGGCGGAATCTTTTAACAATGTACGTGCGAGCCTTAGCTCTCACTGAATTCAGGCCTGTCGAAGAACTGGAAAGGTCTTGCAGAAAAATCGAAGAGAGTGAAGTTCACATCAAGGAAAAAGCAAACATGTCCCAAACTAGGCCAGCGAATGCTACTTTTTACGGTCCAGATAATTTTAGACCACGCGTGTATGAGGAACCTAATAGGCCTCCAAGGTTTAATCCTGATAGTTATAACAGAAACTTTAGAAGTCGTAACTTACAATCCCGAGAGATTTATCACAACAGAAAGTAGGCAATAGAGCTGTGCAGAGTGGCTTAAATTTTAGGAGAGTAGGTAATCAGTTCCCAGCTGGAGAAAATGAACACACTTATTTTGTACCCAATAATAATCGCCCCTGGATGGGAGGCAATCAGGCAATTGGAACTGTCAACACCAGCAGGTGACCGTGAAAACCCAAAGTAGTGGTCAAGTAAGTAACCTGGAGCTAAGCTCAAAACAGTTGTTGAGCAGCACTTCTGGAATGGAAAACACCAACGAATGAGGGCGGGGCCAGTTTCGGCCAGAGGCCGTCCTTAGACAACAAAGCAGTCAAACTCAATAATTTCACCTCAGTTATAGAGGATGAACGTCCCCATATCCTTATAAGTATTTTGGGTGCTGAGCTAGAGGCACTCTTAGATAGTGGGGCGTCCTTTAGCATAGTTGGCAGGAAGGGGATAAAATTATTAGAAAATATAAAGTTAAGGACAATCAAAGAAAACTGCAAACCAGTCTACACGGCCGATGCGACCGACATGACGTGGCAAAAGTATTTTATGTTCGCGTAAGATTCAAAGGGATGGTGATAATCTTAAAGATTATGGCAGTATCCACAATAGATGAGGGTGTTATTGTAGGAGTTGATTTTTGGAAAAACTTTCAGCTGTCTGTGCAAGATCGCCTCGGGATGTGGGAAATTAATGAATTGATTAAGTCCGACGATTTTGGTTTGAGGTGTGCGAATACCTGATCTGCTGAACAAGCGCTGAAGTTAAATGCTTGCATGAATCGCTTTAAAAGTTTAAGCTGCGGAAAGTTCGGAAGAACTCATCTTCTAAGCCATAATATAGACACGGGGAATGCGGACCCGATTGTGCAGAGAGGCTACCAGGTATCTCCAGCCATACAAGAAAGGTACGTCAGAGCAATACAACGTATGTTGAATCTGGGGATGGTAGCGCCATCGTTTAGTTCATGGTGTTCACCAGTGGTACTGGTGAAGTAAGTAAACGGAGCCGATAGATTGTGCATAGACAGTCGCAAACTCAATAATGTGATGCCGTTTGGTTTATGTGATAGTGATGTGAGCTTGCAGCAGTTGATGAATAGATTGTTTGGCTATTCAGATGCAGTATTTCCTTACCTCTATCACATCATTGTGGCTACAGAAACCTTCGAAGAACATGTGAAAGTATTGAACTGGGTTGCGTGTAGTTTAGAAGAAGCGAAGCTGTCAGTGAAATTTGAGAAGTGTCAGTTCGCGTGAATGTTTTCGAAATACTTGGGATTTATAGTGGATGGCAAGGGCTTAAGATCCGATCTGGCTAAGCTCGACGTGATGCTCAATTTTGCCAAACCGAAGAATTACACGGAGCTGAAACGCTTTATTGGACTGGCATCATGGTACAGACGCTTTGTAGCCAACTTTGCTGGGATTGCAGTCCCTTTACACGATCTAACGAAAGCAAAGCAGACACGGAAAATTTTAACGTGGACATCAGAGGCGGAAGAGGCATTTATAACTTTAAAATCCAAGTTAGTAGAATCACCAGTGCTGACTAACCCGGACTGTAGTAAACCATACTTTGTACAATGCGATGCACCTAATTATGCCATAGGAGCTGTGTCAGTACAGAAAACAGAAGCTGGTGAAGAGCGACCAATCGCTTATGCAAGCTGAAAGCTAAGAGGCGCAGAGATTAACTATACCACCAGCGAGAAGGAGTGTTTGAGCATTGTTTTGCAAGGCAAGGCTATATGATTAGATTCGTAGAGGGGTGTGTAGGTGTCAGCCTCGCAATCACCGCGACCTAAAAGATCTATTGTGAGTCCCCGTTGAATTTATTCCCTTTCTAGGTTCAGACTGTTAATAAAGTCTAGGATCCTTCTGGGATTGAAGTTCCGTACGTAGTTAGGAGAAGGAAAAGCATGTTCGAGATGGAGTAGTCTCCGCCTGGTCAATGCTTCGCAGTTGCAGAGCAGGTGCTCCGAGGTTTCATGAGCATCCTGGCAAAAGCGGCAGGATGAAGTCTCAGCCAAGCCCATCTTGTTAAGGTGATACCTCAAGGGGCAATGGCCTGAGAAGAGTTCTGTAATTATTTTGAGCTCTGTTTTCTTGAGCAGTAATAGTTCTTTTGTTTTTCCTCCAGAGGTGTCGATAAACTTTTTTGCCTGACGAAGTCCTTGTAGCCTTTCCCAGTATAGGGATTTTTGTTTGTTCTCCCAGTTATTTAGGGCAGCTTTGAGGTAGCACTATGAGGTGCCACAGAATGGCTCCGGTCCGACAAAGGGAGTTTCCGCTCCTCTTTTGGCTAGGCCATCAGCAATTTCGTTGCCTTTATGGCCCTCATGTCCAGGTACCCACATGAGGATAACTTTGTTTCCTCTTGATAAATCTTTTAGGGTTTGTAGACACTCGCAGACTATCCCTGACTTGATGGTGTAGGACTTTAAGGCCTTGAGGGCAGCTTGACTGTCCGAGAGAATATTAATAGTTGAGCCATTTATGGCTCTTTTAATGCAGGTATTGGCGCATTCTTCTATGGCCAATACCTCGGCCTGGAATACGGTAGGGGTAGAGCCCAGGGCCTTTGATATATGGCATCTGGGGCCGTATACGCCCAGTCCGACTCCACTGTTCGTTTTTGAACCGTCTGTATACCACACCATCGATCCTTGTTGAAAGGACGGTTTAGTGGAACGCCATTGCTGTCGGTTTCCCAAAACCACATCGAATGGTATTACAAAATCCACCTTGGGTGTGATTATATCAGATATTGTCGTCATTTGCTCAAAGTGTATCTGTTTTAAGATACTTAAATGACCAACCAGATTCCCTGGTTTTAACTGTTTCTCCTTTCGCAGTCTAATAGCACTGGAGATTGCTTCCTTTTTCACCTGCAGATGTAGGGGTGGAAGGTTTAGTAAGGCTTCCATGGCTGCTGTAGGACAGGTCCTCATGGCGCCAGTTATTCCTAGACAGGCAAGCCGTTGTGTTTTTTGAAGCAGAGCCTCAGCCTTCTTTTCATTAGTTTTTGGCCACCATGCGAGGGCCGCATAGGTGACCAAGGGTCTAACAACCGTGGTGTACATCCAGTACATCATTTTTGGCTTCAGACCCCATGTTCTGACAATGAAGCGACGGCACGTGTAGAGAGATCCTATCGCTCTTTCCGTCACTCTAGACAGATGCGAATTCCAGGAAAGTTTCTTATCTAAGGTGACCCCCAGATATTTGACTTCTTCTGAAAATATCAATTCCGTGTTATCGAGAAGAGGAGCCTTTAGTGAAAGCTTTGATCTTCTCGTGAACGGAACGATAACCGTTTTGTTTGAGTTTACACTGAGGCCTTTGATTAAGCACCAAGTGCGGACTTTAGAAAGGGCTTTTTGCATGAGGTCGGATATGACTTGGTCATGCTTGCCCCATATCGTGACTACTAGGTCATCCGCGTAGCCTTGTACGGTAAAAGCCGAACTGGTCAGCTTCTCTAAGAGATCATCAATCACGATCGACCATAGGAGTGGAGAGAGAACTCCTCCTTGTGGGCAGCCTTTAGCTGCAGTGATCGTGACTGAACAGTTTCCTAGAGTAGTAGTTATCCTCCTGCTTCTAAGCATGGAGTCTATCCAATTAACCGTGGGGGCTCGAAGGTGTTATCAAAACCACCTTCTATGTCTGCAAATGCACATAAGGCCACCTCTTTTGCTTCAAGAGCTTTTTCGAGGTCTTTAACCAAAGTGTGGATGGCAGTCTCGGTAGACTTGCCTGCTTGATAAGCGAATTGCTTAGATTGAAGTGGTGATTTAATCAAAACTTCACTTCGAATATGTAGGTCTAGGATTTTTTCCATGGATTTAAGTAAAAACGAATAGAGACTAATGGGTCGGAACGATTTGGCTAGAGAGCTAGCTCTTTTTCCTGCTTTGGGTATAAATACCACCCTGACGTCTCTCCAGCATTGGGGAATATATCCCAGAGCGTAACTGGCTCGAAAAATGTTTTGTAGTGAAACAAGTATTTCCTCAACCCCTTGCTGTAGTAAGGCAGGAAAGATGCCGTCCCCTCCAGCAGATTTAAAGGGTTTAAACGTACCAACGGCCCATCTAACCTTGCTAGGTGTGAAGATTCTTCCCGCAAGGCTCTTATTCCTGTTAGAGACCCTGTAATTGCCCACCTCAATTGGGTCTGGAGCTACTATTCCTTGAACGGGACTGGTAGAGTCGGGGAAGTGAGTTTCTAATAAGAGCCTGACTGTTTCCTCACAACTCTCGGTATAGTTCCCATCTTCTTTTTGAAGTGAGCATATACCATTCGTGTGATCCTTCGAAAGTACCTTATGGAGCCTGGTAGCTGCGGGCAGTTGATCTATGCCATCGCAGAAGGTCCGCCAGGTTCTTCTTTTAGATATTCTTAATTCTATGTTATATTCCGTTAGAGCCTTTTTATATTCTCCCCAGGTACCAGAGAGCTTGGCTCTGTTAAATAGTTTTCTGACTTCTTTTCTTTTCAAACTCAGTTCCCTATTCTACCAAGGTACCGGCCGATTACAAGTCTTTTGCTTCAGAGGGCAGCTGTGTTCGAATGAAGTCAGTACAGCCGTTTGTAGCTGCGTAGTGGCTGAGTCCAACTCCTCCGTTGTGCTAATGCTACTACCGGGAGAGTTAACTACAGCCTTAAGATGTTGTCGATAGAGTTCCCAGTTAGTTAATTTAGGGATTCGGTACTCTAGAATTGAGTTAAGTGCGGCTTCTATATCGAACCTGATATGTCTGTGATCGGACATGGAAATCTCGTTCGATACGTGCCAGCTGCTTATTTTTGTGCTTATGAACATACTGGCAAGTGTTAGGTCCAGGACCTCTTGTCTGATAGTGTTCATAAAGGCTGGCTTATTACCTCGATTTAGTATCTCTAAATTATTAGATATTATAAAATCGTGGAGGTACTCACCCCTGATGTTGGTATCCGTGCTGCCCCATAGCGTGTGATGTGCGTTCGCATCGCATCCAACGATAAATTGCTTTCCTCTTCGTTTGCAGTAGCTGATGAGTCTTTTTAGCTCTGTAGGAGGTAGTGTATCCGCATCTCCAGGAAAATAGACTGAGGTCACTACTACCTCGTGACTACCTCCCGGAGTTGGTACCTCGAGAGCTACTGCAACTACGTCCCGCGAAATGAACTGCGAAAGAGGAATAAAATTTAGATTAGTGTTGAGCAGCAATGCTGCCCTGGGATATTCATGCTCATTACTGTAAATTAGCTTACATGATTTTGTGGGAAGTCCTTTAATGCGGCCTTGATGTACCCAGGGCTCCTGTATGAGCGCCAGACTAAGTTTCTCCGAGACAAATCTCCTGCTAAGCACGTCTCATGCCGCTTTGGTATGATGGAGATTTATCTGGAGGCAACTTAGATGATGATTAGTCATGACTAGGATGACTTTTTATGGCCGCTAGCAGCCTTGATAGGAGATCCTTTCGGATTTCCTTTTTTGCCTTGCTTCGCACGGGCATGAGGAGGCTTCTTCTTAGTACCTTCGGACTTCTTTGCGGAAGTCCCCGGCTTAGCCTCTACAGTTCCGACTGCTTTACCGGGGCCAGCCTTATCCTTGACAGAAAGTTTAGGCCTGCTGGTTCCTGATGTCGATGGCTGAGGCTCATCAGTCAGAGTTTTAATCTGACCTTGGCCATCCCCAGCTTCCGCCACAGTCTTTACTGCCCCACCCTTGGACCTAAGTTGGACTGAGCCGAACTTGTACCCAATTATGTAATGAGCCTTTTTTAGCTCCTCCATGGACGTATAGTCCACGGAGAAGGTTAGCTCTGTTACATTTGGTTTTTGTGTCTTGCGTAACACAATCCACTCTGACACCTTTAACCCCGCTTTCTGACCCTCGATGTAGTCGAGAATCAAGTCCGTAGGTTCCTCAGCGCTGTTGGGAAAGTATCCCACAAGAACTTGTGGGCGAGGAATTTCACTTTCCTCGACCAGGACAAGGTTGGCTCCTTCCCAGGGCTTAAGCTCCCCAACTACACCTTTTAGCCACGTCACGGTGTCCTGATTGGCGCAGTTGATGACCATCCACCCTGGTCTAAATGTGGAGCCCAGGAATCTTGGCTTCAGGGGGCTTTGTTTTCTAGCCGCGATCTCTCTCAAGATAGCACTCTGTACGGACTTCAATTGATCCATGTTGAGTGCCACCTCAGGATAACCGACGGGAAGAATACCCACCCGAACGCTCTCTGCAACCTCTTTATAGGAGGGCTGCTTACGCAAAGGCTGGGAGATGTGCTTCTTTGAAGGATTCTGCGTTGCTGCCTTGCTGCGTTTAGCGCTAGGTTGCTCCACTTTAGGAGAAGAGTCGTCAGAGCGAGTCCGTTTTTTAAGACTCTCCTCATTCCGCTGTTCTATCTGAAGTGCAGCAATCCTTCTAGCCTCTGCCTCTGTGTGGCCATGTTTTAAAAGCCATTTAAACCTTTTTTTGGCCGCGCCACTGAGCTTTGGCTTGCGCTCTTTGGATGTGGGAACTTCAGTATTCCCGCTGTCCTGTTGGCTATGGTCTGGTGATCTAAGGAGATCCTCCTCATCTAGGGGGAGTGTATCCATCGCATTGCCGTCAGATGAAGGACTTGTAATGTCCTGGAAATTTTCGGGTTCGTTAATAGCCCCGGATTGGGTTTTTGGTACATTTAGAGGTGCACCTCCCTCAGAAAAAACGGGCTTATCAATTTTGGTCCCACGAGTATGCTCGGAAAGGTTGGTCCATCTCAGCAGAGCCGGCATACCGAGATAAGGCTAAGGTTGAAACCGGAGGTCACCTGGTATCCGGAGTCCATCGTTATAAGACACACTCACGCAGTGCCATTCATCCCAAATGTTACAAAATTTGTTACATTATTGTTTAGTTGAAGAATTCGCGTATTTATATGATTTTTTATTCTGATGCAGTACCTGGGCTGCTGTTGTTTGCTGTGTCTTAGATAAAATTTATTGTACGTTGCCTATTGTGTTGTGAGTGGTTTATATTGTTGTTGTTCGAGCGTGTATAGTTACTGTGTTTTTGAAAATTTTTATTGGTGTTAAAATTTGAATTATTTCTTTGTGTATTATAGTTTCTGTTATTTGAAAATTTTCTTCGTGTTTGTTCACTGTTACTTTGATTGTATCTATTCTGTGTGAAATTGTTATAGTTAGTATTGTTTGGAAATGATCTATAATTTCTATTAAAGCATCTTTGCTTGCTTTGAAATTGTTTATTATATGAATATATCTGTGGTTCTAGAGGTTTCTCAATTTGTGAAGCTAGTGCAGCTGCTTCAGAGAATTTCGTGTATTGCGCTGCAAAAATTGTTGGTTTGAGATTTTCATTTAAACCATTTTGAAAAATATTTAGGGCCAGTT
Source organism: Dioctria linearis (assembly GCA_963930735.1). Lineage (NCBI taxonomy): Eukaryota > Metazoa > Arthropoda > Insecta > Diptera > Asilidae > Dioctria > Dioctria linearis. The sequence goes on along the minus strand of OZ005742.1, from coordinate 158,035,468 downwards.
TATCATTTAATTTGGTTACCGTTTCTCTATTAACTTCACCCACTTCTTGAATTTGTAGGTTATTCAAGTTATTTATTAGATTTAACACTTTGTCCGTAAATACTTTGATTCCTGAATTTCTTTGCTTTAGTTCTGCGAGTTGTGAATAAATTTTTTGTGGTGTATTACCTGAATTAAAACTTGCTTTCAGTATTGTCCTTAACTCTTTCACTGATATTGGTGTTGCCGCTGTGACCATTCTATTCTTTGCTTTGTGGGACATTCTTGCGTTCCAAACGAAATTTATTAACTCTTTCTTGGAGTCATCTTTTAATGTTTTATCATATAATTCTATGATTGTTAGGAAATTATCTAATTCCTTATATTCTCCAGCAAATTCTGGGATTATTTTTAATGCTGTCACTATATCAAATGCAGCCATTTTTATTCTATTGTTGTCTTCTGTAGGTTCACAACTAGAGTCTGAATCGTAGTCTAATCTTGTCTCGTTGTAGCTCTCCTCAATTTTCAAATTTATATAATGTTTTGCTTTCAGGTATATACCATTTAATCTTTGTATTGAAGTCTCTAAATCTTTACTCGAATATTGTACTTTTAATCGATTTCCTATAGATTCGAATTCCTTATGAATTTCCTTTAATCTAGTAGACTTGTTTAGGAGATTTTGAGCCGAAAATTTTCTTTGGGGGTTTTTAGTGAAAGTTTGGTGTAGTTTTTCTACTTTCATGATTAATTTTTCGCAATCTTCCATCAAAATTTAAAATTCATCGCAAGACATGGTTTATATTTTCTTTATATATTCATAATTTTTTTTTGTATTTATATATTTTTACTCTACACTTTAAATAATGTTAAGTAGATATCATAATTTATTAATCAAATCCTCTATAAGAAAAATCTATTTAAAATATAATTTCATTGAATATTTGTTTAAGTTATACAACGTATTCGTAAGTACTTTGAACAATTAATAATTATAATATTTTTTTTTTAAAACTTTTACTCTTTTGGCTGCTGCAGTTGTTTAACCTTCTTTCGGAGATTCCTTTGCTCGTTCTTCAGCTGTTTAGCTTTCTGTAGTAATTCCTTCTTCAATTTCTTGTCCGTTGTTATAGGAATGATCCGATGAATTTCGCCTAACTGCTGCCTTAGTTTAACTGCCTTCCCTCCTCTTGACCTCTTCGAAAGCTTGCTCTGCAACGGGTTTAATGAAATTGGCTGCGGACCTGCTTGCGGGTTGGCTTGTATTTCCTTATGTAGAGCAGATGCCTTCTGCCTATACTCCTCCAGTGTAATCTTTTTGTATTTGGCCGTACTTGTACGCTCATATGTCACGGTCGCCATGTAATATTTTTTATTTTGTATTTTATTAACGGTCGCTATGCAATATTTTACTCATCAATCTCGGTCTTCGTGGTAACGATTTTTATTGTTTCTCTATTGTATGTTCAAGCTCAAGTCTAGGCTTAATTTGCCGCTTTATACTCTTTAAGCTTTGAAGGTAAGCAAGGCAAGGCTATATGCCGCTTTACTGCCTTTGCTTAGGTCGGTTGATCAGGCTGAAGAGTGCCGCTTTATGATCAATAGGCTTTTAAGCCGAATTGTGAGAAATGAATATACTTCAATGCAGTAGATAATCAAGTCTGAGTTCTTTATTCTTTTCTTCGTCTTTTATATAATTGGTTTACATAGGTTCTTATGGAAAATCATTCCATAAGCAAGCAATGGCAATTTCAGAAATGAATTGTCCAATAAGCAAATTCATTGCTTTCTTACTTATTGAATGACCTTTTACAATAATAATTCACATCAATTGTTACGACACACATTTTTGTCACCTACTTGACTTACTTGTAAATGGTATCAAATTGCTGATTCTTAAGATTGTAATTTCTTTTGATAAATTGGAAGTAAATTGTATTTCTGTTAATTTTTGTTTTGCAATATGAGATATACTTGTTTACTAGCATGATATGGCGCTTGCACAATAATGTATGTGCGTACAATGATGTGCTCATATCATGCCATCAAGCATTGTGCATTATTATTATTCATGCTATGTATGTACGTTTGTATATACGTGCACATAACGTTACAAGGTGATTAATTATCTTTTATTAGCGAGATGCGCTTTTCTTTTTGCATGATTATTTTTAGATATTATTATTACATGTATTACATGTGTATACTACACCTCTACCCCTAATAGGAAAAAAAAAATTGACTTATAGGATGAATTTTTTTTTTGTGTACCTAACCAATTACTTATCTTATTTATTTACGTATTTTCATTATGCTACATATTTTACCATATCCTATGCATTTTGTACAGGTATTACTAACTTCTAAATGCTATCTATTATGTACAGTGTATATATTTAAATTAGGATTTTACATTTATGTATATTGACTATTATGTCTATATAGTTAAGTTAAGGATTTTACAATTGTGTACATTAGTTATCATCTACATTATGTCTCCATAATTTCAGTCTATTATTGTGTATGTTTTTAAGGTTATTTCTGATTTTAATTGTGGAATTTACTCCGTTTTGGTCTACGATTTTAAATGGACCTTCGTATGGACTTTCTGATTTTTTTTTAGTTCCATTTCTTAAGTAAACATAATCATTTACTTTGAAATTTGAGGGTTCTACATTTCTCTTCTGTTGAGACTTTCTTTTTTATTTTTTATACGTTCATTGATTCTTTTGCTCTATCATGAGCTCTTTGTAATCTGTGTTTTAATTCATTAGCATAATTATCTATTTCATAGATCATTTGTGCATTATTTATTGTTTCTGCTGGTAAGGTTGTTATTTTTCCATAGACCAATTCAAATGGTGTGTAGTTTGTGTGTGTATGCGGTGTGGTATTATAGTAAAATATATAGTATGGTATCCACATATCCCAATTATCATTCTCTGTGAAAGACAAGGGATATTCATTTAATACTCTGTGGTTTCTTTCTAGAGATCCAAGTGTTTCATGATGATAAGCATTAAGCATTGTGCATTGTTATTATTCCTGCTATGTATGTACGTTTGTATATACGTGCATATAATGTTACAAGGTGATTAATTATCTTTTATTAGCGAGATGCGCTTTTCTTTTTGCATGATTATTTTTTAGATATTATTATTACATGTATTACATGTGTATACTACCAAAAAAAACCATCGCTTTACATAACAATGACCATGCTAGGTTAATTGTTATCCTAATCGTCGATTGCTCCACTAAGCGCTCATCGCAGCCAGCTGTTGGGCTAATCAGCAAAACAACCGACAGTTGCAGAGCAATATCATGCGCGGTATTGTTTAGCAATTGCTGATTATTTCGCTAGAATGCGCCCTTGGCTGCTGGAAGAATCTTCCGTATATTGGGCCATCACATTCCTCCCCCCTTGGAAAAACTAGTTTCCGCAGGGAACTAGATCTGGAGAGTGCAACAGTCTTAAAAATTGAAAATATTTTAATCTCCGTTCGGTTCAGATTTTATTTTACAATTTTTCGTTACTTACTCAAATTTTTGTTATTCATTTCATTTTACATCTTTTCTTTCATTGTTTGATTTTTCGCCAATTCTTATTTACTTTCTCTTATTATTTTCTTTTCACATTTAATTTCTTCCTTATTTTCTTCTAATTTCTTCTTTATTCTGTTCTTACAACATATCTGTATTGATTTCTATTTAATTTTATTCGTGTTTATCCTTAACTAATTAACAACAATAACTGCATACGTACCTTTTTTTCATTGCTCTATTATACTTCTTTGTCAAACAAAACAAAACTTTATCTGTTCTGATTTAGTTAACTTAAACTATTTAACAAAAAAAAATGTATAACTATATATTCGCGTGTTTTAAATACAAAATTTCCTCTTTACAATATAGATACTTCCTTATTCACTTAACATTGAACATTTTTTCCCATAACTATTTTCTTTCCTTACTTTCCACCTAATTTACCAATTTATTACTTCCCTTCTATAGCAAAACATTGATCAACGATTTTTTCCATTATCTTTTATATATATGTAAAAGTCTAATCATGAATTTTTACAACTATTCTTTCTATTTGATACCTCTATTTTTTTTACCTTTGTCCTACCTGCAGGTCTATAGAACGTACCTATTTACAATAATATCTAATGCTCCGATTCGCTAACACTGATGCATGCTATTACGGTTACTTCATCTGTACGATTAACTTTTTAACTACCGTGGGCTCGTTGTGTTGTGTGGACTATTGCCTTGATGCTAGTTGTGTCCTTTGTTCCATGTGCTGTTTCAATTGCTTAGTTCGGTGTTCCTAGCTGTCCTCAGAAAAATCTGCAACGCCGATGTACAGTGGAAGCTCACTGGTGTTTGACTCATCTCAGGTAAACCGCGCTTATGCAACTATCAGCTTGTGGGGCTGCACTCTTCGGGAGTTTTAAAGGGTATTTCTAATAACGAGATTTCGAGTAAAGCGGACTTTCAGTTTACTGTTCAGCTTTTACTTATAAGGCTCATTGGCTGCTGATCGTCTCTACATGCCTTTGTTCACTCTAATTGATCTTTGAATCTCGTTATTTTTTTTTGTATTACTTTCATATGCATGATGGAGTGCTCCCAATTTCATATATTATTGAGAGTCCACCCATACATAAAAAAGATACATTTCCTCTATTGAAAGTTTTGTAACGTGCTTTCTAAAACTGCATAGAATTCTGTATGAATCCTAGTTCTTTTAACTGATTGGGCTATCTGTTTTAGATTTGCCTTTATATAACTTTCGCTTTAGTCTTCAATCACATCTTTAACATACAGTGACACATTTCGATGATCTTCGGTACTTGAACTTCTTGGGAACTCTCATATATCCCAGTGATTGTGTATGTGGGTGCCTGATTAGTAGACAATGCTTTTCTCGTGAGGTCTAATTTCTGATTCTTCCAGTGGCTCTTTTGTTTTTTAAGTTCATCAGCGCTTTCCTTCTTTTCATCAATCTTCACAGTTTCAGACACTGTGTGCGTAGTTAGGACAGTCGTCAACGAATATATTTTGTCAATTTCCAACAGTATTATTCTGATTATCAACTTGCTCCACGTAAATTATACAAAAATGTTTCCGGAACTGATGTAGCCAATTCTGCTTCAGTCTTCTTGAGGTTGCTTCAACTTCTACCTATGGTTAGCGACGATTTTTACATTCTATGCTTAAACGTAGGATTTCAATTTTGTACTTATTTATGTATTTATCTTTTTTTTTAATATCCAAATGTTAACTTAGGTTACTTATGTTTCCTTATATCCATTAATTTTTTATGAATTTAAGCTTTAATCATTTGTTACATATTTCATACATTTTTCTTTCAAAGTAAGGAATATTGTTCTAACCTGTCTTATATCTTTTTTCAATGAGTTTATAATAATTTTTTTTTGTTATACATAGGTAATATTTTTTCCATTTAACTTGTTTTTTCTTATACATCTTTACGACTTTTGGCTTTTTATTTCTTCTCAATTTTCTACATTTTTCTTTTATTTAGAAATCTTTATCTTTGTTATATATTTCAATTCTTTCTTCCTTTTGGTTTCATGTTTTTAAATCTTTATTTTTCTTACACTATATTTCCTCAACTCTTTCTCTTTCTTTTTACTAGAGAACTATTTTTTACTTTAAATTTCTAAGCCTCCTTGTTTTTTTTTGTTTTTTTTTAATCTCACTATTATCTGTTTTGTTTTTTTTAATTCTCATTATTTACGTAAAAAAAAATTCTCTTTTTTTCCTTTGAATCTCACAAAATATTCTTTTAATAACATTTTCTTACCTTTTAATTTATAAATTTATCTTACCGATTGGATCCACTGGGTTGCCTTTATACATCCTTTTATATCTTCCTATCCATATCAAGCTCCGCTCATCGAATTTCTTCTGAAATTGGAGGGAATTTGTTGGAAATCTCTTTGGTTAAGTCCCCCGATGCCCGGGTCATAACCGTTACCTACCTCGTACAGCCCGATCAAATTTGGCGTAAGATTTATCCTATTAAGCTAGCTAATAGGCTGTTGCATTGGCGATTCTTACGAATGCACGTTCATCCCCCAGCCTATTTTAACTGTACCCATAATACCTGTGATGCCTCCTTCTTGAACCATTGGCTTCTTCATTTCTTACTTTATGAAGTTCCGCACTGTCGTAAGCTATGGTGCAAGTCTTCTTCCCTTGTTGTGGCTGGACTGGCTCATCCAATATGGGTATACTTTTCTCCCCCAGTCCTGAATCTTGCTTTATATTACATTTTATATTCTTCCGGTTGCTGTCTGGGTTACTGATATCTGGTCTGATGTTTTCTGCCACGATCCTGTGAGCCTCCTCTATTCTGGCACGGAACTGATTTCTAGGACTGTAATTATTGGATACCACTGCACCACCAGCTGTTATATTTCTAAAAACGGAACTTTCTTTCTGCACTTCGTTGGTATCTTGAATCCACAATTTCCTATTTACACAATCGATCACAGATTTGTCACTGAGGAAATCCATTCATAGGATACCATCGGCGGGAATGGAGTCAGTGTCACTAATGACATTAAATTGGCAAACCTGCTGACCGTTATCTATCAGTAATTTTGCCTCACAAGTACCCATGGAGCTTTTCGCGTTTCCAAATAGTCCTCCAATTCTTATTTTATTTTGTGTGTGTATGAAGGTATCTCTTTTTATCCTATTGAGCTTCATTAAGCTACATGTGGATCCCGTATCTAATAAAAGCCTAAACGTACCTTCCACAGCTATATCTGATGCGACTGTGATGATAAATTTATTACTGGAATTCAATTGTTCTGTTTCTCTATCTGCTAAATACTTTCTTACGCATAATCCGTGTAATGGTCGCGTGTTCTGCAGAATTTGCAATAAAGCTCCTCGCGTCCTGGATAGAATTTATTTTGAATACTAGCTGCACAGTTGGCTACATTTACGCAATGAATTTGGCAATTGGATATCTCGTGCCCTTATTTCTGACACTTAGTGCAGTAAGGAGGCTGCTTTCTCCACTAGCATTCTTTAGCAAAGTGCCCAGGCTGACAGCACTTGAAGCATTTAGCAACTCTAGATTGCTGCCTGGTCCTTCTCTGAGATTCCCAGTTCATTGTTGATGGTTGTACTACTTCAAACTCCTTTTGGAATTGTTTCTGCCTTACATTGATAACATTTCCAGTCTTCTAGCTTTCCTGTGGTGTTTCGCTGGAGTATTTTGGTACTTTTCCCATACTCCTGGCGCCATAGTTTCAAGCCATTTTGAATCTCTTTCGAAGTAAAGAGCTTCTTCTCGAACTTCTTCCAATGTACCAAACCTTTTTCCGGTTATGTAAAACCGAGTGGCTTGACTGCTTACACCGGCTTTGAAAGTTATTACTGCGTCAGTCTCCAACTCGGTTATCAAGCCTCCATCCATCTTTGGATATTTAGCTGATACCGAAGACTTAATCTGATCCAGCAGCTCCACCATCCTATTCGCAAACCCTTTAACATTTTCACCCGGCCTTTGCCTACATGCTAACATTTCAATGCGTAACTCACTGAAAGATTTCCGTGGCATGTAGGCTGTCTTAATCGCCTGTTGCAAAGATGCAAAGTCCATTGGCTCCTGTGAACTTATTAAGTAATAAGCGTCATCAGATAAGCGGTACTTTATGCTTTTAATAAAAATGCTTTGCTCTGCTGGTTCCAGACGGTCGTGCAAGTCCTTACTGCAATTGAGGAAACGAAATACCTCCTTTACCAACTTTGGTGACTCTTCTCCTGAAAACATCGGCACATATTTAGAAACTGGGTCCATAATCTTCTCGTACGAATCTGCCATCTTGCACGCAGTTGGTGATTTTCTATCTATTTTGATTCCTCTTGTTTTTTACTGTTTTTTTTTAATTATAGTTACTTCAAGATTTCACTTTAAATGAAATAACTTCTAACGTCTATTCTTCATAAACATGGAATCGCAAATTTTATACAACTTGCTCTAGAAAACATCTCTCGCCTTTCTTAGCCGAACAACAATACATACTCGTATCTAACGCTAAACATTCAAAACTCTAACACAATTACCACACTCAATTACTCTGAATTCAGCTATTATGCTCACAAACATGCTTTCTCTAAATTTTTATTCTTCCTAATTCAGATGCACACGTCACACAATAAAAGAAAATACAATAACCCATACTTTAACTAACCCAAGATTATTCCCGTTAATCAAATTACTCTAGTAGTTACTGGGAGCAGTTATTATAACTTATTAAAAACGCGAGAATTACAGAAAAGCGTGTGTGATCAACGCCCTAACCGACCTGTGACGTTGAAAACTTATCTAACCGATATTTATCACAATTTAAAAATTATTTGGGAACTCCATTCCATGCTAAAATTGACATTTGTTACCTTTTTATCTGAAAATGGTGAATGGTGTATATTCGGGATGCGGGAGTAGATTGTAAAAGCACAACTGCTTGATCGCCGCTAATGTAGGTGTATTATTATGAAGATGCGGGAGTAGCTTGTAAAAGCACAACTCCTCGATCTCGTCAATATATGTTGGAGTAGCTTAATTTCACAAAAAAAAAACATAAAAACCACAAAAACAAGACTTAATTTAACCTCAAAAGAAAAGAAAATTTATAACGGAGCAGCTGGAAAGCGTTAACTCCCACAATAACAAAAATTAATTTCGAAAATCGCAATACCTAAAAACCGCTAAAAAAAAATAATTATCCAAAAAGATAATTATATTAAAAAACAGCAAAACAAAAATCACTATACCTCACTTAAACTTTTACCGGCTGCGCCAAAATGTCATGTCCCAAAGCAATCACACAACGAAAATCTTCTTTAATAAATCAGAACACACGAATTGTTTTAGACAGAAAGCTTTTTTTTGTACAATACTGACCTATCTTACTTTACTTTACAACTAACCTGAACCGAAACATGATACTGCGATGACTGATAATTAAACGGCACTCGCCAGACCAGTCATTGGTCTTTTATGCCCCGATATTCGGAAGTACTTTCTTTGCTCACAACGCGGATGTAAACAAACGACAACACCTTGTCGTTTGTTCTACCGGTTGCAGCACCTGAGTCGCTTAGTAGTAAACAATCGCTTTACATAACAATTACCATCCTAGGTTAATTGTTATCCTAATCGTCGATTGCTCCACTAAGCGCTCATCGCAGCCGCTATTGGGCTAATCAGCAAAACAACCAACAGTTGCAGAACAATATCATGCGCGGTATTGTTTAGCAATTGCTGATTATTTCGCTAGAGTGCGCCCTTGGCTGCTGGAAGAATCATCCGTATATTGGGCCATCACAGAAGGATACAAGTTTTACCTAATAAGAGATCATTCTGCACTAACGTGGCTGTATTGGTAACCGGACCTATCTGGAAGATACCAAGATGGGTCATGAAATTACAATCGTTCGAATTCGAGGTGAACTATGTGAAAGGTAAACAGAATGTAGTCCCCTATGCTCTATCTAGAATACCTATTAATTTGTTGAATTGTACTCCTGAAGATGGCGATAGATGGTACAAGGAGAAGATAGAGCTTGTAAGGGATAATCCCAAACTAATGAGAAGATGGCAAATTGTGGATGACGAATTATTCTTAGAAGGCATTAAAGAGAATATCTTCATTGAGGTCCGTTAGAAAAGAGTCGTGCCGGAGCCCTATCGGATGTCAGTTTTAAATGAGTGTCACGATGCAACTCAGTCAGGGCATTTGTGAATATACAAA